>JAJJMC010014390.1:2426565-2502492 GCA_023531435.1 Papaver californicum | reverse complement strand
CTTGTGAGTTTTGATCTTGAGTAGTTACACAAAGTTGGTTAAACTTTCTTTGGGAGGCTGACTTGCCTAGTAACGGAATTCTAGTCAAGTGCCGCACGGAGTAAAGTCAAGGCGAAGGACCGACCCCGTGACAACCGGCAACCCCATTGCATTTTGTTTTGTAATTATAACTTTTTTTTAGTTCTCCAATATCATTTAATGTTATAAGATATTTATTATGTGGATATATATGGAAAAAAATATATATCTCTTAATTTTTTTATCTATATAGAATATCTAAATCTTCAACTAAACTAAACTGTCCTCGAAATAGTGCATTCTGTTATAAACTAAATCAAAAGATGAACTATTGCACAAAAGAAATATAAAGAGAAGAAGAGAGAATTTCTCATTACTAGAAATTAGTATACATTACAAAGGAATGAGCCTCAATTTATAGGCTAATACAAGAGAGGATGTTAAAGATAGCATTAACATTAGGAAGTAATGGAATGCATTCTCATAACTAAGGTATTAAACCTAAGTTATTACACTAAATGTGGGGGTTACCAAGAAGTGAAAGATGTGAAGAGGTGGAAGGGGAGATGATAAGGTGGTGGTGTAAGAGGGGTGTAAGAGTGGTGGAATCCACCAAAGAATTAATTTAGAATACTCCCCCTTGGATGACACCATTCTTTTATGATATTGCCTCGTTAAAACCTTGCCAGGAAAACCCAAAAGTGATAAAACCTAGACGAAGGAAAAAAGAGTACAAATCATATCATGGTGTTGGACGCGTCAAATATTGCCTCATTAAAACCCTGCTAGGAAAACCCATTGGGACAAAACCAAGCGAAGGAAAAAGAGTACAACACGCATAAATTTCCATCACACAATACTGATGTTCTCCCCCTGATGATGTGCACCCAAAGAAGTATAGAAAAACTGATTACATAATGTTGATCTTCAAGTAGAATCACTGACCGTCTTTGTTCAAAGCAAGATATAAGTTTGTCTTCAATAATGTCTTCGAATATCTCTTTAAGCAAATTTCTTCAAGTTCGTTGCCTCATCAAAACCTTGTCGGGAAAACCCAGAAGGAAAAAACCTTGACTAAGGAAAAAAAGTACAACTGCAGATAGATTAAGAAAAGGAGTTGGACATATATATATTGCCTCGTTAAAACCTTGAGAAGGAAAACCCAGTTGGACAAAAACCTTGACTAAGGAAAAATAGTACAACTCGTAAAGTCCAATATATCCTCCAGCAGAAAGAAGATATATCAGTTGATTTACCACAAGTAGCTAATCAGCAACCATCTTCAGCTCAAAAAATTTTTTTGTTGGTAATGGAGACTTTTATGTTGCCATAACTTAATTTCAAATCTCAAGTTGAATTATCTTTGTCAAATTCCCAATGGTTGATTTGTAGGATCTGATATATCTTTTATTCTTCGTAAATTCCTTTCAAACAATAACAGATGATCATCGTTGTTGCTGCAAAAAGGATGTTGTATCGTCTAACAATTTGGCAAATGGAAACTGATTATCTGTAGTTCATTACTTACGAGACTTTGGATAAACCGTCAAAGCAAAGATCAAATGTTAGAGGTACTACAAAAACCAATATACACAATGCCTCCATATTAGTGCTAATTAAGTTTGGCAAACAAATTCACTACCGAACAATTTCAAGTATAACATATAAAGTTATACATAAAATCAATCACAAAAACAACTTGTAATTAGTACGTAATACGAACCAGAGAGAGTGTTACATACCCGTTACCGAGATGAAAGTAGATTGCTATTACACAAGTTTTATTAGGAGGTTACGTACTTATCCATGTAAACATGTCAAAACTTTCCAAAGTTGACAAAATCATGGACCATTATAATGCTTAATAAGTTTGATACATGATTCCAAGATCTTTTATCTTGAATTCTTTCAATAAGGAAGTATAACATGTGATAATCTTTTAGAAGTTTACACGAACGTTATCTTCGATAACAAACAATTATGTCAGACTATGACATGTAAAACTGGCAAATAATAGTTTCCCTTAAAATTCATCTATCAACGGGGTACACAATACTTACCAAAGTATTGGGTATTTTCAAATCATTTAAGAGTAGATGATGTAATTTCACAGATCTCAAGTGTCTGTAGAAACTAGATGCCACGAGTGGCGCTGTGCAATTAGCGTCCTTGTTCCTCTCGTCTCACTTTCATGCAAACTAATTAAGCATCAAACTTGTAACCTTCCGGGTTCATAATTTTTATTTATGTCCAAAAATGTTTATTAGTGAGAGGACAACCAAATATGGATGCCTTTCACCCATATTAGTCAACAATACATATTGTCGATACTTCACGGCAGTTTCTCTGCGAAAAAGGATTTTGTCTATAATACATGTGGTTGTCGCTACTCTGAATACATGTTCGACAATAACTACGATTATGTACGCGTATAAAAATCATTCTTTAATATCGACACCACTTGTCCATTTAGGAATGAATTCCTCTTTAGGAGATAAATATGGCTCGGTAATTAAAGATCGTAGTTAAATAGTCTCATTGAGAACATTATCAATAGCCTCCCCAGGAGCACTATTTTGATCCAGCGTGATTGGCTTCCTCTATCAAGGAATATATATTATTTTATTTTATTTTTATTTTTTTCATCAATAATTCAGATGAGTTGTAGACGACTCAATTATTGTTATCTCATGGCATGCCCTGCAGGGACATAAACTAATGCCAAAATACGTGCAACAACAAATGAGTTTTAATTATTCTTCTTGTAAGAATAAAATGCTTCAAGCATATCATAATGAATGAATAACTTCTCCACCTTATACCGAATTGGTGCAAGAATTATGATGAGACCAATTCATGACATTCTTATAACGACTGCTTTCCTCCCTCTAACGGCGGGAAGTCTCATCACATCTAGTATTATTCATGCAAAATATATTATGGGTGAGTGACCTTGGATCCAAGTAGGTCATCAGAAAAACTTTTTTTTTTTCGGATTGTTCATCATAATATTACAATTAATAATTTTAAATCACCCATGCTCATATATGTAATTAAAATTTGACAGCGTATACTTTATCAGTGTGCACCCTGATTAGCATTTATTATAAACGATAGTCATATGCTCTTGTATTGGTACGTCTACCAAAATTTGAGCGGAAAATTCCGCTTGATTGGTACTAACCAATCAATATGTCGGAAACGTTTAATGCTGTAAAAATTATGCTATTTGAGCAAAGAATATGACATATATTTTGAGTTTTGATAATAAAACCATTAACAAAAGTATAGATTGACGAGAGAAAAATAATAAAACCATTAACAAAAGTATTTAGTAACTGTGGGCTACTTCGGGAACCCAGAATTTTATGGATACCTGAAATCCAAAAAATTTCATAGACCACTTCTGGAGTCTATATTTATGGATTACTGCGGGAACCCACAATAATTTGGATTGCTACAAAAATTTATAATTTGCATGTTAGACTACTTCTGGAGTTAATAACATCCCATGAATTGCTTCTGGAATCCTTTACCAACATAATTTAAATATCAATTTCGTCATCTTCGGGTTTGACGAAATATTCATTGCCAGTGTACACGTGGACACATTATTTGTAAAATAAAATTGTCTTAACATCAGGGTCATGTTACTTCAGGAACCGCGGATAGAGACATGATGTCACTTTGTTAAGGGTCACTTCAGGGACCGACCGATTAACCGAGTGAACTTCTTTTGTCCATATTGTGTCACACTGAGTTCCAACTTCAGGTGGAACAGTCTTCATCATATAAGAGAGCAATATAGTAGTAGAAGAAGAGAAACTTTGTTGATTTTTCTTCATCGTATATGTTATCAATTTAACATGTGAAATAAATAATAATAATAAAAAAAAATGTACCAGCATGTTCATGAATATGCTTAGAATAGTTAAACAAATAAATCAGATTATTTGCTTAGAATAATAAAAAAAATATATTTTGCAAGATAAAAATTATATCTTAATTTCTTACCGCTAAGGAGAGCTATCGTGGGGATAACGTGTTATAAACTAAATCAAAAGATGAACTATTGCACAAAAGAAATATAGAGAGAAGAAAAGAGAATTTCTCACTACTAGATATTAGTGTACATTACAAAGGAATGAGCCTCAATTTATAGGCTAATACAAGAGAGGATGATAAAGATAGCATTAACATTATGAAGTAATGGAATGCATTCTCATAACTAAGGTATTAAACCTAAGTTATTACACTAAATGTGGGGGTTACCAAGAAGTGAAAGATGTGAAGAGGTGGAAAGGGAGATGATAAGGTGGTGGTGTAAGAGGGGTGTATGAGTGGTGAAATCCACCAAAGAATTAATTTTACAACATATTCCAAATATAATAAATCCTAAAATTACGCAGTAATTAACCTTATAGAATACCAAAAACAATAGACATACTATTGGGAAAAGTATGAAGAAAAAAAATTCGAATGGTACAATCTTTTTGTCACCCTTTTTATTTTGAGGTGATCTAATAATTTTTGGTATGTGAAGACGTGTTGTGTTGTTGGATGATCCATTTTTCTATCAAGGCCGAACCTACATCTGTGCTCGAGAGATAGTTGTTCATACAACGACGAGGGATGTATGGATTCTGGAGACGGACTTCTGGAGATCGTAAACGACATCGAACCAACTTATGAATTTACACTACACACAAAGAATATTATATTTGTATCTCATAAACCAATATAACAAGTGAGTAAGTGAGAGCCTGACATTTTTGGTCATGTAGAGTAAGACACTTTCTTATCAATTTGGGAAATCCTTACGAAATAAGTCCAACATTCAGGCGTCATATCCACTTCAGTTGAACTTTTCTTTCTGTTTTCTTCTGCTCAAGAATTTTGTCCCACGAGCTTTAGTAACTCTACCACGTACCATCCCACGTGCCCTACTCGGTAACATTTTTGTTATCTCGAAAAATGAAAAAAAAAATCATGTTCAAAGACTTTTAATATTGAAAAATTGGTACTATGTGTATTTTAAACCTTCGTAGATTACTGGTAATGTGTATTCTAATCCACCCAAAATTTCTCCTACACACGGAATCAGAATTAGAAATCTGGATAGGATTATTCTTTTTCTCCAAAAACAAGTACCCTTCAAAAATAACGTTTTGGGTAGGCCGTAGAAAATTGGAGGTGATTGCTCATGGTCCTAGGCATCACTCTTCTTACAATAGGTCTCTTTCAAAGTATAATGTGCAGTAAAAATTATAACCGATCCACTTCCAAGAGACCGAAAGAGACCTCATTTTCTATTTTGGTAAATCTGAACCCACAATCTTTCATCATCAACCCTTTTTTGTCTCCATGGCAGCCAGGACCTACGTGTAACTACCGTACCACCTACCAATCTCTGTTTTTAGACATTATCGTATCGAAAAATCTTCAGGTGACGTAGTAGGACCGGAATTATTTGGTCTATCTTTTGGTGCTAAATTTCGGAAAGATAGAACAAGTTGAGTGAGTCATTTTCTTTTTTGATATAATACTAGGAACCCCTTTGTCAACAAGTTGAGTTAGTCATTTTCTTTTTCGATATAATACTAGGAGCTCTTTGTCACTAAATTATTATTCCTTTTTTTTTTTTTTTTTTTTTTTTGTTTAATGCATATGAGATAATATGCCATTGATTATTATATTTTTCCCAAATACATTTTTCTAGCACCAACATCCCTATAAATTGTGGTGTATCTGAAGAAGCAGAAGAAGCAACTCTCAGCCTCAATTTTCTTCTCTCTTCTTCATTTATCTTGTTTTTATTTTTATTGATCATAAAGATAATACTGTTTTTAGTAAAATGGAGGAGACCTTTTGGTTGGTAACTTGTGGTGTGGTAGTAGCATTTGCATTAGCAAAATTACTACTATTTGGCAAGAAGAATTCACCTCTGTCTACAATGGAATGGCCGGAAGGTCCAAAGAAGTTGCCCATCCTTGGGAACCTTCATCAATTAGGAGGTGAAGCATTTCATGTTTGTTTGGCAAACATTGCCAAAGTTTATGGAGGTGTTTTTACCATATGGGTCGGAAGTTGGCGTCCGTTTATAGTCATAAGCGACGTCGATAAAGCTTGGGAAGTTCTTGTTAACAAATCGTCGGATTATTCAGCTAGAGATATGCCTGATATTACTAAAATCATATCGGCAAATTGGAAGAATATTTCTCATTGTGATTCCGGTCCATTTTGGCATAATTTAAGAAAAGGTCTTCAAAGTGTTGCCTTGACACCTTTTAATGTTGCGTCTCAGTATCATTTGCAAGAAAGGGACATGCAGAATTTGATCAAATCCATGAAAGAAAAGGCGTCACAGAAGAATGGGATTTTGAAACCACTTGATTATGTTAAAGAAGAGACGGTTCGGCTACTAAGTCGACTTATATTCGGTCAGGAGTTCGTCGATGAGGATTTCGTTGTTGGTATGCATAAAGCCCTCGATGAGTTAGTAAGTATAAGCGGGTATGCAAGTTTAGCTGATGCTTTTAAATTTTGTGAGAATCTACCGAGCCATAAGAAAACTATTCGAGCAGTTCACGCTATCAAAAAGCGATTCGATAGTTTGATTCGTCCACATATCGTTCCGAATCCTCCTACAAATACTTACTTACGTTTTCTCCTATCTCAAGATTTTACTGAAGATGTTATAATCTCTGCCATTCTTGAGGTTTATGACTTAGGTGTTGATAGCACTGCATCAACAACAGTTTGGGCTCTGACGTTTCTAGTTCGCGAACAGAAGATTCAGGAAAAACTATACCGCGAAATCAATAACGTAACCGGAGGGAGAAGACCCGTGAAAGTCGAAGATTTGAACAAATTGCCATATTTGCAAGCAGTGATGAAAGAAACAATGAGGATGAAACCCATTGCACCAATGGCAATTCCTCACAAAGCCTCAAAAGATACTTCATTAATGGGTAAAAAAATTAATAAAGGTACAGTTGTAATGGTAAATCTTTACGCTATTCATCATAACCCGGCCGTTTTCCCGGAACCGTATAAGTTCATGCCGGAGAGATTCCTAATGGATGCCAATAATGATGGAAGTTTGGGTGATATTAAGAAAATAGAAAGTTCATTGTTAGCATTCAGTGCTGGTATGCGAATTTGTGCAGGAATGGAGCTTGGTAAACTACAATTAGCTTTCGGTCTTGCAAGTTTAGTTAATGAGTTCAAATGGGACTGCGTTGTCGAAGGGAAATTGCCTGATCTTAGCGAAGAACACTGTTTCATTCTGTTGATGAAAAATCCACTTGAAGCCAGAGTTACTCCTCGGGTCTATTAATCTGAACATGTCAAAATCTGGACTTGTCAGGAGGCTGTGGCGCATCCAAAGGTGTGATGATGGCTGGTGTTTATGCATGCATGATAATAAGTCGTAATCTTCTTTTTGAATACTGTTGGTTTGAATAAAACAAGAATATCACCTACTTTTCATGTTTATCATTTAGCATTTTCATGCATCAAAAATAAAAGAATCATTTAGCATTTTTGTTTTGTTCATATTTTTCTTTTACGAATTGTACCACCTACTAGTAACCACGGTCATTTTGCGATATCTATGAGTATCACCAATGGAAATGGCAGGAGTCGATAGGGCGACCAACCCGTGGGATAGATCTGCAACATAAGTCAAAATATACTATTGAGCCATGTGAACTAAAAATGGATTTATCGAGAACATAAGAAAATAAATAAATAACGTAACTGTTATTTTAATCCAAATTACATCTAGTGTCCCAAAAAGTACTAATCGTATAATTTATTTTGAAAAAAAAAAAACCCATGCAGAAGGAATACAATGTAATCAAAAATATTGTTACCGTGATTTTAGATCTACCACTATGATTAAATCTATTCCGCGATACTAAGTTACTTTTTTTATAAGAAAACATAGAAGACGGTTCCAAGAGAACAACTACTTAATCAGAGAGTTATGAGCTGCAGGGTTGAGACTAGTACCATACAAAGTTTTTATATTTAAATACACAATTCCATCAATATTAGAAATGTCAACCGACCAGAGAGTTTGAAATAATTGTAATAAATTAGGACCTTTTCAATTTAGATTATCTAAAACCATAGAATTTATTGCTAATTTAGCCAGATTGATTGTCGTTTTGTTCTGATCATTTCATACCTTGATCAGATTTTCTAGGACAAAATCAGTGGGTTTAATATTTTCACATTTCATTTGTTGGAATTCCAGGTTAAATCTACCTTGATCTTCACTTCTATAAACTTCTTTTATTTTTTCTAGAGTCGTATCATCCTGAGATTGAAAATTAATGTTGGCCTTCTGTAACTCATTTTCAAAACTCACTGCTAGTTCAGCTCCTCTCCTAGTTATGTAGTCTCCAGGGATATGGTCTTTGAAGTTTCTTGCTCCCACACAGTTCCCTGAGAAGGACATAGCAACAAGAGCAAAGTTAGTATATTGGTAATGATTATTATTAGCATCATTGGAATGGACATCTAGGATGCTTATATTTATTGTGATTCCATATTTTTCTCTGTGATGCCCGGTTATCCTTTCCCTAGTAGCCCGGGTCTCCCTTTGGAAGTGGAGGTAATTCAGGATGTTACTCTGATTATGGATAACTCTGTCGAAAGAGCAGAGGTGTTGTCTGACATTGTTAGCTATAGAATCCGCCACTGGGTTGAGCTTTTTGAAGATGAAGTCACATCTGACTTTCAATATAAGCCAACAAGTAATGTCATAAGTAGGGATCCCGTTGCTGAGGGAATAATATGGTGTAAACCATTTGTTAATCCACTCCATGAAAGAGATAGAGCCTTGAAACACATGATGATGAGGTCCAAAAAGCTGAGTCCACACAGAAGAAGCAAAAGGACAAGACATCATGGTATGAGTAATGTCTTCCTTGGTACTTTTGCAGAGGTTGCTTATAGGATCAAAGCAGTTGAGAATACTGGCAGTCTTGGCATTAGTAGGAGAATTCCATAAGTACATTTCCATATGAAAAGTTGAATTGTCAGTGAAATATCCATTTTTCCAAATCTTCTTCCAAACTGTATTAACAATGTCATCTCTGTATTTTTCATGGATTTGTTTGTCATAAAGAGATTTGACAGTAAAACCCCCTTTGTCATTCAGGCCCCAATTGATAGTGTCTTTTTCATGAATATGGATTTCAATTTCTTGAATAACTATTTGATCTTCAGTAGAGAATCAAAGAGCAAGAGAGATAATATCCCATTCACCTTTGGAATTTATAAGCTGGTTGATAATAATAAGGTCATTAGGACATTGATGAGGTTTAGACAGAATGTTATCTTTGTTGTTTATCCACCTATCTTCCCGAATGTGAATTTTAATACCATTTGACACCTTCTATCTATGGTATTTCTGAATGTTGTCCACTCCCTCCAGAACACCTTTCTGAATCCAAGAATCAATGACCTTTGGTTTAATATTCATTCTAATAACCTCTTGTCCCTCAAAATGAGTGATTTTCATAATGGGAGACCATAAAGAATCTGGTTCAGAGATAAGCCTCCAGGAAATTTTGGTTATCATAGCATTGTTGAAGAATCCAAATTTTTAAATCACAGACCACCCAACTGCTTTGGTTTTTATACATAATTCCAAGCAATATAGTATAACCTCTTAGGTTTTTGAGGGTTCTTATTCCAGAAAAAATCTCCTTGAATTTTGTTCATATCTTTACAAGTGGATTTTGGAAGCATTTCATCTGAAGAATAATGGAGGTACAGGTGAAAGAGTTGATGATGGTAGCTCTTCCTATGGTGGATATAGCTTCACTTTTCCAACCAGCAAGTATGAATTTAAGTTTGTTAATACATGGCTTGAAAATTTGAATTTCTATTTTGTTGGTGAAGAGGGGTGAGCCTAAGTATTTATCTTTAATGTCAATCTTCTGAACCTACATGTAGTTACCGATTCTGTCAGCAATATCTGGGGTTGTATTTTTGCTGAAGAAAATGCCAGCTTTAAAGAAGTTGATCACTTGGCCTGAAGTGCTACTAAATATTGAACACCTGCACCAGATTCTTGCATTCATCCATATTGGCTTTACAGAAGACCATACAGTCATCGGTAAAAAAAAAGATGGCTTATGGGGGGAGCTTCAGAACAAAGTTTGGTACCATGGATCAAGCTCACCTGCTCAGTATTTATCAATCTTCTAGATAAGGCTTCCATACAGAATAGGAAAAGAGAAGGAGATAAGGGGTCTCCTTGTCTTAGACCACTTGAAGGTTTAAAGAAATTGTTAGGAGAGTCATTTATCAGGACAACAAGATTGGTGGTGGAAATACATTGGTGTATGAGGTTGCACCATTTTGCATTAGATCACATTTGAGTCATGATGGCCTTCAGAAAGCTCCAATCAATTCTATCAAAAGCTTTAACAATATCTATTTTGATTCCCATGATACTTTTATCATTTTTCTTTCCAAATCTGGTGTTCATATGGTGAATTAACTCATGTGCAATGGCTATATTGTTAGAGTTTTATCTTCCATGGATAAAAGCAGATTGGAATAGGGAAATAAGTTTGGGTAGAAGGGGTTTGAGTCTTTGGGCAAGCAATTTAGAGATGATTTTGTAGGTGGTGTTATACAAGGATATGGGTCTGAAGTGGGAAAGGGAGGTTGGGTTGTCATTTTTTGGTATGGGAAAGGGAGGTAGGGTTGTCACATATCAAACGATAGTAATAACAAAGAACACCAAAAATAAAAATAAATAAAAATCCTAAAAGAAAATAAGAAATAAAAATATACCTACTGGATATGTACAGAAAGGATCTCCATACACTAACAACTTGAAAATTTAGGGGTCAACCCAAAATACAATATATACAAATGACAGCTTCATAATTATGTTATGGCAACACGGAGACACTAAAACTATCAAAAATAGAGGATTACCCCTAAACCAAGTTTTGACTACACTGGGAAGTGCGTAAAGAACAAAATATGGGGATAATATTGGGAAAGTGTCGATTGGTTCATGCATAATGTCAGGAATAGGCAAATCCTCTGGGTATTTGGATGCAAAGTGATCCAACAAACCTTGAGAAGCACATAATTCTAACCCTATATTAGGTAACTTTTGGAAGTCTAGGGGTTTAGAAACAAACTATAAGTCGTCAAACTTAAATAAAGTTTCCTCGGAATTAACACATACATCATTACTAGGTTTACGTTGTCATTTTTCATAATCCAAAACGGGTGCAGAATCTAACAATGCATTAACTTCTTCCAAATACCTATCCTCATCGTAGTATGCTCCAAAATGGGCCAATCAAACCTCTAACGCATCATTACCACTATTGGTGCTAGAATCAATTACGCAAACAGACTCCATATATACAAAAGAAAATAAAATAAAATTGAATAATTGCTCCTACCCTTATAATTGAAATGGAAGATTTCAAAGAACTCAACTAAGTATTTTCCCACTTCGAAAAGTCGTACTAGTACCTCGTATCAACATTCACAATTTAGGGTAATGAGCGTCCAACCTGTCCGTTCAATATATAACTCACAAGCAAGAAACCCGTGAATATTTTGCAGCAGACGAATTTTGTTGAGCTAGACGACTAGGAACCACCCCAGAGGTACCTGAAATAAAATTCTAAGACACAAACTAGTAAAAAAGAATAAAAATTAAAAAAAAATATATATATACAAAAAAAAAAAAACCTAAACTACGATTAGAAAATCAAAAATACTAATTACAATATTCCACAACCGCTCCCCGGCAGCGGCGCCAAAAATTGATAGAATTTTAGAATACCCTATATAAATAAACCGTAATCGCACGGTGTCTATAATGCAGACAACGACAAGTACGGATCGAACCCACAGGGAGCGGCGACAATACTGCAATCAATATTCTTAATAAAATAATCAGAAATAATATTTTTGGATTTTCAGAATTATGAATGAAATAATAAAACAAACTAAATTAATAAAACAACTAAGTAGAGAGAGTCGGTAACCAGGGTTTTTAGTATCCACCACTATTTCTATTTAACTACTGAAGTGAAACATAACTCCTAAATATTTATCTATTGTTCGTTCTATCGACATCACCTATTATATATATTAGAATCACAAATATCACTGGGACACCATAAGCATGACGCTCAAAAACTCTAAGTCTCAGCATGCACCATCTAATTGTGTTAGCGAGAAAATTATACGAAACTAATTATATGTTCACTGCCTATTCTAAGCATACCCCATCTAAGGATTTAACCCAAGCATAAAATATCAAATAAGTAGATAAATATATTTGCTATCCTATTAATTCTGCGCAAAGGTTATTGTATTGTACAGAACCGGTGAAGCGACAACTAATGTTATCATTAAATCAATAAATCAAAATCATGGAACTAATCTATTCAAATCATAATAGTCTGTATCAAATAATTCAATTTAATTGATCTAAAACTTTTAGTGGTTTCAACATAAAACCCTAGCTACAAAAATCAGCAAGACATGACTATAGGTTTCTCAAAACCCATAAAAATAAATTTTATAATGAGAAGAGAAAAATAAACCGTTATCACCGTCGTCACTCGGTAGTAAATTTCCTTCTTCTTCCTTTTTTATTCTACTCCTCCGATGGCCGTCACGGCAGTACTCCGTGGCTCTTACTGTACAGACCAAAAACTCCCCAGTAAAAACCTATTTTACACTCTCCAATCCTCCGTAGCCGGCAGAGAGAAAACAAAAGAATCCCCCTTTCTGTCCTATCACACCGTCTCTTAAACAAGAATATCCAACATAAAAAAGACTCATGTATTGGACTTCATGATCTAATGCAGCCCATTTAGCCCACTAACTCCTTTAATAGTTTCACTTGAACCAACTACCAAGCAAGCATAATTGCTCAAAGATGCCATCAATTTGTTCCACCGCACTGTAGTAGACAACTGTCCCTTCTTATTCCAATTAACTAGTAATACTACGCCGCCACCTCACTTGGTCACATTTTATAAAGCTTCCAAATCCATAGCCGGTAGTAAATTAATTCCTTTGATTAAGCTAGTGATAAATGCTCCCAGTAGCATGGATGGTATCATGTCGCCTTATTCCAGTTTCATTAGTCATCCATAGAGCACTAAAACGTCTACACAGTGTAACAACTCTGCAAGATAGTATTTGAAATAAGCAGGTGAATTTCATTTGTAATTTAGCCCGTTCAGCCGTATTTAATCATAACTTCAAATTTACAAATACCAACTGTAACAGTAATTAAACATACATTATTAATAACAATCAAGTTTGGGTAAAAGGGGTTTGAGTCTTTGGGAAAGCAGTTTAGAGATGATTTTATAGGTGGTGTTATACAAGGATATGGGTCTGAAGTGGGAAATAGAGGTAAGGTTGTCATTTTTTGGTATGAGAGAAATAAAGGTAGAGTTCATTTCTTTGAGGATGAAATCAGTATTAGAAATGGTTTGGGTATAAAGTTGATAATATTATGATTGATGTTGATGGGTTCAACAGTGACCATGTCATTAAGCCATTTTCCCTTGATATTCTGAATAGAATCAATTTTATTTCTCATCATTCTTTTCTTAGCAGAGTCATGGAAAAACTTGGTATTTCTGTCTCCAAGATTTAAGAATTGGTATCTACTTTTTATTTTCCGAAATTTCTCATGTATGTCTTGCCAGTGGTGAACATTTTTCTTATCTTCTCTGATAGCAGCTCCTCTAGAATTATCAAATTTGTTAGCAGTGATCCATTCCAACTTTTTGATGCACTCCTCCAGATTAGATTTGATGTTACCATAAACATTCTTGTTCCATAATTTGACTTTGACTTTGACATATTTAAACCTCCTAGTTATAATGACGGCAGAAGATCCTGAGTTAGTTTTTTTCCACTATTCAGAGATAATGTCTTTGCAGTCCTGATGATCAAGCCAAGGCCCAAAGAATTTGAAAGGTATCTGACTAGGTTTCCAGTTAGGATTGGTGTTGAGAAGTATAGGATTACGATCAGATCCAATGGAAGGAAGATTAGAGATGGTGGAGTTAGGGTAGTTTTCAAGCCATTGATTTGTAGCTAAGCCTCTATCCAGTCTTTGCTCAGTAAGGAGGTTTTCAATTCTTATGTTAGTCCACGTGAATAGACATTCAGTGTAACCAAGATCATTGAGCCCAACTTCTTCAATTTTATCCAAGAAAATATTAGCTTCAGAATTATCAATACGGAGTTGACTAAATTTTCATGTTCATGAAGGACAAAGTTAAAATCACCCTAAACAAGCCAACATAAAGAATTTTTATTGTAAGTACTATTAATCACCCATAGTACCCTGTGAACATCCAAGGATTACCATTGAGAGGAGTGATAATAGCACTGATATGATTACTAGAGGAATCCAGAATGAAAACAGTAACATCGGTTTTGGAAGCAAGAGCTAGACCACCAGCAATACCAATAGCACCTTTGGGTTCAACATACCATAAATTGGTAAACCTATTTTACTAAGGATAAAGCTAAAATTCATATGTTTTTACTTAGTCTCAAAGAGAAAGAAAATGTCAGGATTCTGCTTATTCAATATGTCATTTAAGTATCTGCTAGTATTGTGTTTTCCGAAGCCTTGACAATTCTATGTCAATACTGTAAAAAATTGCCAAAAATATGAGATTCTAGGATAATAAAAAATAAGAATGAGGTATCCTAGAGGGAAAAAATGAATTTTGTTATATCTTGAAAGGCTAAAATAAGAATATACAATTCCATAGTTACCAATAGTAATATTCAGATTATCATAACAAACTTGATCTAAGAGTTAGAGAGAGAAGAATATTACCTCAGTCTGGATGAAAGGATTAGCTCCCATAAGGTTGCTAGTAGTAAATTTAAATGAATGATCCTCTTCCATACCATGTTCCAAACTACTATCATTGTTGATTTTGGGGAGCACATAGTCCTTAACCTTTTTGCTTTGAATAGTAGAGGCCTCCAAAACTTGATTTTTTTTCTTTTTGACTCAGAGCTTATAGGAGCATATAAGATCACCTCATTCTTACTTTTAGATTCCAATCTTCTTCTTTCCCACAACAGTTTCTTTTGGTTGTTAAATTCCTTATTAAGTTGAGCTTGAATTTTAGCTAAGGATGGGATATTTGGGTATGGGTTAACAGACATAGAGAGAGATTTTAGGGAAGATATTATCAGGATTGATGTCTTCAACACTGTGTTTTCCGTTGTTATGGCTTTGAAGGTGATCTGCACTTTTGATGTTGAACCTTTTTGTTATTACATCCTTAGCTTTGGTTCCAACAACAATCTTCATATGCTTCATTTGACAGGCCAAGACATTAGGATTATGAGTTTGAGTTTTGCCCACTAAAGGGTCCTGGAGACCATTTTCAAATGTGATGTAGCCCTCATAACCATCAAGATCCTCATTACTATTGGCTAACACAATCTTTCTTTGAGCATTTCAAAGTTTGATAGCAAAATTAACAGTAGCATCCTTATCAGAATAGACCATTCTCTCGAGTTTAGTAATGGGACTTATGTATTGATGAGTTTAAGGGTATGGAGAGAATGAGGAATGTTGAAATAACCTTGTTCTTCACAGAGAGGACCAGGGTGGTCAAGGATCCTATAAACTTAATAGAACTGGATACCATTTAAAAGAAAAAGCAAATTCAAGCCAGTGGGAGAATATATGTGTTTCATAGGCATTAATTCCATACTTTAGAGCTCTAGGGATTTCAATATTTAAAAGGATTTTCATATTCTTCTCATCATTGTCTCTGCTATAAGTTTCTTTTTCCTCTTGAAATTTTCAAGCTGGTTTGAGAATGATACTTATATACGTCTGGGATTATATAAGACGGGATTATTTTGACAAGGACCCATATTTTGACGGCACAAAAGTTGGCTTCATCAATAAATTCAGGACCAGCGGAAGGGACTTCAGTTAGAACAATAAGTTTGCCAAAGATACCTCTAGTTCCTTCTTGTATAAAGACCTTGTAGTCTTCAATGCTTCTCAACCTGATTGAGTACTAGTTTATTCTTTTCTTCCACAGGTCTACTACAACTTCTCTTTTGATCTCCTAATTAGTATTGATAAACCTAGAAATGGTTCTGGTGCCGTGTGAAGCTTTACTTCATAGCCTACCAATGAAGCACCATTTCCAGTTTATGTCTTTTTTGGGTAGGATTTTTTCAGAGTTAATAAACTTTGCATAGTATATGTTTTCCTACTAGTAAAAATAATATTAAAACATAAAGGGTAAAAGGGCATTTTGAAATAGCACCAAGCCTTGATAATTGATCCTTTGAAGTATTTTTAATAGCATAATAATTACAAAACAAAGATATATTCCCAACTCCCATAATATCAAATCTACTTATTAAACATGACAATGCAGATAAAAAAAAAGAAGAGGAAATTTAAGTATTATGCGGAAAAAGAAGATCTCTGTGTAAGTGAAAATAATTACTTAAATCTTAAAATCGTACTCTCTCCATCCAAACTACATAGGCATAAAACAGTCTTGTATTAGATTAATAAAAAATATGAAAGTTACAAAACTATATGATTTAGTCGATTAAAACTATATGATATAGTTTTAATCGATTCAAACTATATGATTTAATCGATTAAAGTGATGATCATTCCTCTTTTTGTTTGCGGTTAGTTTGATTTCATTATTTTTGTTAATTTTATCTTTGATTAAATTGTATCGGTTTTGTTTATGCATTTTTTTCCTTCAGTACGTACTGTTGGATGAATGTGTATCGTGGGATCATACCCTTTTTTTTCTGCACATATCAATATGTACGATTGGATCAATATTTATTGTGGTTACACTTTTTCCTTCAGTGCATATCAATAAGTATTGTTGGGTCAATATGTACCGTGGGATCATATATTTTTCCTTCAGTACCTTTTTTTTAGTACATGCCAATATATTCTAAAGGATCATACACTTTTTCCTTCAGTACATATTGATATGTACAATTGGATCATCTACTCTATTCTTTTGTGTACTCTCTTTTTCTACTGTATTTTTGTGTATTCTCTATAATCTTTGATCTAGTACTCGCCATCATTCACCCAAATGTAGATTTCTTCATTGTTCTAGATAAAATGGGGTTTTTTGATGATTTCTTCATTGTAGATCTAGATTTTGATGATTTCGTATAATCTAGGTTTTGTTTCTATGAAATCGAGATTTCATTGGTTTTTGGGTTTTGATTTGGTTGGCTTTTCATTTGTTTTTTGTTTTTTTGATTCTCTGTATGTGGGTTTTGAGGGATCGTAAAAAGTGGGGAAGAAGGTGGGTTTGTTTCTCACGCATAAAATTTGGGCATCTAGGTAATTTTTATATTTTTGGACCTCCAGTTAAATTATATATCCCACTGGACCCTAGATTAAACAGGTTAACGGGTTTTGGACCAACCAACAAATATCCTTTGCTATCTGGACTTAAACCTAAATATTAGGCTTTAAATTTTATAAAATATAAAAAGATCTGTAAAAGAAAAATTGTAAACTTTTAAGGGATGCTTGAGTCTAGGTAAACCAGTGATAGGCGCTTAATTTATACATTTTTATCGCCTAATCTATATTTAATAGTACTTGATTTTATATTATTAATATATTTTTATTGGTTTAATAGGTGATATGCATAAAACTCGAGGTTACGAATTAAACATGGCTAGAGTGAACATTTGTGAAGACACTTCTTATACTTTTATTACACGGTACAGTTGGCATGAAAGTGAACCAACAACTTAACTTGTGCTGAACGTATGGTGCTGGCTACTTCTCTTGGCAGTGGGTGCGTCAGGTAGAGGCTGGTTTTTTTCTGTACGTGAAGAGAAGGTAATAGGCGGACGTTGACTGTTGAAGGTGACGTGATGGTGTAAGCTTGTGGAGAGAGTGAGAGAAAATGGGTGTAGGCTAAGAAGAAGGTACATCACGTGGGGAAGTGATAACTTTAATTGCTTTTAGAGTTTGGTTTTGACAAGTGACGTGATGTAGGATGAGCTACGGATATAGACTAAGGGCTTCACATGATGGTGTCTGCTAGGATATGTTAGGAGTAGGTTGGTTTGCTTTAGTTTGTTGTGTGAAAGAGACATGACAAAAAGATAAGATAGACACGTGATTGGAGGAAGCGACTTTCCTGTTCGGTGCATGGTGAAAGAAGAGCTAGGCTAGGCAGCTAGACCTAGGATATGGACCAAGTACACACGTGAAGGGGACAAGCCCATGTGGATGAGAGAAGAGTTTTCTTTAAACCTAGTATAAATAGGAAGATAGCTGCATCAGTTAGGGGGTTCTTTTTCAGTATGATTTTTGGGGAGAGAATTTTCTCCTGGACAGTTGCTGGAGGCGGAGGCTGTGAACGAGAGACGAAGGTGAAGAAAGAGAACGGACAAAGCCTGGAAAAAAGAGAGCGAGAATTCTCTGATTCTGGAGTATACAGGAGCAGAAACTAAAAAGGGTTTAATCTTTTCTTCTTCTACTCTTCTATCTAATTAATTTTTATGGGTTTTGAGAAACCCTTCTCCATGTTCTAAATTAATTTGTAACTAGGGTTTAATGTTAAAACCACTTACAGTTTTAGATCAATTGAATTAAATATTTGATACAGACCATTATGATTTAAATAGATTAAATTCATGACTTTAAACTATTGTATTGTCGTTTATGGTGCATGCTTGGCCTATGGTTTTGATGTTCCATGTTTCTGGTATACAGTTGTTATTTTAAAAATATATTTGTCTACTTATTTGATATTCCATGTTTTGGTTAAATCTTTTGATGGGATATACTTAAAATAGCCAAGTATTATTTGTAGACCTTTAATTAGTTTCGTACAATTTTCTCGCTAGCGCAATTTTATGGTGTATGCTTGAGACTAGGGCTTTTTGATGCATCATGTTTAGGGCGTCCCAGCGATATTTGCGACTCTAAATATTCATGAATTAAATAGTGGTGGATACTGAAAAACCCTGGTTACCGACTCTCTCTACTCGGTCACATTTTATTAGTTTAGTTAGTTTATTATTTTATTTATTAATATAAAAATCACAAAAATATTCCTCTTGGTTAGTTTATTAGAGATATTAATTGCAGTATTTCCCCGCTCTCTGTGGGTTCGACCCGTACTTACCGTTGTCTACTAGATAGACGTCGTGCGATTACGGTTATTATATTGGGTAATTTCAAATCATATCAACCAGGTTCTAGTTCTATCCATAAATATATCATGAATTACTACTACTAATTTGTGTTTGGTGTTGGGGGTTATTGGGGGGAATTGTTGGTTTTTAACAGGGAAAGAGTTGGTGATTTTATCCCTGAGTGGGATAAAATCAGCAATTAGCATGTACTAGAGTTGTCGAGGAAGGGGGGCCAGCAGGAGTTTTGGCATCTGGCAAGGATGTTGTAGTTGATCAATTCAGTCACCAACTAGAACCATGTTAACTAGAATGGCAGACCCCGGAGGCAGTGGGTGGAAAAACAGACCAAACGTGCTACTATAATCCACCTATCAAAATAATGATTTATTCATAAATTTTGAAAGTACACGCAAAAGAAAATGAGTTTCGTTCACGCAAGGAATTCATGTATTTATGTGGCATACATGGCATAATCTTATCTACAACTTTGAATTATGAACTTTGAGAGGTTATATGAGTACTAATATTTTATGTGCCTGGCTTCCTACTGATTTTACATTAAAGAACTTCTTTTCATTTATTTCATTTGCATTTGTTAGATTTTGTAGCCCAAAGCGGCACTTTGCTTGCTTTCTAGGCAGGGCCGACTCTAAGTAGAACTCGCATTTACCAAAACCGAAAAATTTGAAATTATAACACTCCAATCAGTGGTGGAGCCAAGTTTTAGAAGAAAGGGCTGTGAATTTTTTTGGCAGGTTAGATAAAGAGTGTAAAATGGGCTTAGGATGAAAAAAACCAAAAACCAAAACATTCGGGCTTAGGGATCAGTTGGACCCACCAAGATACCAATGTGAGAAGGTTTTTAGAGAATTTAATCCTGCTGTTTATTATTAGTGGAGCAGTAGTAGCAACAAACAAAAAACAAAAAACAGTGAAAATAATAAATGGATAATGCTAATATTTGTTGGAAATTTAAGCCTACAAAAAGAGGATGGAACGCTGAAGGTAATGTTGTGTTTCTGACTTCAAGATTCTGTGATGATATTTTTAAATAGTGTTTTGACCATTTCCAATCAATTGACAAGTACAGATGGTATGTGGAATAATACCTTTAGGATACAATTTAACGCTTTAACAGCATAATTAAATTTGGTGTTTGTACCCCTTAATTAAATCAAAAAAACACATAAAAGAAGTTCTCATGATATGTAGAGAAAAAGAAAAAAGCAGAAAGCTTTTATATGATGATTGAGAATCATTTCATCACAGCTTTTGGAGGATTTGCATACGTTAAAGATGCATATTCATCACCAATAGATAGTAGACATCGATGGTAACTTAATGGAAAATGTCACATCTATTAGAATTCATACGAAAATTGAATTTAGGTTTATATAAAAGATGTACCACATCCCAGGGGTTGACGCCCCCAAAACCCAGTCATAACAGCAAATTAAATGCGACGTTTATTGAAAATATTGAAAAGATATTTTACTACCGCAGTTATTGATTGTCATGAAAAAAAAAAATCCAAGAGAAAAACAAAAATAAATCATACAAAAATCGAGTTAGCTCTGGCTAATACGTTATTCAGTTGTCTAACTGGTATCTCTATTTAGGGAAATACTTTGAAGCCAATAGAAAATATACAGTCTTTTCTCTGAAGCATAAAAAAAAATAGTGGTTCTTGTCATCTCGGATTTTTCCTGGGTACACTATGTTCATACTGTATTTTAGTACACAATTATTGCTTTAGGATCTTTCCTTTAACCTGTTTCAAAGATTGGATTCAATTTGAGATTTTAAATTGCATAGTCTGATCTGATCTGTTCTGCTATGTGATCTCTCTTTGTTACTTTTTTAAAGAAAATTGTTTCCCTATAAACTTCATCAACAGATACATCAGATGCTTAAAGAAAAAATAGCTAAATTAGATTCAGATACAATACACTACGCACAGTTATTGCATGTGGGCGGCATCAAAAGAACATGGAGACGTCTAGCAAATGAGTTGCAGTCACTTTCCTCCTTTACAATTATTAGGGTCCAATGGTTAAAAAATGCGAGAATAATCTATGTATTCAAAGGTTGAACATGCACGAAGAAGACGTCAATCAAATGAGTTGTCTTAAAAGATTTTAAATGGTCAATCCAATGTGCCCTTTACAAACTAGCTTACCCCCTATAGTTTTTATACAGTGGATTAGCGGATTAGACTTGTTCTTCCATGTTCTTCTCTTCCAAATGCATACTTATAATGTGGTATGAGTATCGGAACTTAGAAAATTCTCATCATAAGACTTTGCTCCAACGGAGTAATAATGAAACTAATTACTTGCTCAATATCTACATGCTCCTATGCAGTTTGTTAAAATGATTGCACAATTCTTTATAGGAACAATTATTTTTTTTGCCAAGTTAGTGTTGTACGGTGCTAAAATCAATGGATGACATTAGTAGTGGTCTGAATTCGAAACTCATTAGTACCAGATTTTTTACCGATGAAAAAAAAAACGAAAAAACACAAACACATAAAACCGTGACCTATACAAAGACCCATTTGATCATCCAAGTTCATTTTATGAGATATCTCGATTCTAAGATATATTTGAAACGGAATTTGAAAACAAAACAAAACTTACTCCATTATAAGAAAAGTGATACTTTTATTGGAGAAAATGAGTTTTAATGACGAGTTTTTTGATCTTGGTGTAGTTTGATCTTTAGGACCTAAAGGTTTTTATATATACTTATCAATTTTCATGAGTGAATGAAAGTGATAGCCTTTAGACGTCCCATATTGCTTAAAACTAAAGATGGATACCACCATATAACTAAGAACCTTAATTATCTATATGAATAGGCGGGTTAATAATACTTGGGATTACTTGTACATTGTACTCTTACGCGTGTGGTATACTTGTCTTGGGTTTGTGCGCGTGTAAACCAATGTCTAAATTTTCAGTTCTCACCCTGGTTACTCACTGGGTACTACGGCAGTCCGTACTCTCTTATACAAAAAGCAGATTCTTGAAAAATGATTGAAAAAACTGTTGTTATTAACTTGCCATGGCTTGTAATAGGAGATTGTAATTTATTCTTCATGAATCTTAAAAATTCAGTTCTCACCCTATTGATAACACTGAATTCAACTTCTTTATTAACAAAATCTCTGATATTGATTTGATTGATCTGGGTTCACTGGTTGTCCTTTTAACTGGTCTAATAAAAGATATGACCCTACTCTTATTGAGCAAAGGTTTGATAGAGGAATGTCTAATGATAAGTGGTTGATTCTCTTTTTAAGCACCATTATTACCAATTTGCTTTTTATAGGCTCTGATCATCATCCTATCCTTCTTAATTCAAACCTAAACTGGAAGAATAGCCATATCCCCTTCAAATTCCTTGGCCCTAGAATTGATCATGAAGACCGCAAAAAGATTATAGTTGAGTGATGGAAAAAGGATCTTTCTGGTTCTTCCGCTTTTATAATAGGTAGAAAACTTTAAGATGTGAAGTTGGAAGTCAAGATCTGAAACAATAAAGTCTATGGCAACATCAAAACCAATCTGGAGGACTACAAGCATCATCTTGAATGGATATACAAAAACTACTTCAATCAAGACATGAAAGATGAAATTAATAAAGCTAGAAGAAATCTGAAGGACTGGTCTGATACTAAAGAAAAGTTCTGGGAAACCAAGAGCAAAAATCAAACTATCAAGCTGGAAGACATAACCACAAAATATTTCCATAGGGCTACCAAAAATAGACAAATGGAAAATAGAATTGAAATCATCATCAAGGAGAAAGGTATTCGGATGACTGATAAAGATGAGGTAGCCACCTGTTTAATAAATCACTTCATTAGAACGACTACTGTCGGGAATCTTGACAACCAAACAAACTTTGGAATCTTGAACCTCATTCCCACTAATGTCACCCCTCAAGAAAATATCATTCTTATTGTCACCCTAGATCCTATTGAAATTAAGCATACCTCTTTAGCATGATAGGAGGCAAAGCCCCCGTCCCAGATGGCTTCCCTCCAAAAGAAATTCAACCCAACTGGGACAGTGTAAGAGTTGACATTATCAAAATGGTCCAACACTTCTTCAATTATGTTGCATGCTTAAAGAAATGAATCCCACTTTCATCTCTCTTATTACCAAAAAATGATAACCCAAATACCCCAGCTCATTTCAGACCCATTAACCTATGTAACACCACCTATAGAATCATGTCTCTACTCTTGCCCTAAAGGATAAAACCCTACCCGGACAAGATTATATCTCTTTTTCAGCCTGCTTTTGTCTATGAAAAATAAATTTCTGACAATATGGCTATATCCCATATTTCAGAACATGAAATCCAAATGAGGAAAGAAATATGAAAATTGTACTATGGGAATAAAAATTGGTATTGATAGGGTTGATTGGACTTTCCTCCTGGCAGTTATGAAACAAATTGGTTTTGATGAGAAATTATGCATTAATATTAGGCAATATATCTCAACTATAACCTCAGTTCTCCTGGTCAATGGTTCTTCAAGCCCTCCAGAGACCTCAGACGAGGGGACCCAAAATCTCCTTACCTTTTTCTCTTCTGCATGAAATCTCTATCTAGAACTCTGATACATGCTGAAATCATTGGCATAACATCAGGAGTAAAGATTTACAACGGAGCGCCATCAATAAGTTACCTCCTCTTACTGATAATTGCTTATCTTCTTCAAAGTAAGCATGAGTAAATGCAAGAATGTTGTGGATATTTTCAAAATCTTCAGCAAAACCTCATGTCAGCTTATAAATTTCAGTAAATCTGGGATTTTCTTTAGCCAAAACATTATGAAGGCACACACATCAACAACCATATGGGGGTCTAAATGATCTTTATGGATGACAAGTACCTTGATTCTCCTCTCTTCACCAACAAAAGCAAATTGACTTCTTCAAACCTTGTGTGGAAAACTCAAGTTCAGACTTGCAAGGTGGAAACAAAAACCTCACACCAGCTGGAAGAATGACTCTTATTATTTCAGCGACTTCCACATACCAAATGATCTGCTTCAAACTTCCCAAGAAAACCTGTCAAGATTTGAACAAAATTCAGAGAGGTTTTTTGATAAGTGCATACTTTACATGTTTAGAGTGTCAATTTCATGCTAGTATTTGCTAGATTTCTTGTGAATTATTGTATATTACGTTTGCTTTGTAGTTTATGTCTTTTATTAGGCGAATCATCCAAAAAGAAGCTACAAAGTGTTAGAATGTGCATGAAGGAAAGTGTTGCAAAGGAAGAAGGACCAAAGACCAAGTGGAAGTCGTCCAAATTCAGGATTTCTCATCACCATATTGAAGAGAACAAATAAACGAAAGCAACAACGAAAGAACGAGATCATTCCGACTTCATATGAAGAAGTTATAATAAAAACAAGTTCAGACTTTTCTCGGAGGGTCAAGCCATCGAGAAAGCCAATATTCTCGGAGGGTCAAGCCATCGAGAAAAGAAAATCCATAAAGAAATAATTTTCTCGGAGAGTCAAGCCATCGAGAAAATCAGAATTCTCGTAGGGTCAGGCCATCGAGGCATATACGGGAGCTAAGTATTTTTGACGAGTTTTTATTATATTTTTGAGTTTCCAAAACCTAGTATGACCGGGATTTGAGCACGGTCACCTCTACAACTTTGGATATCTGTTTAAGAGACTCTTCTTATACTTTTGGAGATAGTTTTACTTCAATACTTAGACCTAGATTTTACTTAGAGAAGGCAGAAGAGAGATTAATTCTATTTTCTAGGATTTACCCCTTTTAGGGGGGGAACCAAGCTATTTCTTCTTCTTTCTTGTGTCATGATTAGGTAATTTTATTTTATTGGTTGGGGATGTAATCCTAAATCCTAAACATATGAATCAATCTAGTTGATTATTATCAATATTCAGGATCTCTTTTTATCGTTCATGTTTTACGGTGTATAACAATTTTGTGATTGTGTTCATGCAGTATGATGGTCTCTTGTTTGTTTAAGTTGTAGATTGAATAGACTTAATAAAAAATCTATAACTAGTTAGGGTTCTTAGGTAATTCTATCAGGAACCTTAGCAACAAGTAGAAATTTGTGATCAGTAGCGGTGCGAATCGCGAAGGAAGTCTCAAGTAGAGCTTGGCTTAGGTTGAATATGACATGATAAGTATGATGTATTGCCTAGAATAACTCGTCTCACGGATATTAATGATTTCCTCAAGTTGAATCTCTTAGCGATAAGCACAAGGTTATTTGGTGGAAATGAATTCAGATATTAGCGATTACAGTATGTGTTGATATATGGAGGCGTAACGAAGTATTGCACCGATTGGGGGTACTTTAGAGTTATTGGTACGAATAGAGAATGTATGAGCATGATTGGTGATGGAAGATAAAATCCTAACCAGTATTTTCTCACCTTGATATCAAACTTATTTACTTTGTTTTTATTAGTATAATTTAGTTTAGTAATTCTACAACACCCCCCTTGGTTACATAAGAAGTTGAAAACAAATAACAATTACATAACTCCTTGTGGGAACGATCCTTACTACTGCTTACTACTTATTAGTATTAGTGAAAAATATCTGAATTAATTTGTTGCACGTACGACATGCATCATTTTTTCTGTGGAAAAGATCCTGACAACCATATAGGCTTATATCCCAAGGCATGGAAATCAATATGTAAACCAAAAGAACTTAGAGGTTTGGGCTTTATCAACATGGAGATGTTTAACAGTGTTACAATTACCAAAATTGGTTGGAAACTGGACACTGGGGAAAACTCTCCCTGGACAAATACTATGACAACAAAGTATCTCAAAGGCAAAAACATTCTTAATATGCATACAACCAAAAAGGTATGAGATTCTTGGATCTGGAAAAGAATTCTTGAAGGAATCAAAAAAAATATGAGCACAATATTTGGAAAATAGGCAACATGAATAAGGTGGATATATGGGATGCCAAATGGATTGCTAATACCAAGATCCAACTAACCAAACCTGAAAATTTTCCTGATAACCTCCAGATGGTCAAACATCTTATTACCTTAATTGGTAACTGGGATATTCACAAAACAATTGGTTCACTCACGAGGAAGCTGAGGAAATAAGAAATACTAATCTCAATCATAATGAGGAAGACTCCATATTATGGAAACTTACTCAAAATGATGCTTTTTTACTGCAAAATCCTTGTATAAAGCAAAGATGATACTCAGATAGCTGATCGTAGCAAAATTGGGGGTACGGATGTTTCACCCGTCATCACTCTTTTCCTCTAGATATATGCTAATGGAATTCTCCCCATAAATGCTAAAACTACTATAATTTTACACTATATTGATCCTTTGTGCGCAACTTGCAAATATGGGGAGGAAACTATGTCCCATCTGTTCATGAAATGTCCTTTTGTTATTGCTATTTGGCAGAATTTTTAAGGGGAAAATCATAGAATATTTGGGGATAACACAAACTTCACTGATTGGCTGAACTCTGGGTTTGCCAATATTCATGACAGAAGAAAGTGCCAGAATCAGTTTGCTACTATTTGTTAGTTTTTGTGGAAGTCCAGATGTGATAATATTTTTAGAAAAACTATGATGAACCCTCATCAGACAGTTAAGGATATCAAACAACATCTCTATAGCTATAACAGAATTCACAAAATTCCAATGTATGTTATCATGGATAATACTCAGTGTGTTATTCCTGTACAGTGTAATCTTCAAGGGCTCTTTGGAGTGACCATCAAAATATGCACACTCCAAAACGCAGAAACTATGAATTTCTATACTGCTCTAATTGTTGAAGAATTTGCAGGTAAAAAAATTGGGAAAAGATGGAAAGCAGGATATCATGTAACTCGTGGAGCATCAAGAGGAACATACATAAATTTCGGAAGGGCAAAAAAAATACAACACACAAACGTTCAATTAAAAGCTAAAGATATGGCCAATATTGTCAGGTTCAATTTGTTTTATATGATGGTAACTCATAGAAGATTCAGGAGCTTCTCCATCTACCATGAGAGTTACCTGGGGATCAGGAAGAACCCAGAACTGTTATGCGTTAAATCTAACCATGGCCTGTAAAAGCTCCACCGATGTTAGGAGTCAAAACCTCACTTCTAGCCTGGATCATTACTATGAGAGGGTTAGAGCCTTGGATGTTATTTTCCCATAAGCTTGCTTATGTTTTCGTATAATTTTTTTTTCAACATTAGCTTTTTTGTATTTTATTACTGTAGTTCCAGTCGAAGTAGTTAATATCGTATATCGACGAGGTGCTATATAACCTAGACAAATGATTATATCGGATTTTATTGGCGATATACAATTAACTGTAATTTTACAATTTATAGGTAGATGTGCATTGTGTTAACCAAAGCTTTAATGAAAGACATTTATAATGTAAAAATATCAATTAAACTTGTTTCACTTGAGAACCTAACATCCCAAAACGTAGAATTTTTATGAGAGGAAAATTTTTTTAAAGAAAAAAAGATAAAAAAAAAGAAAAACATTGTGAATAAATATATTTGTATCCTTACCAATATTATCGGTTTGATACGACCGATACATCCGATATAATCAGAATATTCATGTATCGTCCAAGTAAAAAACCGATACATGATAAATTCTGATATTAACTACATTTATTCTATTAACTTTCACTTTTTTTGGGATAGGAGGAATATAATAAAAGTTAATTTAGAAGAAAGGGCCAAAGAATCTAAAATTGAGAGATTAAACATGATTTTCCACATGAATCTGATGTAACTGATAACATGCCTTATATCCATTAACTTTTTACACATTATCCAGTGAATATCCTCTTCTTTTTTTTTTATGAAAAAGGCAATGTCTCATAATTTTATTACTGTGAACTTTTGATTACATCATGATCGATTATATCAAAAAATAGAGAAAACAATTAGCACTATATTTATAAATTTTGAAACTTAAAGAAAAAAATAACAAAATTGTACTAATATTTTATATCCTGTTGAAGAAATTGATATCCTATATGTCAGATGTTTTCATAAAAAATTGTTTCTTGATCTTTTGAATCTTAATCATTGACATCATATATGTCAGATGTTTTCATAAAAAACAAATAATATGTCCAAATTGATATCCAATGGTTAATATCGTTTATTTGCCGAATTATATCGTCTTCTTTTAAGAATACTTGATAATAATATAGCACCACCACCAAACAATTCTATTAAGGATATTAAATAACAAGTCTTGATAGCATATTTAATCAATCATGCGATCAAAAAAATAAAAATAAAAAACTTAAAAAATTATAAAAAAATTGTGATTTTTATAAAAAACATTAAATAATAATTACACAAACCTAAATCTATTTGGCAAATCTGATATCTAACAAATTTAGATTCACAAATGAAAAATGTTAAAAAGAAAAAAAATCGATAATTGTATGGGGAAAACGGTTATGACTATGTAAGTGAATACCATGACGCAATTGGTGCACAAAAAAATATTGGGTTTATTACCCAAAACTTACAAAAATGTGGGTTCCACTGAAAGTAATTGGTGTCACAACTCACACCATCAATGTTTAGACTAGTACTACAGCATTCTCTGTTTTTCAGATAACACAAACAGGTGATCAATCATTCCATATTTATCCCTCTAGAACATAAATCATGGAATCTAACAGCCGCAATAATGTAAGTTTCTTTATTCAAAAAGACATCAAATAATGGGTTTGATTCATTTATTTTATTTTTGATTTTTTGTTTTTGAATAATTCAAAACAGAGATCATCATCAAGTTCTTTAACAGTAGGAGAAAAAGTATGTGCGGCGTTCATACCATTCATAGCAATAATCGAAATTTTTATATTCGCTATATCAGATTGTTTCGACTCTTCCTCGTCAGATCCTCCTAAATTTTTTTTATCCAAATGTCGTTATGATGATCTTTCTCGCCTTGCTCATGAAACTAGATGTTGGTTCCCTTCTCCTTCTCCTTCTTCTTCTTCTTCTTCTTTGGGTTTTAATTCAATTTTACAGGTTTTAATTGTATTCTTCTTCTTCATTGTAGTTTCAGTGAATGAAGTTGAAGCTTTATTTGAGCTATTCAAGAAATTGAGCAATTCCATTATTGAAGATGGACTAATTCACAAGGTATCAATGAGAAAAAAGTCAATTTTTTTTTGTGTTTCTCAAAATTTGGGCATTTATTGGGGGAAGATTGAGATTTCTCCCTCGAATTTGAGCTATTACAAGATAAGTTGTACTGTTGCTAAGGGGAGAAACACACAGAATTGTTCAAATTATGAGTGGATTTTATGTTAAATGAATGGTTTCGTTCACACTAAAATTCGTATTAGTATGTTTGGAAATTGTATGTGTTTGATTTTCTTCAACCTAACTACACCTGGTCTTATGAGTTGTTTCGAGCACCTTCTCTCGGCATGGGTAGCATTTTTAATGTCTTTTGGGGTAATGGATTGTGCACCTTTTGCAATAATGTTTGTTTTTAGACAGTAGGTGGGGAGAAGGTTCATATCTCTATTGTCGAACAAGGCATTTGGATTTTTTTGTTGTTGCAGGAAACAAGTTTATGAGTTGTTTTTCATCTTATATGAGAATCACGGATTCGTGTTCTTTATTGCAATGCTTTTTGCTTGAAGTTTCTTTTTTTTTCTTTTTTTTTGCATAGTTGAGATTCCTTACTTTTTTCTCTTTTGCATTTTTGAGCTTGATAAGGAACTTGTAATAACATAGCATTACGATTTCACTTGTTTATGTTTTGCAGGAGGAGCTTCAACTGGCATTGTTCCAGCCACCTCAGGGAGAGAATCTTTTCCTTGATAGGGTAAACCCATTCATACCACTAGAACCCCCTCGGTTCAGCTCGATTATTAGATAGTTCTTTACATAATGATTTAGAAACTGAGAGCAATAATGATAGGTCTGTGATTATAGTATAAGTTTCTTGTATTGATGTATGGGATTTAAGACAAGATCTGCAATTAAACTCAGGAAGTCGTGCTTGCATCGAACTTTCATGTTGCAAAAGACTATCTGGTTTTTCTTTTGTTCACATTTCTTTTCTAGTTAATTTCTACATATCAGTTTGATACTTGCCAAGTTAGAGATTCAATCTTGGGCAGTCTTGTTCAAAATTGAGATGTTAACTATATGGCCTGTTTTGCTCTACTTTCCATCATAGTTTCTCTTCCTTAAATCTTATTCTTCTTCTGTTACGTTATGCTTATACAGGTTTTTGATCTATTTGACGAGAAGAAAAATGGTGTCATCGAATTTGAGGAATTTGTGCATTCGCTTAGTGTTTTCCATCCTTTTGCTCCCGTGGAGGAAAAAATTGATTGTATGGGTTAAGAGAATAAGTTTGTAAACATTTTTCCTTTTTGATTCTTATATTGATTCTTAATGCCTCAATTCTTTTCTTCTCTTGGGATCGTCTGCAGTTGCATTTCGGCTATATGATTTAAGACAAACTGGCTACATTGAGCGAGAAGAAGTGAGTGCATTTATGTGTATGTAATTTGATTCTGCGGTATCACCATCATGTGCAGATTCGGCTGACTGTTTTGTTTAGCGAACTTTCATATTGTATATGCAACTGTCCATCTGTTTCTGATTTTTATCAAGTTGTACTTGCTTACACTGGGACACAACATTTGCTGCTTCTAGGTTCAGCAAATGGTTATTGCTATATTAAACGAGTCGGACTTGAGGCTATCCGAAGACCTTCTGGAGACTATTATTGATCAGGCAAGAGATAGCTAAATCTTAGAAGCCTTGTCCATTTGATTTATTCTTTCAGTAGCATATTTTTGATGCTTCATACTTACATCCTTTTATTTATGCTTTGCAGACATTTGCAGATGCAGATGCCGATATGGATGGTAAAATTAACAAAGCGGAATGGAAATCTTTTGTACTTCGACATCCCTCACTTCTAAGGAACATGACTCTTCCTTACCTGAAGTAAGTCACTTCTTCCTTTTCTACGTTTCTTCGAAAACTTGATTACGACTTCCTTACCCAAGTTTTCTCCCTGATTTAGTATTGATTGTACATTTTTGTTCATGGCTTCATTTTTCTTTTCCTCTCCTCTTGGCACAGGGATATCACTACCGTCTTTCCGAGCTTTATATTCAACACGGAGGTCGCAGACTGAAATTTGAAAGCCTTATCTATCTTTCATATACCCACAAGCCTTCTGAGAATCAGACATTTTCAACTATGAATCCTGAACGACTAAACTCGACGGATGATACCATATTACTCTCCAAGCATCAGGCCTGGCCCTGAAGGTGTGCTGCGACCTGACCTTGTAAAACGTCAATGTGTATCTATGTTACTATTATAAGAAAGGTTCAGGCGCATTGCGGAAACATGGTGTTACACTAAAAGTATAATGCAAGGAATATACGGCCGAGTAGATTAGAAATGACATTCATCAAATCTACTGAATTTAATCAAGAGCATCTCTACAATCTACAAGAAAATCAAAAATGCGTAACGAATTTAGAAATCATCTCCTGGCTGATTTACATTATTGCATCACTCTGCAGAAAAACTTTGGCTAAATGAGGCTGACATGGGGATTAGAATGCATTTTGCCAAAATTCAATAGACCGGTGTGTCTCAACCGGTAGAATGCATCTTGGTCTAGCACAACGCCTGTACGGTATCCCCGTATCCCGTATCCATAACCTAGGATCTACTTATCTGTATCCCCGTATCCCATAGACTATTTCCGCCCTGCGAATCACCAAAAAGTAACAATCCGCGTTCATAATCCGCACTCTCTGTGAAAGTAAGAAAAGAAGAAAAAATGGCGGACAAAGCAAGTAGAAGTCTGATAATATATGGTGATGGATTAGTTAAACAAATCTCATCATCACATATTCATCTCCATGATCTTGTTTCTCGAGGTTGCTCTGGATTTTTATCTCTCACTCAATCCCCAAATGCAGGTTCATATTTCAATTCAATTCAATTCAAATTCCCCTCTCTCTCTTGTTCTTTTTTTCATCAATTACTGAACTTTGTGATTTATTAGAAATGGGTTTTGTTTGTTTTGTGTGATTGATTACTGGGTTACTATCGAAATCTTAAATTTTTTGGATTTTTTTTTCGTTATTTAATGACAAGAATGGTGTAAAAGAGTCACCTTTTTTGCACACTTTATTTTGCAACCGACTTGCCAATTGAAGTTTAGTAGAGTTAAGGCTTAACCCATTGAAGCTGGATTGCAAAGTGGTTCTATATTTTTTTTTTTGATGTTGAATAAGTAGAAATTGTCTTATATGTAGACACATCTTGTTCAAAAATCCTTAAACTGAAGGTCTGAAAAGATAGACCAGGTTAGTTTTTGTATCTTGGTAGGGAGTTGTTTTGTCTGAATAGCCTTTGATAGTTCAATCTCTTGAATTTGAGTATGCGAATTTTATAACATTTCTTTGTGGAGAAATCTACCAACTCTGGATATGAGCAAATCCTGCTGTTAGAGCTAGTTGACAAAGTTGGTGGTGATCCAACGTACATCTGAGACCTGCGCTTCTTCATTTTTGTTTGAAGTTCGGGTCAACTTTAGACCCTACTGCCCAACTGAGTTTATCGTAGAAGCAACATTTAGTGCTTGGAAATTTCAAAGATGAGCGGGAACGAGTTTATAAGTGGGACATCCCCCCTTCCACTCATCAAGGTAAAACAGTGTAGCCCGTTATGATAACTAACTCAGAGTTTGTAGTCATTGGGTCAGCTGTATTCATGATGGATTTCAAACACTTGTACCGTGTGTTATATTTTCGGTACCATGGTAGTTTGCTGTTGTTATAAGACTTGTAAGCTTGGTAATTGGTTGATTTTAGGTTGGTCATTTGCAATTGTTTCCATTATGATGAGTTGTTTATTGCGTTCGAGATTATGAACTCCTGGTCATGCTACATTATTGTTGTTTTCATCACTCGAGTAAATAGAAAACACTATATTTTAGTCATTTTGCAATAAGTTGTTCTCTAAAGGGAAAAGGAAATTTTACTATTAATTTTACTATTAATTTGCCAATTACGCATCATACAGTAACATATTAGGCAACGGCTCATCGCATTAGAATAAAATGTAGTGCTCTATATAGTATTAATGTACGTGTAGTCTTATAATATTTTCAGTTTCCTTTAACTTGCAGAAAGTGAGGATGAGAGAGTGGTTAGAGAGTTGGCACAACTATTAGATGCGTATGATGCTTATATAATGAAGGTAAGGTTATTAAGTTACTGGTATGCTAAGTAGCATTCTTATCTTCTTGTCTGTGTTTGGTGATATTCATGGAGTAAATTGTTTTATTTTCTTTGTTTTCAGAAAGGAGGAAGTTCTGCTACATCAGAATGCTCAGAAGGGTCCTCAGAGTCTACCATATCAGACAGGTATTAGTTTCTTAAGTTTGCATGAATTCTATCACACTGAGAAAAAGCCATATATTAGTGTTTTTATGTTTTCTTATAGTCTTATACTAGTGTCTGTGTTTATCAAATTCCAGGTTTATGGGCTTGAGAGCTGCTATTGTATCAACAAATCCAAATGTGAAGTCTTTTGGAAGATATCTTGGTTTCGCTGTATTGGAATTTGACGACTTGACTAAGGACAAACCTTCTTTTGATGAACCACCAGCCTGTGAGTTGCTAAAATTGCTAGGCTTTCAGGGAGGCAAGACACTGGAAACAAGTGAGTTTGATTTAGTGTTTGTGCATGTTGGATGCGGTGAGAAGGTGAATATCTTGAAAGAAGAGGGCATGGGAAATGAGGTAGATTTGATTAATTCGTTGGTTAGTGGGATATTGCAAATTGCACAACCTGGATCAGAAATCGGTTCCCGTTTACACTTATCTGTAGTGATGAGCTATGGAGCATCAGTAGATGATGAGGATAGCAGTTTATTACAGTTGAACTCACAAAAGAAGAACTCAAATCTTTCTTTGCTTCATCCTCGTCAAAGTTACACCATGAAAGGAGCTAATCTAATAAATAACATCAGGTACGCTTGAGCATTTATAGTACTGCTGATGTAAGTTGTGAGTAGAGTACAAATTGTGCATTGTCCCTTTATATTATTTCTATGCTGAACTGCTGTGAATGTTTGTACCATATCTTACAGCTCAAGCTGATTTTGCTTTGTAGGCACCATTGTCCGATGCTAGTCACACAATGGCAAGAGGCTGTTACCCGGAAAGATATGGCAGAGAGGTTTTCTTTCCAAGATGTTAAGGAGGTAAGGTTTAGGATTATATTTTATCTTTTCTTTCATTTCTCTGTGGATAGGTAAATACAGAGAAGATCAGACTACGGATCCTCGAAAAAAAAATGGTGTGGTCATTTTGATTGCTATCTATCAGGTTTAGTAAATAATTAGGTAAACCAACCACGTCTAAACTTTTATTGTTAGTGTTTTTTCCAATTGAATCGTTTCACCATTTGAATGATGGACAAGAAATAGGAACTAGTGACTAGACATTTAAGGAGTCCGAGTTTAAATAGGAATTGAGTTGCTACTGTCCTGTTGAGCATTGCAGATGAGTGATGGAGTCCTGATCAAATTAATTAGGATATTTCACTAGTTACTGGCAGAAGCCATGCCTTACGGATGGATTGGATACTTGTAGCTTGTCAATTTTGTCATTGCCATAAGAATGACTTGGGTTGAGCAGCTTTGCCTAGTGTATCTGTTCTTTTAATTTATGGAGTCTGGGACATTTGAATTTCTCATGTTTTCCTGATTATCCTTAGCATTGATATTGGTTTTGTCGTAGTCATAGAAAATTTTTATGATGAATTTCTTCTTGTTTCAACTTTTCCTAGTCTGTTTCTTGTTCTTAATTGTCAAAACGCAAAACATTTAAATCCTGCGTTTCATTAATTTTCTTTTGTTGTAACATTAGTTTCTTTCTACTCCAAGTAAGTTTGAATAGTGCCTTTTTGTTTTGTTTTTGGCATTGGTTTGATGTTGTTTTGCCTACCAAGTTGTCTTACTGATCTAGCATGTCCTCAGAAAGATTTGAAAGATAAAATAAGCTTTTCAGATGTTTCTATTTGCTGATATAGTTCTAAATTTTTAAACAGTCTCATCATGGTTCCTTTTATCACGCAGAAAGGAGGGAATCTTGCCATACCAGCGGAGCGGTTTCTGCATGAGGTTGCATTCAAGCTTTGGAAGGCCCCAAAATATGGAGCATGAATTAGGGCTTCTATGACATCTAACTGCTCAAACGCAAAATCTGTACTACATCATCAGCTACTAAACCAGTAAGATGAAATTTGGAATAATTTGTCGACTAATTAGCAATCAAACATTAGGCTATAAACTCAAGTTTTGTAGATTTTTACCTTCTTTTGTGTGTAAGGCTTCATAAGCTTCTTATGGGCAATCAATATAACAAGCATCTTTTCTTTTCACTGTGCAATACTTATTTGATTCGGTTTGCTCTGTAAATGATTTATGATTTTCTAATAACACCATTATTTTCTATGTAAGTGGGTTCTGGGCATTTTGAGGAACAAGTGAAGTTGTTTAAGAGGATGAAGATAAGGTGAGAGTGAATGATACCGTCTTAATTTGATCATGCTTCAATCTTCATTTATAGGATACACATTATACAGATAAGAGAATTTGGAGCTTCTCTTTTCCATCTAAAAGCTCCATAATTCTACTTGGAATTCAAAGACTATAGTTTTTGTATGATTTAATCAGACTGTACAGTATGCAACAAGACTAGAGAATTCTTAAGTGGTGCTACTATGGTGAACCAGGCTCACCACAGAATGCATCTGGTTCAAATGATCTAGCAGATTCATCGTTATACACTCCGGCTACTGACCGTCCCCCGGCTTCTTCAGATGGAAGATATGGGTTATAACTGCTTCCAACATTAACAAGGAGGAAAACAGATATTACTAGGGATGCTGCAAGTCCTACTAGTGTGAATTTCAATCTGTTTAGCACTGGCTTCACCTGTTTTGGAAAAACAAAAAATCATTTCAACATATTGATGAACACCCAGGACATGATTCTTCTACAAGTCAGTCAGGGAAAATTACAAAGTTTTAAGTGAATTCGCATTACCGAAAATGAACCCAAAAGGCGATCGCGAGCTAAAACTTCAGCAGTCTTCACCCATATCTGCCAAAAGTACTTAAAATTCTCATACTCAATTCATGCATACTGGAATATATACTGCTTACTCTGAACTACAGCAAGTAGCTAAAACTATCTCAGAAAATTGTATCAAGAACATGTAGTTGTTCATTACTCGGTTAAGGATCGAGGTTATAGTTTTCGTCAGTCCGATTTATGATTGCCATGTAAATGAAAATAGAGGAAGTTATAATTCAGGAGAAATAAAAGTGATTAGTGATGTAATTAGTACCTGACCATCATACCAACCAGTTTCTTCATCTGCAACCAGAAAAGCAACAAAGATTCACAAGTTACAGTGTGAAATCAAATAACCAAATTATGAACTAAGCAAAGAGTTGGAAAACAAATTACATTCAACTGTGACACTAAGAAGGCGATTGCCGACATAAGCCCAAGCAAGATAAATATGAAGAACAGCAATAGTAGCAACACATAAACCACTTGATAATGCACTAAAAACACATTTAAGAGGTTGTAATTCAGGATTTACAACACCAAACCAAGAAACAGGAAGACCAATGAATAGAACAAAACAAGCACCGGATACGAAAAATCGAGAATAGTACTCGACTATATCAGTAGTAGAAGCCCACGAGTATGGGAAAGAACTTATGAGGTTTTGATATTCATTTATGGGTTGTTGGTCAAATGGAACAGGACATGCCACTGGTGGTTGTGAAGGTGGTGTTCCTTCATTTTTGGATGAAGATGAACAAGTAATAGTTGAGGTTTTTGGTAACTTCAGTTGTAGAATTTTGTTTGTAGATATGGGTTTTTGATATGGAAGGAGAAAGGTTTTGGGTGGTGGTGGTGATTTTGATAAGAGGAAGAGATATGGTGTGGCCATGGAATTTGTGTTTGAAGGGAAAAAAACCTTTAGCAAGATCTTCTGAAGGAGTTGGGAGATTTTTCTTTAGGCCTTTCTTTTATAACAGTATTATTAATTGGCTGGTTTTTCTTTCTTTTCTTTTCTTCCTTTCCTTCTTTACTTGTTTGAATTGATGAATTCCTACTTGATAGAAGCTTTCAAGTTTAAGGAATAAGTCCATTATTGAGGGACTAATTTTCCTAATGATGTGATCAACCAAGAAGGATAATTTTCTTGTTATTATATGCCATCAGATGAATTATCACACGAAACGAAGTCATTTGACGATGATTCGACGTCACAGGGTCATTTTCAATTCATGTTCTTACACTACTTGAAGTAGTAAACCAACTTAATTGCTTTGCCTGTACTTGTACTACACTGAGAATGAATTGACTTCAAGCTTTCTGTAAGTAATAAGCAGCCTAAAGACATCATTTTCACCGACAGACGGATGAGGAATTACTTTGTACATAAGAGTATCAACCTCCAGTGAAAGCATAGCCTAGTGTTCACCTATGAAGTCAAAAAAATGAATTGAGAAAGAGGTACAAGTATAAGGTTTTGTTCATTCAGGTTTCAGCACTTGTGTTGTTACGCTTTCTTCTTCCCTTTCCTTTATGTAAATGAATGGCAATGAGCAGGTTTATATACATTCGCAAACAAGTTTTCCATCAGTTAGAATCCCTTTCCCAGAATACAGAATTGAGATTCTAAATTCATATCTATATTCATGTTCTCTACATTTGAACCATTTCCATATTGCTAATTTACCTACACAGCCTTTTGGAGAATATTTACTACTCACCTGTGGCTCTGCTCTATTGCCCTTTGTGTAGTCTGTTTGACCACAGGCTTGATCTCCCACCTTTTTTTTTGAAGGAACACAAACATGATCTCCACCACACCCTTTTGATGGTGTTTTGTTGCGGTCCCCGATTCGAATGAACTAACAACTTCCATTGATCTTCTTTCTTATGCGTCAAATGATTTTGTAGATTGAATACTGCTGGTCTGGGCTTGAGCCTGACTCGAAAACTGTTGAATGTTCTATAAATCAATGGCTCCTCTTTTCTTTTCAATCCAATTTTACGTCTTTTTCTGAGAATTCCACCACTTGGTCTTGCACCTACGTTTTATCAACTAGTAAACGCTTCAGAGGCTTAAGCACTGACATCAGCTGTGAGAAAGAAGGCCTCAGCTTTGGATCACTGCACATACAAGCAAAAAGGAAACTGATACTTAAGTTACAGTAACAAATAGAAAAATACTCCGTACCATTTAGAGTTTGAAAGGGTGAATCTTTTTAGATGAGAACAATGTAAGAATATAGCAAATCAGGATACTAAATGAGCTATATTTTCTTACACATGAAGTGACACCAGAGATGAATTTATCATTCTGAAGACCATGGTAAAACTAAGGAACTAATGGCAGAAGACATGGTCATGGTGAAACAAGAAACATACCTTTGCCAACAATCATGTATTATATTAGCAACTATCGGTTCCACATTGCCAGGTATCTCAAGGCGCCTATTCTGAAATCCAACAGCTCCAACTACCTGCATTGGATTCATTCCACTCCATGGGACATGCAAGGTAGCAAGTTCCCACAGTATCACACCAAAGCTATACACATCACATCTGCAATTAACCATATCCAATTCTAAATCTTGAACATCTTTCTGAAAAGTTGAAGGCTTTCAAGAGATATTTAGTTCACTCACTTCTCATCCGATGGTTCATTTCTTAGAACTTCTGGTGCCATATACTCCGGCTTCAGCAGTATAAAAACACAAGTAAATATTTTGTGTGTGGGATATAGAAATGGCATTAAATAAATGCAATGAAGCTTAATTTGAAAAAAAGAGCATGATGATAAATATTTGAAATAGGTTAAAGAATCTCAAAGTTCAGAATTATTACAGTGCCGGCCATAGACTTTGAAGACAAAAATGTCTGGTGCTTCAAACGTGATAATCCAAAATCACAGACCTGCAGACACATGCCAAAAAATCATACTTCCCCGAACCAAAATCAAACTTAGGTATCTGTTTCTACCTAGAGGCGTAGTTGATAAGTTAGTTTGCCATGTGCACGAACCTTAACAACCCAATTTCTATCAACAAGGAGATTCGGAGATTTCAGATCTCGATGCACAATCGTAGGGTTGCTAGTATGTAAGTAATTCATTCCCTTGGCCTGCGAGCAATAGCTGAATATCAGTGCACGTGAATTTATACTGTCACTGGAATAATCAGGAGTTACCAACATATACCACATCCAAAGCCATTCGCAATCGTCGCTTTTCCTCAAGTTGAATGTTCGGACGATGCAACAACCTGCACAAACTCCCCCTGTAGAAACATAAAAGGGATTCAGATTGGGATATGCTAAAAATCTAGAACTAAAATACTATGTTAGTGATATCAGCTTTACTAGGTGCTGGTCAATAATACCTAAGTACTAGCTCTACTGTGTATGAACTTCAAATTGCCGCCATCTAGTATGGGGATAAATGGGATACTGCTGGGGTCTTAGAAAAAAGCATGAAAGCTGTAATTTCCAATCTTTCATGTGTTTTCAAAACAGTTGTCATCTACCAAAAATCGTGAATGAGATATCTAGAAGATAGTCTATATGACAAAAAAATGTCAAAAATTGGTCACATCTCCCAACTAAACTCTCATATCCTACATGAGTCCCTATGAGCACCAAAACAACTATTTGAAGCAAGTAATTTGACAATGACAACTGACCTTGGAAGAAACTCTGTCAGTATTGAAAGATTCGGAGGCCGTGTTACCGCTCCCATGAAAAGAACAACATTTGGATGTCTCAGCCTCAGCATTATTCTAACCTGAAAACAACACCAGTATATTTGTAAAATAACAATAAAATCAAGAATTTGGTTCTTCAATAACGCATGAAGTAACTTTTAGTAGTTGTGATGCTTACTTCACACTTGAGTTGCTCCAATGCATCACCTGAGAAATCTTGGTCAAAAAACTTCTTTACAGCAACTTCCTGTCACACAGGCACAAATAACATTATTCCCATGAAAAAAAAAATCTTATTTATGTTTGGAATCAGTTGTAGTTCCAAGTCTTCAACAAACAGTCTCAACATTTATCTTGTTAATAATGTAATATGTCCTAGAGAGACAATCAATAGAGATAGATATGTAGCAAGAGTTGGCCCTACACTTGATGATACTTAGAAAAAATGATCAGAAGTATAACTCATGCATCAGGAGTCAGAGTGATCTAATAAATGGTTGACACTAAATCCATCAACCCAGAGGTGTAACTATCCTGCATCTACCATTTGATGCACTAATTCTTATTTTAAAAAAAAACATTTGAGGCACTAATCTATGACCAGCAGGTAAGAAGTCGCATGTCCACACTAAGTTCATGGCAATGGCAATAATGCATGGTGTATTATGAAAAATGAAATCCCATCATACACTGCTTGAAAAGGTAGATAATATTAAGCATAATATTAAATGCAGCGAAAGTCTCACTTACAGTGCCATTCCAGTCAGCACGATAAACCTCTCCATATGATCCTGCAGACCGTAAATGCAGAATAACAATAAATTCACTACCATATAAAATATTCAACTCTCAAGAAAATGAAAGGCACCAGCTACATATATCAAATCTTTAGGCTGCTCAATAATATGCTGCTTGCATGACAACCTAAAAACCCAATACAGAAAACTGTCCAAATGTAAACGTGATTGCAGGAAGGAGAACGGAAGTTGGACTGGTAAATTTTAAATGTTCCTACACTAATTAGGGCTCACACACAAAGCAAGCAATTCTGGTTATAAACATTTGGAACTCTCCAACTTCCAAAACTATTGCTCATACTATTACATCAGTGAAGTTACAGTTATTGTTCCTCATAATTGGATGCTTTAATGGTTCTAAGAGCAGATCCTTATTCTACAATCTACATCCCATCTCTATGCATCTAGAAACAAACAACTTCAATATCTGTTGATTGTAAGTATATTTTGGCTAGAAGTGGGACTTCTGAAAACATTCTATGAAAGAAGTCTACCAAAGACATCATGATTAAGCAAATGAAAAATGCAACTTAATCTTATTCAGCCTCTAAACTAAATTAGCACAAAATGACACTTTCATGAAACTGCAAATGACATCATGGAAATAATAAAGTCGGCACTTACCAATACCAATACGTTCACCTATCTGGATATCTTCCCATGGTATCTCCCACTCAGCAACCTCATCCAACATTGAGTTAATCCACTCATTATGAAGATTTCTTGCAATTTGTGCATTACGTTTGGTTGTTTCTGCAGCGATCTCTTTAGATTCTTTAGTTCTTTGTTGATCATCCTTGTGACAAATTACTCCCTTAGACTTTGGACTTGCAACTGTTCCAGCAGTGCCTTGAGAGCATTGTGGACCAGCAGTCAACAGGTTTTCATGTTGTGTTTGTGACACTTGATTAATGAGTGCAGATGGACTCACAGAATCACCAAACTTAAACCCATCACTCCTGTCTACAAGAGGAATAGCATTTCTATGTTGATTTTCTGCCGAACTGTTAGTAGAATGCCTCTGCTTAGTTTTGTACATCTCTTGGTTGAGAAACTTTGCATCAATGTTTTCCTCAGGCAAGGAAGAACTTCGCACAAGCAATTTATGGTCTCCCAGATCCTGTGGAGCAGTTAAATCAGCAAATAGATCTGGAAGAGGCACTGCAGAACTCTCTAACAAAAGAGCATGAAGTTTTTGTGCAAAATCAGGGTTTTGTGCTGCAGTGATCACACACTTGGAAACATCTTTAACTTGAATCTTTTGAGCAGGTGAATTTTTTCCATTGATTCCAGAGGTGCCTTCATTTGATCTTCGCAACGAAGGAAGAAGCTGTCCAAAATCATGTTCAAATTTCTCCGTATCGTCTTTCCCAACAATATTCCCATTAGTTCCCTCGAAGGGCATGCCTAACGAGGAACCTTCACTTAAACCCGAACCATCTGTCCGAGCAAGACCGGAATCGGAGGAACATGCTTGCGGTGTCACAAAATTCTTCTTCGATTCATTTTTTCCCTTGTCAAATGGCAAGCATGACTCCCTTAGAGTTTGCTCATTGGTTTTGGAGCTCAGGAGATCTACACCAAGATTTTGAAGATAACTGGTGGGTATTTCAGCAGGAATCAGAACACCTGGAGCTCCCATCAGATCAATTATGTATTCACTGCATCATCAAGCAGTATGTTTGCATCAGTAACTTCACAGAATATTTTTGTAACTGGGAGTGCGAGTCTTATCGTCGCACATGCTGAAAATATCTACAAGTAGTTATGATCGCATTTAGCACAATTTTTTATGCTTAGCTGCTTATCTTATGAAGGATCGAATTAACCAACAAGGTAGAGATATGGGTAAGATTCTAGCAATAAAGAGCATGCATATTCAGCTGCTAGAGTAGAATTAGTGGACTCTAAATAACTGTTCATATTTACCATCATATATCTCAATGTAAGAGAGAAAGCAACGGGAAACTAGAAACTTATAAAAAAGACAAACATAATCACACACAGATGCTATAACATTATGGATCTGAACCCTTGAGATTTAATTTCTACAGAATTGTAAAGCGAATAGGATGAGATAATCACCCATCATAATCAAGTTTAATCATATTCACAGCTCCATCATCAGTACCAGTGTAGTAGCTCCCTTTCACCAGCCTACATGGAAGATTGATGCGATCAGCTAGCACCTAGACAGAAGTGTGAAATGGTTTATTGGTTAAGGTCATCAATTGGGTAAAGGAGATAAAGTATTTGCCAACAATGTGAACGAAATCAATAGCCAAGTTCCACCACAACAAAAAAATTAGCAAAAAGAAGTGAATGTTTGAATTAATTATGGCAAAAGACGACCTTTTTCTTCCAAGATCCACTGTTTTCATATGGCTTAAACAACATATTTCTAGACCCATAAAATTCATATAAATTAGTAATTTTTATAATCATTGAAATATGAAGACTGTCTAGCAAGACAAACTACAACATGCTAATGAGAGTGAGAACCAATTAACAATTATTTTAATTCCAACATTTTATCAATGCAAGTTTCTGCTACGGGATTATATCAACTTTAACACCAATGAAGTATTCGGTAAAAGATACTAAGGGACTACAAATACAATACTTCTACTGTAAATAGTTCCCTTTTTAACAATGCAGAACATGTAAAGAAAGGAGCATTATATGTTAAAAGCCTCATTCTTTAGAGGGAGTATAGAAACTAGTAGCTTCTGATCTATATGCAGTTTCATGGTCCCCGTAAAACATAGCAAACTAACCGAGAAATCACTAATACACATTGAGATAAAGAACAGAAAACAAGTTAGGCATGTTAATCATTCTCATCGATATATTTTAAAACAAATACTGGAAGAAACTAATCTCTATATTGCATAAAAAGGAGTAGAATGCAGCACGCAAAACAAAAATAAGATCCAATTAATACGTCTACAAAAGGGACTTAATTTGATAAATGCACATAAAGAGGAGCCAGAGGAAGTAGTTTGAACCTTAAACAGCAAGGCCCTGTGGCGCGAAAGTCCAAGGTCAAGTGAACCAATAGGAATTACAATGGTATTTAGAGAACTTTGTAACTGATTTCGTCTTACCATCCACCGGCTTAACATTTCATTAGCATCACTTACTGGTCCTCCCATGCTATCAACAACCAGATTAGCTATCTTCTGAAGCAAACCACTTGCAATCGGACCAAGCTCGGAAGCTCGACATTCCAAGACTAAAGAATCTACGCATCTCTCTAGATTTTGCAGTGTTGGATCAACAGCGTGGTTAACCAATACAACTTCGTATTCTACATTATCTGATACCGACACAGCTTGAAGATCAACCAGCAACGGTATTTTCCCTTGCATTAGTGTGTTTGAAGTAATGCTATATACATCATAAAACCCATCATTTACTCTTTCCTCATAATTTACAGCATTAGATGTCTGCCCACACAAACAAAAAACCAATCAGCTCGAATGCAAGAGTTCATAACGTTTCCCTCTAATATCAACAACGAAGTAACTGAATAGACATTTCATTATGCTTTTCCCTGCAAGAGTTGAAGTATCAACCTCTAATTCCTAAGTGTAATGCCCCAAAAAGTTAATGGTGGGGGTATTCACAAACATGCAAATTAATCAATTCAAACATGCAGAAACAAGTAATGAATCAAATAAAAACCAAATTTAATCTCAAAATACTGATCCAATTTAAACAAATTTTAAAACCCCAAATAAAAAAAATTCAAAATTTAAAAAAATTTACCCAATATTTGAAAGAAATTTGATCAATAGAGGTCTGGTGTTTTGCATTGGAAGAAGAAGGGGAAGTAGAAGGAGAAGGAAATTTCAAACTAATTTCTTTAGCAACTTTAATCTGAGCTGATTCATGATTGTCTTCTCTACTCCTAGGATCTGAAACACTCATGGCCATAGCTAATTGTACTTGAAATTCTTCTTCAAAGTAATTATAATCAGCAATAGAATTCAAGTTATTAACATTCTCCATTGTAGAAGAAGAAGAATCAAGGATCATATTATTCCCTCCTCCTCCTCCTCTATTCGTAGTTCTTGGAAATGGTGTTGTTGATGAAGAAGAAGAAGTAGAAGGTGGTGATTGTGATTTAGTTGATGATGATGAACTACTTTGAGGTGCTGATGTTGTTAAAGATGGTTCATTTAATCTGTTTTGATGATTTTCATTGATGTGGTTTCCACTTCCTCCTCCTCCTCCTCCAATGTGAAGCTTTCTTAAGAGATTCTTCATCTCTCTCTCTCTATGCCCCTCCTCTCCTTCTCTATGCCCCTCTCTTTCTAAGACTACTTTATGTATTTATTTCAATCCACTTGATTGAAATAAATAGTTTTTAATTAAAATTAACCACCACTTCTTCTTCTTCTTCTTCAATTCTCTCTTTGTCTGCAGGACTGAATTCTTGAATTGAAAGACTTCTTATATAACTGGATAGAGGGAGAGAAAGAGAGAGGAGTGTAGGATCCAGTAGTATTGTTTTATTTTAATACTGGTGTTGTGGGACCCACATGGGCTAAGGGTTGACCGTGAAACTCCAGTGAGATCGGTGCCGTGGGACCCACATGGATAAGGGATGACTCTGAATTCCGGTGAGTTCGACGGCAAATGACGGGCTGCTCAGATCTCTGTTGACTCCATGATCGATGGTTAAACTCCGGTGATATTGACAGGAAATGGATGGCGACTGCCCGGGTATTGTGTGATTTGTTAGACCAGTTTATATAAATATTTTTTTAATCAACATGTTTAAGATTTTATCTTAGTTTCTATATTAATTTATAAAAAGTTTAATAATCAAAATAAAAATAATAGTGAAAATGATCTATCGATTATAAGTGATCGTTGATTGTAGACATTATAATTTTACAATGCGATGAATTATTTCATTGGATTTTAATTGAGATTTTGGTTTTTTGTTAAACTCATGTATGAAATGTGTTTGGTTTCTTCTTTTTTTCTTAATTTTATCCTATTATTTTATTATAATCATTTTGTAACAATATGATCGACGGGATAGGTAAAATGTATGATATTTGATTGGTGATCAATTAAGAAATGGTAAATTTCCTTTGGTTACTCCAAATGTAAAAGAAGTAAAAAATTAGAGATTGTTTTGTTTAATTGTTTGTTTGTTTTATATGTTCCGTTTCATCTTAGAACTCGACGACAAAATTAGACGGTTTCAAAACCGTAGGTGAAACCACTTGTTCGGTAAATGGAGGGATAAAATAACTATATCTTATAAAGAAAAAAGATTATAAATATTTCAACGAAACAGTTTTTTCTTACCATGTTCTGATTTATGAAAAAATTTCCTACACGTGTTTAATTTTCATTGTGATTTTATTCCAAAATAGATCACCATTCAATGAATAGTTCTAGTCACCATAATTTTATTTGTAAACCTATACTAAATTTGAGTTAAACAATATATACAATCTACTTTTATCATATTGAATACAAATTGGTCGATTACCAGTCACACATTCTTCATAGAAATATGTATGAATTTTTAGTTAGATGTTGATATTTAGGAGTTGCATTTGTATACTTCAATTAAATGTTAATATGTATAAGCTGAGTTTGTAACCAATGATGCTACTGTAGACAACTTATGGGCTTATGATGAAATGCTAATGCAGACAGCTCAGGAAGCATTCCATCGGGTAGTGGAGATGGGAAGCAAAGTATGATTTCTAGAAACAGAAATATTAATTTTTGGTGAAGCAAAATATTTTTGTTTCTAATTCATGAGATTGACTTCTATTTTAACACTTTTACTTTTGGTATCCAAATAACTTTTTAACCTCTAATCATACTACAATGTTAAATACCAACCATTCTTAGGACTAGATATAATGTGGTGAAGGTCTTTTCTTGCCTCTTTTTCAGATTTAGAAGAAAACAGTTTGTAATCGTTGAGCATTTTAATTTTATCAAAAATAAAAAGAACAAAACAAAAAGCATATACAAAAGAAAATAAAAAGAATCTTTAATGAAGGGTTTCAAATGCAAAGAGGGATTATAGATAAACAAAGCATTTAAGTTGGAAAGGAAAATGAAGTGTTTAGTAGGTAAATCGAAAGCAACAACTTGATGTGAGAAGCTTTTGTTTTCTAAGACTTTTGACAACTCAAAATGGATCACTAACTGCACTAAGATGATCCACAATTTTGTTTTATTAGTAATTTCGGTGGAATGTACATTAGTAGGACATATTATCCACCAAGTCTCCGACTATCATTAGCAAAATTTGAACCTAAATTGCTAAATTCAATATAAGCGTAAAGTGTTCGATTTGCCCTCTTCTTTTTAGATTTTTATATTGTTTTAACAAAATATTTATATGGTGTTTGGATACACCTTAACAAAATATTTTGACTTAATAAATTTGAAAAAATAAAAATTAATTTAGATAAACAGTTTTAGAATAATTTTTAAGAGTAAAAAAATAAAAAAATTATTTATGACTTCTGGAATTAATTTCTACTTTCAATAGCAAAACATCCTTTATATACCCGCCAAAGATATTCCCCCAACAAATTTATTATGGTGGATCCCCATAGTTTTCCCGTAAAACCTATTATTTTTCTGTCAAAATTTAGGATATACGTTTTCTGTCAAGATTTCAACATATTTGGATACTAAAAACAAAAATCAATTAGATATAAATTAAAAATAAAAATATTTTACTTCATAAAAAAATTAACTTTTTAGATGTTATTTTATACTACCTATCATGTGAAAAGAGTTTTTATTCGCCAAAATTGAGAATATGAACTTTTGGGGTCGTTTAGAAGTGCGGCAGTTTTAAAAGGGTGTAAAAATGGTTACTAACGGCAGCATTTTCCTAGTCATGGTGACCTATGGCAGCCGTACAAATTGCAACTTGCATTCAAGCATTGGATGACCATACAAAGTTATACCATTTCAAGTGGAATTATTTTATTAGTTGCAAGTACCACATTGAAGCACTTAATGGGTGTGCAAGAATCGAGATGCGGATTGTGTACCCGTCGCCGAACTTCCCTCTACTAGGGCTTGGACTTCAAGTCCGGGGAGACACACTCGTTTCGAGGGATGAGTTTCACAGAAACCAACTGTGATCGATTTAAAAATCACAAAAACACTACGCCCTGCAGGAAAAAAGATTAACCTAAACAAAATCTCCAACGCGACTTTTGTTGAATATGGCCAATACCTCCAGTTTGCAGCAAATTAAACATTCTCACATTTTCATTCAGGTTTGAAATAAAAACTCCGCAAAGATTTCGAGATAGCTTTAGTTTAAAACTTAAACAAACTCAATTCAAAAAAGCTAAAAAAAGGTGGACTGTATTATTACTTAAAGCCTGAGTTTTGGTGACAAACGCAAAGTGAAAGATTACGGATGTAAATTCTAATCGAGAAAGTCTATGGATAAATAATCAGGACATTTAGTATACCGAACTTTCCTTTTGTTGAGCTCCAAAATTCGGCATTAAGTTTCCATGTCTCATGTCTGTATTAATACCCATATAACAAAACCCCCAATTCTGCTCAATCAATTTCAAATTCATTTTATGAAAATTATAGCAATTATCATAATATAATCACAATTTATAAATTACAGCACAGATTAAAAAATACAATAGCCAATAGAGAAATACAATCACAAATGGTACCTTAAATGGCTAAATCTAATGCATGTAATCTGTAACCTAAGCTAGAATGAAGAAAATTTATGTTACTTTCATGAAATCAAACAAATAATCTCATATAAAAAAAACATATAATCGATAGAATTTCGTCATCAACGATGACTAAACTGTGATTACTGATCATCAAATCACCATATGGTCCATACCTGATATAATGATACCTAGGTTTTCCTTTTCCCCCCTTTTCTCCCGCTGTAAACAGAAGATGCAATTTGTTTTTTTATTCGATATATATAGGAATTTTGTTAACTTAAGAACCTGGGCTTCACATTACTTTCATCCGGGCTTGATAGTATTTTCACTCCAGGCTTGAAAATCGTAGCCTAACATTTAGCACTTCCTAAAACTAAAATTATGGATTGAGGGAGGGGCTTCAGCCGGGGGAAGCCATGCTTTGTTTCCTCCCCTGTTTACTCTTGAGTAATGCTACATTGACCAGGAATAATCCCGAGCTTTATCCCGTGTGAAGATCCAATGAATAGAGGGAAATGACTCTAGCCTTGGGATAGGAAATGGTGTTTATGGTCCCTGATGTGTTTTAGAATAGTGGTAAATAATGTACAAACTCTCGAACTTGTGAAGATTGATTTTAGATTGAAAAACTGATTTTAAACTAGAAAATATACACAAAAGATGAAAATAATATTCACAAATACTGAGGTTATGGATTTCACCATTAACCACTTTTAATTGATTCCAAAAATAATAATTCTAAACAATTCTAGCTCAAATAAGTGACTCTAATTTTTGCCAAAGGTAGATTTTTAAAATATCAATTGTAAATCACAAACATGGCTCATCAAAAGCTCTAGGTCCCAGCATAAACCATCAAATAAAATCACAATCAATTAAGAAAAATCATAATTTCAGTTAAAAATAAATACAAAAGTCATAAAAGAATTATTAAAAGTTACCAATTAATCATAGAAAAATGGCTTCCTCCTCGCCCAGTGATGGGGTTTAGCTCCTCATGATGTACACACTCTCAAAACAATTATTCATGGCTCAAAGTCTGTAAAAAGAAGAAAAAAATAATAACACAGATGGTTCGCAACGGTGTAATGGCGTTGCAAACCACTGTTCTCACTGTTACAGTGTTTTCAGCTGAAGATAAACGTTGCATATGATAAGATATCCGTTGCAGATGGGTTGAAGAAACCGTTGCAACTGAAGATAAACATTTCAAAGCTTAAGATAAACGTTGCAAAACGGTTGAAGAAATTGTTGCCTTTTCTCTATTCTTCGTGTTCTTCAGCAACAACAGAACACTTTTCCTGTGATAATTTTTTTCTCTTTCTGTTGGTCTCCTGAGCTTGACCCAACCTCTCTAATCTTTTCTGTACTTGATACAACCTTTTTGTATACAACAGAGCCCCCAAATATCGAGGGAATCTCTGTTTTTTTTCAATTGAAGCTTCGGTGGTTTTCTCCCTGATTTTTTTTCGAATCCCCACCCATGTTTTTCTTCTCTCTGTTGGGTTTATATAGGTCTAGTAAACCATAATAGGCTTTCCTCAACTGATAAGAACCCAAAATCTCATCCAAATCAAACTCAAATTCTTGATTATCCGGAACAGGGGAGGAAAACCTTTTCCGCAACAACTTGGTTTTTTCCAGCGTGTTTTACGGCAGAAAACACTCTCTTTGGCGTGTTTAATTGGTCCTCCAACTTGATAACTCGATAACCTTCTAATCCAAGTAAAGAAATCCCATAAAAATCGGACTTCAAATAAATCAGAAACTCTCTCTCGCGTGAAAGGAATTTCCCGCCATTTTCAAATTTGAAACAAAGAAGGGGTTCCTCTATCCAACAGCTGGGCGAAATTATTATTTTCCCTGGGCACTTTTATCAATTTTTTCCGGGGTGCCTTTATCACTTTTTGAGCCGATTTTTTTCACAAATATTTATTTCCCAAAAAGACGTGCAAACACATAAAATCACACAATAAGTACAAATCGAGCATTAACAATATAGATAATTGAGGACAAATCAGACACAAAAATGTGTCTATCAAGTACCCTCAAACTTACTATTTGCTAGTCCTCGAGCAAATCTAATCTAAAAATAAAATAACAATCATAACTCACTTTCACAGGCATCATGATTGCATTTAGCGTGTGAAACAAGCCTTTAAACCCATAGGTGTCCCCATCAGACGAGTTTTGTCTCCTGGGGGTTTACAAGAGGTATACCCACAAAACCTTCTACTCCAAACCCTAGCTACTTGTGAACGATTGAGGGTAAACACTAAACAGGCTATTTAGTTGGCATACTAAACTCTTCGGCTATGAGAATCATTACCCTATATGAGTCTAATTATTGTATGCGGGTTTGCACTCAGCGTACTAAAATTCATACAAAAATTCAAAACTCTACTTAGATAGTCGTTCAACCACGATACTTAGAATCTATCAAAGTACAATCACATGAAAAGATTTAGAAGATGAATGTGGACAAAATGAAGTTTGCGCATGTTGACTAAGGTGAACGGTGTTTCCCATATTTGTCTGAAGGTCAGTGCTAGGATGAATCCTAATGGACTGAAATACGCTCTCACTGGTTTTAATCCTTATACTATTATCGACTGAACTGGTATATACAAGGGTCCCAGCGATCGATTTATTGAAAATAAAAAAATTATCTTTATATTATTAAATGTACCGACAACATGATTGGATCAATTTGAATCCAAGCGCATGCTCCTTATCAGCATCTTCCATGATAGTTCTCATGGATCCTGCGTTCCACGCTTGTTTAGGCTACGGAGACAATGAGAATACACACATATCGCTATCAAAGTGTCAATACTCGATTTTTTTTATTTTTTATTTTTTATTTTTTGAATTAAAATAATAGTCTAAATAATCTCAAACACTCTACTCCATCCTGGCGGCGACAACAATTCGATATTGGTGCCCCACCAAATCACTTAGAGAAACACAAAAAATTACAAAAATAAAAACAAAACTTGATATGGTCGAGATAGATTCCGAGATATGGTGACAACTATCATGTTATTTCTAACACCTGAGCTAGGCATCCTTTTATGAATAGACCATTTAGCTTGGTACACCAATTCCTATAGAAAAAGAGCTAAGTTTCCATCTACCTAGAATGGTTAATGTTATCCTGAATTGTTCACAAGTTTCTAAATTTTGGAGTTTCATATTTCACTAAAAGTTTCTCCCTTACCCCCAAACTTAAATCTAAATTGTCCTCAATGTTCTAAAGATAAATGATTAAAAGCATTATACCTATTTGCCAAGTCGTTTTTTGGGTTTGTCCATCCCACTGTAGGGTGGTAATTGACAAATTAGCAAAATGCCAACCCCATTGGCTTTGCTCTAAGTCTCTATATAAGGCTTCAAAAGCTACCACTATAAGTTTTTTTTAGTCATAGCTTAATTTTAGCTTATATTGAAGGATACGTCAAAATATAACTTTTGGCTCCACACTAAATAAAGCTGAAAGGGAAAGGAAAATAGTATGACCCAGAAATTAACTTTTTGAAGGATACTTGGTATCCGTCCCCAACATTTGGCAATAGATGGGATCATATCTCTGCACCTTTCTAACGAAGCTAAAGCTTTAAACCATATTAAAGCCAAACGATACCTCATATGTCTTTCGCTATATTTAAGCTATAGCCAAGCGAAATAACTACCATAATGCTTGGCCTTAAGAGTAAAACCACTTATTCTAAAATTTGTAATTTTGTAATGTGATGTATTATTTAATTAGAACGCTTTATTTTTGTTAAATTCATGTATGTGATTTTTATATACTGTGTCATTGTTTTATTATAATTGATTTTAAAAATTAGTATAACTGAGATTGGAAAATATGAATGGCAAGATAGGGGAAATGTTCCATTACTGGTTAATGATCAATAAAAAATATTAAGAAAAAAGTAAATTGGCTTTCCTCACTCCTTAAAAGGTATGTAATTAGAGTTTTTTTTTTTTTTTTTTCTTTTAAAACTCCGTATCAATTCAGAACTGACGATAAATTTAGACGGTTTCAAAATAAATGACAGGCCGTGGGTAATAAGTCCAGAAGGGTCACTATCCAACTACAAAAAACCCAACAAAAGAAATTTGACACAAAAAACCCATTAGAACCGAACTGTCCAGAATACCCTCCCTTAAAAACAGTTCACTCTCATTTACTTCTCAATAATTCCATTCGTAAACTCATCATTTCCCTCTTCAACCACCTCCAAAAATTCAAACCGTTCACTCTCATTAACAGTTTAAAAAATTATCAGAAAAATCTCCTGAAACAACATCATATCTTCATCCTGATCGTAATAATCATCATCATCATCCTCATCCTCGTAGTCATAATCTCCATCACCACCAGTACATTAAAAAACAGAGAAGAAACTGAATTTCTGATTCTCAAACTGTTGTTCATCATCATCAGTAGATAAAACTGAATCAGAAACTGAATTTGTGATTCTCAAAATCACTGAACATCATTAAAAGTGGTGAATAAACAAGAGAAAAAGAAAGATAAAAAGATGAACAAAAAACTTAATAAAACAGATCCAAATCCATGGCCTACCTATTTGAGTTGTTAAGTCGCCCAATCCGTCTCCGAATACTGATCCCTCAATGATAGTAGTAGTTTGTTCCATAATTATTTCATCCTGCCCTACCGATTTCAGTAACATTTCAACAGATTCCGAGGTTGTAGCTTCAGACCAAACAGTGACGCCTTGAGATGGAGCAAGATTCGGCAGCAGTTGAACTAAAAATGATGAAACCAAATTTGGTTTCAACATAAAATTTGTATTTCACCAACACAACTTCAATGAAGAAACCAAATGCACCAAATTGAAAAAACTAGGGAAAATTTAGTTGAAACCAAATTTGGTTTCACTATAAACGTATTGTTCCACAATTAAACTTTGGTTTCACGGTAAAAAATTAGGAACAAATCAGATGGATCCAAATTTGGTTTCTATAAAACTTACTGTTTCACCAACACAAAAATTGGTTTCAGCTTTGTTTAGTTTTTCTAAAATTTGATGAAACCAAAAAAGGCACAAATCAGATGAAATTTACCAACACAACTTCAACGAAGAAACCAAATGGATCAAATTAAAAAAACTAGGAAAAATTTAGTTGAAACCAAATTTGGTTTCAACATAAACGTATTGTTTCACCATTAAACTTTGGTTTCACGGTAAAAAGTAGGACCAAATCAGATGAAACCAAATTTGATTTCTATAAAACTTACTGTTTTCACCAACACAAAAATTGGTTTCAGCGTTGGTTAGTTTTTCTAAAATTTGATGAAACCAAAAAAGGTTTCATCATTTATTTTATTCCAGATGAAAAAACAGATGAAACCAAAAAAAAAGAATTCATCATTTTTCAGATATTCCACCAACACAACAACTGGTTTCAACGTTGTTTTAGTTTTTGTAAAATTTGATGAAACCAAATTTGGTTTCATCATTTTTCTGACGTTTCACCAACAAAAAACCTTAATTTCGACAATGATGATGTATCATTATTTTTTTATGATGATTTTCGACTATGATGATCTAGAGGTGTTGGTGATGTTTGTAGAGGATAAAAGGAGGAGGAAAAGGTGTTGTTGGTGGTGGATCTGGATATGTAGTGGTGGAGGAGGAACAATAACGAGGAGGAAGCAATGGGGAAGGAGGAGGTGTTGTTGGTGGTGGTTCTGGATATAAAAAGAGAAGGAGGTACTGGTGGTGTTGGTGGAGGAGACGAAGGTGTTGTTAGTGGTAGATATGGGTGACAAAATTAATTGTTGGTGAACTTAAAAGCAAAAAAAAAAAATAATCTTGGTGAAAGATACGAAGGTGTTGTTGTGGCGGAGGAGCTACTGTTGCTGCTGGTGATGGTGGCGGAGGAGGTAATGTTGCTGCTGGTGATGGTGGTGGGGAGGAGAAGAAGAAGAAGAAGAAGAAGAAAAACGTCAGAAAATGAACATACCTAGGTTATATAAGGAAGGGCATCTCGGGTATATTAAAAATAACTAAAAACTAAATTTAATCCATATTAAGAAAAATGGGGTTTTAGTTTCATTAAAATGATTTTTGTTTATAAAACATAATATGGGAGGTTTTTTTGTATATGAAATTTATTCACCTTAATTTTTTATATTAAGTTTTGAATAAATAATAGGTGAAACTGCATATTCAATGAATACAGGGATAAAATAACTATCTCTTTTAAAGAACAAATTATAAATATTTCAATAAATCAATCTTTTCTCGTAATGTTTTAGTTTGTGAAGCTTTTTCTTACGAGTGTTTACTTTTTGTTGTGATTTTATGAAATGGATCACTATTGAATGATCCGTTCCCATCACAATAAGTTTTGCTGTAGTTTTAAACTAAAGCAAAACATGGATTTTATTATATAGAAAAATCAGCATTTACAATTTACTTATATGTTGAATGGTTGATAATATTAGCTTTTAACAAGATGTTAATATTTACGGGCTGAGTTGTACACTTTAAATTAGATATCAATATTTACGAACTGAGTTTATAACCAGAATTAATATAAGGAGACACCAAATTTTACGAGACTTAATAATCTCCACCATGGCATATAATCCTTTGGATGGGTTATCACCCTCTTAAACTTTCTTAGCAGGACAAATCCCATAAAAGAAAAAGAAAAAAAGAATTGATGAAAGGTTTGAAATGCAAAGAGGGTAGTATATTTGAGTTGGAAAAGAAAATGAAGTGCTTAATAGGTAATTTAAAAGCAACAACTTGATGTGAATTTTTTTATTGGCTTTGAGACTCTTTTGACTTTTTTTTTTTTCTCATTAGAGTTGATCGAATTATATCAAAATAAAACGGCTACGAGACTACTCAAAATGGTATCACAAAGTTGATCCACATTTTGTTCCATTAGCAATATTGGTAATATGTATGGAATGCCAAAAATATTATTCTCTCCAACTACTATTAGCAAAATCTTAATATAAATTTTAAAGTTTTTCTAATGGAATATGCGTGAAGAAAAAAATCATAATTCACATAGAACATACAATTATATTTAGAAAAAATTATCTCCCATCTATTAATGTGAGGATGATGTGGTAAGAAAAAAAATTAGGTATCAGGTGAACCTTTAGTTTTAGTCATTCATCTAGAGGTATCTTCTCATCTTAGTCACATTTTTATTGATAAAAAGCATTAAAAAACAAAAATAAAAAACTATAAATTTAAATAATTATATGCCTATAAAAAAATAAAAAAATTATATATAACTTTAAAATTTTATACCTAGATAACATCTTAAGAGTGAAGTTATATATATGAAATATAAAATATGAAACATTACATTCACATTCATCCATCCATCGGAGAAGACTTTTACTCTACAATTTTAAAATTGGATACTAATGGCAGCATTTTCCTAGTCATGGTGACCTATGGCAGCCGTACAAATTGCAACTTGCATTCAAGCATTGGATGACCATACAAAGTTATACCATTTCAAGTGGAATTATTTTATTAGTTGCAAGTACCACAGTGAGGCACTTAATCGATGCAGCTTCCCTCTTAAATCAAGGTAGGGCTAGAGACACATACCGTAAAACTTGATGTTTGCAGGTTGTTTTTGGTGGCCTGGCCAGGTTTCAACTTTCAACAAGGATCCTCCTCCTTCCACAGGACCACAGGTCCACCTCATTTAAACTTGGCAAAATCTTGCAACTAAGTCTCAAATTTCTCAATATCATGCATGCACCGAGTCCTCTTTGCACTATATATTATATTATCGAGGCAAGTGGGCTTCCATAGTATCTTCATTTGTGTCTACAAGTCTTATTTCCGCAATGTATTGCATTAAGTCAAGTTGGTTTTCAAAATTCGATACGGTACAAAGCTATTCCAAATTGATGCCATTACCACCCTGTGGCACAGTTCTCCATTCTTGCAGGAATGCCAGGAGATCAAGATTTGTTTAGTCATTGAAAAGATCGACTGTATGTCCAAAGATTGGTAACTGTTATTTGCTACTAGGGAGCTGGGAGGCATCCTAGATTTAGTTTTGAAAGGACATTTAGGGGCCACCCTAATCAAGTAGGGGATAACTAAGTCAAGACAATCATGGGTGGTATGATAAGAGATAGCCTAGTGGTTGTGAAAAGACTAGGTTACCCTTTTGGATTCAAATTACAAAAGTACCTCCCTTGTAGAAAGCCTAAAATTTTCATTTTGATCTCAACTTTTTCTTAGTCATTCAAACAAAATCAGCCACTACCTCTCTTTTGCTTCTTATATCCTTCCCAGAGTCGGTCCTGAGTATTTTATCCCCCGAAGTAAAATGCTAAAATGATTCCCTGTATATATGTGTTCCTATCTCACAAAAATAAATCCATAATACAAAACTTTAACGACATAAATATGACACAAATTATAATGTACACAATCTATCTAATTATTAAAATTTAACCATAATGATCCATTAACAAAAATGATTCCGTGATATTATTATAACCATGTAAAGAAATGTATGCTCTAGATTAATTTTAAACAAGAAAATAAAGTGAAGAGTGAACGATGAGTTAAGAGCAATTTGGGTACGTAGTACACAACAATAATCAAGGGAAAATTTAATATGTATATTGATTAATAAGAATGGTACGTACGAAATGAAAGAGAAAATATTCAATTGAATGGGGTTATTTATAAAGGCCGTAAGTTAGTTTAAAAAGGTCACCGATAAAGAAGTAGCAGTAATGGCAGTAAATAGATAAACATGGGTGGTTTAGTACTTATTTGGATTTAGTTGTAGAATTCATAATTCTAAGGAATTTATGATCGTATCGATTGTAAGTTCTGGGATTTATACGAATTTCTTATGTGTTTGGTAATTCACTTAAAATATCTAGGATTCATAAGGTTCCCTTGATTAAAGACCATTACTGTTTGACATTACCTTCAGAATCTTAAAATTATATATAATTTTAGGATTAAAAAAAATGGGTCCAATAATCCCTTGATAAGTTTACCAACAAATCTTAAGGGGAAAATGGCGGACTTCATATAGAGAATTTCCTGGAAAACTTATTCCCGGAGATTTGAGCAACCAAACGTACCGAGAAAAATTTAATTATACCAAATCCTCTAAATCCATAAATTTCATCTTTAAAATTCTACATCTCAATCTACCATGTACTTAAGCTATAGTCAACGTTTTTTACTGGCCTGGGTTGATGCCCAAAGTTGACTTTGGCCCAAGATCGGGCATGGGTGATTCGAATTCGGTTAATCAGCCTCATTTGTATTTTTATGTTTTCATTTGGAATAAATAATTACGATTAAAAACACGAATAACTGTTACCAGAGTTCGATTTTTGTTAAAAAAGAAAAACTAACAGAACTTGCGACTCATTTTCATAGAAATTGTTTATGCTAAAATTCTCATCAGCAAAAACAACCAATGATTTGTCAAAAGATCTGGACTAAAATCCTTACCTTACATTTTGTTACACTATATCTCCTTAATATTCAAATCATGAGAGAGGGGAATTGAGAACAATTGATAATAATTAAGTAGTATTGAAACATTCAAGCACATCAATCATTAAGGAAGTTAAAGAATAACAATTCATCAAATCGGACATTCTATTAGAATTATATCTATCATATACAGTTGATTAAACATTCAAATAAACTTATATACAGGAGTTCAAGATCTTTATAAGTATGGAAAAAGGAGTATATATATTCATACATACATCAATAATTTCACACTACATCACTCTATAAATACATACTTAATAGCTTTACTTAAATTCCAGTATTTTTCCTTAGTCTTTTTTCCTAACCCCCCTTCCTGATGAATGAATTTCTCTATTTATAGGTCGTTCGGTGGGTCTCTCTTTTTTACCTCTCTGTCTATCCTTTATGCTTGATGAGTCACGTTTTCCCGGTCTTGTCTGTCAATTTATTGGTTATCGTTCCACTGTACTCCTTTGGCCCGATATCTCCTGTCCCGTTACTTCTTACGTTCTCTTTATTTTACGATTATCTTTAGATCAGGATGATCATGCGGCTGACAGGCAGCTTCATGCTTATGCATTGTCATGCTTTTGCCTTTTTGGCCCGTAACCTTGTTCTATTGACACATGCTCTTCGTACTTTATCAGTCATCTTCTTCTCGATCCTCGGTGTCAGTTATGCAGCTAAAGTTACTTAACTAATTAGTGCTGTTACTTTCCCGATCCTTATGTATTTATTACTTCAGCTTTCCTGTACCATTCGCATTTAATGCTTCTTACTTCGATCAGAACACTAATATTTTCCCGATCCTACGTGTCGATCCCTCACTGATACTTTCTGTCTTTTACATTTGTCATCCACTCGAACTTTTATAAGGCTTTGATTGTGTGTTTCTCGCTCTTCTATAAATCTCTGTTTCTTTCTCTAATCGTTTGACATGTGTCATCTTGATTTTTATTCCCTAACAGAAATATAACCATTTTTTTTTTCGTTTTTTTTTTACCTAATCAAAAAGTTTTACTAAAACAAAAGGGAAAACAAAAGAAAAAAACCAAAGCCTAGCTCAATAAGTTAAGCCGAGCAAAAAACAAAAGCAAAATCAAAATCAAAGTCTAGCCTAACAAAAAAAAGGCTAAAGTAAACAGCACAAACTAACAAAACGAGAAATAACAAAAAAAGGGAGATTTCGAGGAACCACGGAAGCTTGGTGCTTACTATACACAATTGTCTTCCCTTTACCCATCTTTGCACCCTTGTTGACAAATTTATCAGCAGTAAAATTAACTTCTCTATAACTATACCGAAAAGCTACACAACTCAATTTACTTATTATTTTACACCACCTTGCTTGAAAAAACTAAGGCACTTTATTTTTATTTTTCATGAAGGAAAGTAACACTGCCTTAGAATCATAAGCAAAACAAACCCACTAAGCATGTCTCCACACAACACATTCTCCATTACAAATTTGAGCCATAACTTCTGCAATGAAATGTGAGGTAACTCCTAAACCACCAGCAGAAGCCCCAAGGAATCCACCAACATGATCCCTCCCCACAAAGCCAAAACCAATTATTCCAGGATTACCTCTGGAGGCTCCATCACGACACACAAGAATCTGATCTATAACAGGAGGTTTAAAAGTTACCTTCATTGGAGAATTGCTTTGGACTTTCTTACTGCTGATGCCAAAGAAATGCAGAATCTGTAAGTCATATAAGAATTTCTCATTTTTACTTTAAGCCCGCTCTGACATTCATTTGTGAACTGCATAATTCTACTCTTCACCTTCTCCAGTCTCGATTGTACATTGTTGTACATAATTCATGTGTTGGCCATTTCAAAACATCATCCAAGACTGATGATTGAGAAAGTGAAAATTCCACTCAACCACTACCAAACCAATTGACTGAATTTGCAACTCCAAAAATATGGTCAAGATTATCTTGAATATTGCTACACAAATAACATTTAGAAACATTCTTAAATTATTTATTCCCTGTAGTTTCCTCAGTAGCACAAGTTTTCTGAACAATCTTCCAGACATTGCTAGAAATAAAAGGTTGAATGCAAATATTCCCTACCTTCTTAGGCCAAGTAAGTAAAAGAAAATTCAATCTAATCTTTTGCACAATAGCTGCAATACAAAAATTATCATTCATATCCTCAGTCCAAAATTTACAGTCAGCACCTCCAGTGATGCTGGGAGGACCAGCAACATCAACGTACTTCAACATGGGAGCAGCAATCTGTCAAGAGACATTGCTAATCAAGTCAGACACCTTCCAATCATGAAGAGACTAAATAAATTCATCTTGAGGAAACCTTGCACAAATAACATTATCAAAAATCCACACATCTTTGCAAACATATATATTCTGCCTATCCCCCACTATCCATCTGATATCCTGCATTAAAGCATTCATCAGCCACTGAAAACCATGCTAAATAGAGGATTATCTGTATTATGTTATCCAATCCCCATACTTGCTCTGAAATTTTGCTAACATGAACTGAAACCACTCATCTTTCACATTTAAGAGCTTCCACGATAACTTCATCAACATTTCCTTATTCATGACTTCTAACCTTATAATCCTTACCCCACCTTCCTCAAAAGGAACACACACTTTTTTTTCCCATTTTAAAGTAATCAACTTCTTAATAACTGGGTCTCCAAACCACAACAAATTTCTTATAATCCTCTCCCACACCTTTATAATATTTTTAGGCCATTTCTAAAATGGCATGCATGGTATAGATGGGAATGCTGTAGTGCACAGTTTTCAACCACACAAGTCTTGTTTGAAGAAAGAGAAACCTTTCTCTCTAACCTATTAACTTATCTTATAGAATTTCAACAACTCCCCATATATGACAAGCTTTTATACTCCCAGGCTTAAGCACAACCCCTAAATATTTATCAGGAAATACAGAAATCTACATATTCAGTCTATTGGCTATTTGATTTTTACCGGTAGTAGTAATACCATCAATGAAGCAGTTACTCTTTTGACTATTAATCACCTTACCAGAAGAATCTTGATAGTCTTTTATAACTTGCGTAAGGTGATCCAGACACTTTTTATATTTATTACTGAAGAAGAAAATGTCAGCTGCAAAGAACATACGAGTAGGACTAACACCATCCCTAAAAACCATAGGCTGAATCTTGTTTAGGTTAAGCGACTGAGAAATTTTTTTATTAATGAAATGTTCCACAATCACAAACAAGATTGGAGACAAGGGATCACCTTGTCACAGTCCTCTATTAACTTCAAAAAATCTGGATCCCACTAACAAGAACATAAATTTTTGCAGAAGAAAACAACAACCTTTTTCTCAGAAAAACCAAACTATTAGAATGTCAACTGAGTGTTAGTATTTACTTTATGTTTAGTGTTAACAGGGTGTAAATACTATCTTTTGTATACCCTATATATATGAGGCACTACTTGCTTCTAGGATTAACTTAACAATAATGTAGATCATAAATCTTTTATGGTATCAGAGCCACCAAGCCTTAGGGCATCAGATCTTAGAGGTAAACCTAATTTTCACTACCACTTCCATTAAATCATCATCTTCCGCCTCTTCCTTATCTCAGACTCAATCAAGATCAACTTTCTTCTCGAGCTCAAACCTATTTCAGCTTCACAAATTTCTCTACCGACAGACCACAACCCATTTCTTCATAGCTTCACTGCCATCAATCTGAAACTGAACTTGGTTTCTCACCGATAAGAAGCGGATCTAAGTATTACTGCTAGGGTTCATAGTGTGTTTTGCGATTCAAGAGTATTTCCTGTTTGTTCATCAATAACCATCTGGTGATTCTTAGATTCTTCTTGACCTTGTGCTAGGGTTTCAGAGATAATAGCATCCACATTCATATCATTACAAGGGAGGTTCAAAGCTTGAGGTGTATTTGCAGGCTGTGTGATTTGGTTCTGTCAAAGCAAGAAAAGGGTAAGAAGATGTGAGTCGATGTTGTTGTCTTAGGTGATGAATAATGGTGATTGATTGGTTATTTAGAGTTTATTTATGTTCAGAAATATTGGGTTATTGTCGAAATCAAATAGATTTCAGGTTGAAGGAACTAATACAATAGCACAAGGTCTTAATTTCCTGTCACTAGTAAAACGCATATCAACTATTTGTGGAAATGCCTGAATGATATGTTTTTCATTTACAAGAGTTGTTATCAACTAGTCATGGTGTTGATGATGTTAAAATGGGTAAGAGAACAGAGATATATTGAGTAATGCGAGAGAGAGAGAGGCTGATGGGTCAGAGACGATATGGGTTTGCTGTTGGATTTGATGGTCGAAGCACAAAACAGGGAAGTGTTGTGCGTTTGTGATTGAAACTGGTGGCCAGAAAATGGTGTTGCCGTCATTGGGTCTGTGAATTAAAGGTTCAAGGTTCAGGCAAAGCAGGAAGAAGAGATGGTGGTTCAATTCGAGTGTTAATAGAGATAGTGGAGACGTTAACTGATGAGTGAATGCCATAGAAGTGTGTTTGCTGTGAATTAAAATGGGTTGGTGACGAGATTGAGATGAAATAATAAATGGGTTCTTGTCTAATTGACGTGAGGGTCAATGAATAAAGAAGAAGAAACTAAAGAGTCCCCAATAGTCACCCTTGAAATGTGACTGGGTTGAAGGATATAAATTTCCTTAAAACAAATTGAAGGATATAAATTTCCTTAAACAAAGTGAAGTCCCTCAAATGACTTCAACGAAGTTCCTCAAATGATTTCAAATAACTTTCGAAAGGGAATGGATTATGGGGTCCTTCTTTCTGAAAGATAATAAGTTTGATTTTGGCTGAATAGAAAATGGATTATGGGGTCCTTCTTTCTGAATTTCGACAGCCACTCAAACAATCTGTACATAACAACTTCTGAAAGTGATTTCGACTTCTCTAAGGGTCAAACTGATGCAATCAACTAGTATAGCATCTGTTTGAGGGGGAGTATTAGAATGTCAACTGAGTGTTAGTATTTACTTTATGTTTAGCGTTAACAGGGTGTAAATATTATCTTTTGTATACCCTATATATATGAGGCACTACTTGCTTCTAAGATTAACTTAGCAATAATGTAGATCATAAATCTTTTACAAACATTTTTAGGACTGCAAACATGAATCCCCAGCTAATTGAGTCATAGGCCTGAGATATCCAATTTTAGCCCGACATTTCCACCCTTCTTCTTATGCTCATCTCATTTAAATTCAGAAGTAAGAACAATTTTTTTCTGAATTGTTCAACCTTTAATGAAGGCTCCTTGTTGAGGTGAAACCAACTTACATAAATCAATCCACTCATCAGTGATCATTTTATTGGATATCTTGAAGCTAAAACTGCCAAATCAATGGGTCTAAACTGATTCACCCGTTTAGTCAAGGTTATTCGACTCGTACGAATCATTTCAATAATTTATAAATCGATTCGGAACTTTATCTTGAATCGTGTTTAAATAGAAAGAACAAAGGAGTTAGGATTCGAACCTACCCCTCAAGACTACAGCAATATTTTACGTATATAATTCACGTATATTAATTTTATACTATTTTTGGGATTTCATTCATATATCTAATATAAATCAGTGTAGTAACTATAGATTATAATTTTTTATTTCCAAGGTATTATATGAAATGACCGTGAATCAGAGATTCACATTAAGCGATTTGATCTTTAAAAATGAAAACAAATTGCTTTGTGATTGACGATTTCACAGCTTTGCAGTTAGTCTTTTGGGATACAATTTTTTTTTTAAATTGAGACCTTTAGGTAGAAACTCATTACACCAACAGAACTGAATAGCTGCAACTCTTCCTAGGCCCCAAGCAAGTAAACCATTGTTGGTTGAGTTGGTGTTTTTTTGTTAGTTATATAAAAGGGTTTTAGAAAAGAAAAACAACTGAACCCACCAATGGGTTAAAAGAAACCTATTCTAACCTCATGCTCGGTCGAATTTAAGAATATACACTCTGAACCTGGGATTCGATTAAGGATATAAAAAAAAGTAGGATTCGATTAAGGATATAAACAAAATACTCCCCTCGTTTTTAAAAAATGTTACTATCATTTTTTTATTTTAATCTAAAAATATATCATTTTAATAATAGAAATAATATTATTTAATTATATAGTTTAAAAAATATTTATTTTTTTTATTTTGTTTTGCTTTTGTTTTTTGTTTTTGAGGCGTTTTTGAGTTTTTAATAGAAAAAATAGAAGATTAATATATTGATCCTAACTTTTCAAACAACAAAATGATTTTAAAAATCTAAATCTAACTTCTTAAATTATTATAAAATGTAAAAAGGGTATGACAATATAAGGGTCACCATCCTTTGCCTCATTGTGTCCTCATTTAGACTAGGATTAATTGTAGGGGGAATTTCTTAATGCCCCACATTCCTTAATGACATTTTAATATGATCCCACTTTTATTAATAATATCAAAGTGCCCCTACTTTGGTCAAAAAATTTGTGACTTGTCTATTATAACCTTGTTGTTTTTGGTCAAAACAATTGTGGACTTAACTTTCACCAAGTCTTTAACCATGGTTAGGTTAGGGTATTTTTAATCCTAAACCCTAAGAAAAGTACGTAAGCATGCAATACTAAAACCAGAGATAATAGAGCATTGTTAACATCCGCCGGAAAAGGATCGTGAGTTTTCACCAACATTCTTCACAAAGCTTGCTTAGCACGAAAGAGGTAAGATTACTAGTTCCTTATTTTAATATAATCATAACTATCTTTTGCTGAATAGGTATGAGTCATGCTCTTTGAAGCAAATGTATTGTGCAGCGTAAGCAAGAAATCATGATAAATCACTTTCTCGTAACAGCATACAATGCTGCTCACAGTTGCCATTCTGCTAATGGTTTCTCATATGAACTGACCATCAACAGTGGTTTCTCACAGTTGGCATTCTGCTCACAGTAGAGACGTTGAAAACTCTACATCATCGGAAGCAAATTGCTGCAAGTCTTGTTTATTCTGACCAGAATGTACTGCCATCTTAAATACTAGATTAAGATATTTCTGCCATCAACTTTAGGCCACTAGAACAAATGCTTCTGTATTGCCATCTTAAATACTAGATTAAGACATTTCTGCCATCAACTTTAGGCCACTAGAACAAATGCTTCTGTACTCCATCTTAAATACTAGATTAAGACATTTCTGTGTTAGAACCAGATTGATAATTGCATGAACATTATCAGTTTTGATTGCTGCTCTTTAATAATGAATTTATTTTCTTTTCAAAAGACACTTCATAATTTACATTCTGGTCAGAACCATGTTAATGAGACGTAATGAACTTGATTAAAGTCTGAACCTGTAACTAGAAAAATCATTTCTTACTACGAGAGACGTAAATGAACCTGTAATCAGAACTTCAGTTACAGGTATCTTTTTGTTGTTGTCTGGGAACCTGAAATCGAAACTTCAGTTACTTTGAAGAAATGCTTTTTCTAGTTACCTGTCATATCTGGGAACCTGAAAAAATGCTATTTCTAGTAACCGTAAATGAAGTTGATTAAAGATACCTGTTACTTTGGAAGACTATAACTGGTATCTTTTTTTTGTTGTAGACTGTGATGTCTGGGAACCTGTAACTAGAAAAAAAGAAGGTTAGTTGTTAGTTAGGGTTTTATAGAGAGCGTTTGTAATCGGAACTTCAGTTCAGCTGCGCTAATCCTGCTGTTTTCATCTTTTTTTAAAAAAAATGATGCTTGTTTGTTGGCCGGAATGCGATGAAATTGTTTTGGATCCTAAAACAAGAACTGCTAATAAAAGATTAAAGCTTCTTTTGAGTAATTAGGTTGTGCAATGGAACTTGCAGGTGCTCTGTCTAAACAGTAACGTTGAGTGTTCGGTAAAACACAAATCATATTCACCGTAACAACAACGAAGTAACCGACATCGAGAATGTAAGATTTTTTGTAAACTCTTTGTATTCAATTATATCATATGATTTTGATACCAAGATTATTTTTATTTAACGCAGGACAAAAAAGTGTACTGTTCGAAGACCTGAACGTGATACTATTAATACTTCTTCACCACCTTCGAGTCAGAGTACGAGTCCTCGTACAGTTCCTCAATTCGAATATTTCGAGAGTCTAGAAGATTCCTATGATCATGTGCCTGTTTTCTATGAGCCAAGTGAGGATCCTTTAGATCCAATGGTGCTAGTACATAGCAGCAGGTAGGCTCAACTCCACAACCTACACAACCTAATGCAATTAGAAAGTGTAGAACTTGTGGAATCGCCGAGCACAACAGCAGATCATGCAAACACAACAATTAATGAAACTCTCGTTGTCTACATGCTCCCAGCTTCTCTACAGTTATGATTTATCACACACAGGTGTTTGCCTTAGTTGTTGTTGAAGTGAAGAGGTACATTGCTGCAGGATACAGTGTTGTTGCTGAAGTGACTAGGAGTTATGAATATTAAGACTGCTGAGTTTTTTAAGATTAGATTTGTTTAATGTATATTCGTTTACGTGATTCCTTTTCCAGTCCGTGCATAAGACAATTATTGTGGTCGACATCTACATTTCACAATATGAAAATTTTAATAAATGGCGGTTTTCTTGTCAGAAGTTAATGTTCAAATTCATCAACAAAGATTGTTCTTTCTGCGTTCACAATTGATCTGTGTATGTGCATGTTCTCAGTTCTTTACCTTTCCAATAGCTAATCTTGGTAATTCAATTTGCTATTCTTGGTGTGGAATGGATGTATTATATAGTTCCTATCTCGTGCTGAGTTTTAAATGCTTACTTTGATCACTGGGCAAATTTTCTATGTCATGATCTATATATAACAGCAATTCACTCCTTTGTTTTTTTTGCAAATTATTTAGGTACAGTTCTTGAATTGGCTATCACCTGCTTACTTTTGTTTGCCACGCTCTCATACTTTCATTGGCAGTATTGCTCCTTTGGTCTAACCTAGGTTCTTTCGTCAGCAAGTGAGTTTCTTCCCTTACAGTTGCTTCCGAATCTAATTGGCTTGGTTGGGATTTACGTTGCATTATTCGATTGCCTGCTTGTCTTTGCACTTGCATGAACCATCAATAACTGTAAAGAAGTAGGAAGTTTGCTTCTTTATGTACTTTATCAAATGAATGATGTTAGTGTTTGTTGGTCTATAATATAAGAAAAGTTTCTAGTTTAGTGTTGCTAGCTTATTAGAAACGTAATCCGTGATTGAAGAGCAGCAAACGAAACATAGAACTATAGTAGTCTGTTTTTTTCTTTCTTTTTTCTAGTAAACCATAGTTAAAGTAGGAGCATTTTGCAATTTAAATTATAAGAATCTTTATGGTATGATCAAAAAAAATTAACCAAAATGGGGACACTTTGATATTATTAATAAAAGTGGGGGCATATTGAAATGTCATTAAGGAATTCCCCCTTAATTGTACTTGGATTTTGTCCGGTTTGGTCGAACTTTTGAACTTGGAAATAACGTTGACACTTGACATTCCTTGGAAATAACGACCTATCTTCATTCCTATGTACCCTTCTTCAGCAACTGTAATCGCAGCAGTAGCAAACTCAACGAACCCATCTTCTCTTCTCTTCAAACACCTAAGGTGCCGGTGGAGTCTCAGGCATGTATTATTGGTAATTCTATTACCATTTCTCCGTCCCTGCAATATCATTCATCATTCACAAACCACAACCAATCATTGATTCACATAAAAATTGCTTAGAACCGAACCCATGTAATCAACAGCCTCCAATCACTCCACTCTTCTTCCTGATTTGCAGCTTCAGTTCTTCCCGACTCAAATCCTCTCTTCCCTGTTTCTTCTCAGCTTCACAATCACCAAAAATCCATTTCATCTCATACCCCAATTCTTCAAACCCAACAGAAACTTACCATTCGAACCCATTTAATTCAACACACGAAGTTTTCTCCTCTTTCAAACCCATCTCAGACTCAAGCTCATTCAAATACATGAATCGAAACATAAAAATTATTAAAATTAAACATTCAATACAGTTCATATCATTCAATTTAAGTCATTGCCCTATTAATAACCTTAATTTCAGCAATTAAAACACATAATATGCAATTTTCCCCAAATCAGAAACCCTAATTTCAATTGAAACAAAACTAATCAAATTTAAACTGAAATTTCGAAAAAACGATCTAAAATTGAAATGGGTTAATGAATCGGTTTTCACGACCCATGGCTTCGATTCATCGATGCAAAACGAAGAGAAAATGAACCAACAACATAAACAGATTAGAGATGTTTGAAAAAAAACACTAAATCTACTTTTCCTGGTAAAGAGATTAGAGATGTTTGGTATTTGAGAGGAAAAACCATAGAGATTAGAGATGTTTCACATCCATCAGAAACCTATCCAAATCCTGATTGCATCCATCTACTATAAAATCACCAAAACTAGGAATCACTAAACCCTAAAAATCAATTTCACTCATAAACCAAATCAAACTAAACCGTAGATTTGGGTTGTATCTCTCTTTCTCTGAATGTCACTATTCCCTGCAATTGTTCGCAATATTGTTTCTCTGTATTTTTTTTCTTCTTGTTTTTTGTTTCAACGAAGACAGAGATACATGAAGAGAAGAAGGAGGTATACGTGTGGTGCAATTGAAGATGGAGGAAGAAACGTAGGGAATTAGGGTTAATTGATGCCTACATCATGACCGTAGGCTAAAATATTCTCATCATAGCCGTTGGATCCTTGACCCATTTTAAGGGTATACTTATAAACTCAGTATTTTTATTTTATAAATTTAATTAATATCTGATCAAAATCCAAATATCAAAGTCTAATTGACCCTTTAGATAATAATGTAGCCACAAATCGAAAGTCAGTGGCCCCTAGACGTGAATTTCTAGTTTTTATATCTCTGGCAATAAATATGCACGGCAAGGCCACTCTCAAGTAGGGAAGGGCAAGGGATACATACAATGACCTATCCGTAAACATAAACAGTACATGGTGGTGGTTGGTGGATCTTGGTGGGGTTTTCTTGGTTGGAGTAGACTTAATTTGTAAAACTTGGTATCACATGTTTGAACTTTGCAGGTTGTTTTGGTGGTAAGGTTATCCAGTGAAAGCCTTATTCAAACTTTGGCAATATCTCCCAACAAGTCTCTACTTCCGCAGTATCTTGCATCATTCAAGCCTCAACTTTTGCAATATCGCTCGTCAAGTCCTCAACTTTTCCATCATTGTCTAGTTCCACTGCAGACAATGTCTTGCGTCGGGTCCAGTGGGCATTGAACTTGGAATTTGTCAAGATAGGTGGATTTGGCTTGAACCAACCTCTCCAAAATTTTCCATAAATCAAAGTCTTTGAGAGTTGAAAATGGAGTTACCTATTAACATGTACAGCATTTCTTCTAAGCTAAATACCTAGATATATTAGTACTTCTTTTGATAAATGAAGATGACAAAATCAAAATATATTTGAAATGGCATTGCTGCCTAGAAAGAGAGAACCCAGAACTGGTAACTACAACACCTAAGTTGACAGAAGCAACTGATTTTTATGAAGGCAGCTTATAAATAATGATATTAAGAAGATGAGAGTAAGTAGCTGCAAGAAGAACAAGAACCAGGTTGTTTATATACAATCTAGAAAGGGGATTACGGGGACACTAAGAAAAGGCCTTTTTTGTCTCCGAGGAAACTTTGAGGCAGAAGAAAAGACTTAGGCAGTAGCTGCAGCAGCTTCTTCAACAACCTCTGGTTGGAGGGTGCAGACGAGGTTACGGTCACCATACACATTGTCCACACGTCCTGCGATTTATCATCACAGTGATTAGTAACGTTTTAACATTACATCCCAAAATTATTAACAAAAACTAATGAAAAATGCCGGGCCGGAGAAATGAATCCTAAAGATATACCTGTGGTGGGCCAGAATTTTGAAGATCTGAGCCATGAGGCGGGGAAAGCAGCGGTATCTCGTGAGTATGGTTTTGTCCATGAATCAGCCATGAGCACAGATGGGGGATGAGGTGCTCCCTGCAAACGTCACCAAAACAACGGTTACTCTGTATTCATTTTCACATGGAAATAAACTAGTCAAATACAACCAGCACGTAGGTACAGTCTCTTTACCTTAAGGACGTTATTGTTAGCATCGACTTTCCCATTTTCAATTTGTGCAATTTCTTCTCTAATTGATATTAGAGCATCACAGAACCTGTCTAACTCAGCCTGCGACAAAAAATGAAGTTTTCTAAGACTGAGGTAAGGAAAACAAGAAGATAAATAACAGTAATATTTTTCGCTAATATTATAGAAACAGGAAATTAATGATGTTGTTGTAATAAGATGCCTGGACATTCCAACTATTAAAGAAGAAAAAAAAAAGCAATATAAAAAGACAAGGGTCAATACCTTGCTTTCACTTTCTGTAGGTTCAATCATAAGGGTTCCTGGAACAGGCCATGACATGGTAGGTCCATGGAATCCGTAATCAATCAAACGCTTAGCAACATCTTCAGGTTCAATTCCGGCAGTATTCTGCAACAAACGCGAATATTTAACTTCAAGAGAAACATACTAACAGGAAAAGAAAAGGGAAAGAAGAAGTAAATCATTTAAGTACCTTAAAGCCTCTTAGGTCAATGATGAATTCATGGGCAACTGTACCATTGACACCACGGAAAAGGACGGGGTAGTGGTTCTGCAAAACCCGAAACACATTTATCAGCAAAAATCTAATAACTCTCCTCTCTGAAAGGAAGATTCCTAATACAGGATTGCATCGAGCTTATCTTTAAAAGACAGGGGTCGAGTACAGGCCATAATCAAAGATTTATACTGTCGATTCATTATACCAATCAATTTGACATCACCAGAAACTTGGATCCCCTGTCGAATATAAAAGAGGGATGAGGTAGTACCTCCAAGCGTTTTGCCATGTAGTTTGCACTCAAGATTGCTATTTTTGATGCATCAGTGAGTCCTTTAGACCCCATCATGGCAATGTATGTGTATGAAATGGGCAAAATAAGTGCAGAACCCCAAGGCGCAGCAGCAATGGTACCCATTGGCTCAGACTTCTCAGGGGCTGGTAGACCACCAGTTGCCACCTTTAAATCGAAAAAGAAAAGAGTAAGAATTTTTAACCCATAGAGATAACAAGGATTCTGCATTTTGGTATGAATGGATAACAGTTTTAAGCAAATCCCATGTGTTTTAGTTACTTTATAACATGTAATTTATTTGTCTTACCACAGGGTGTGATGGCAAATATGGTGCCAAATGTTTCTTCACACCAATAGGACCCATCCCTGGACCACCTCCACCGTGAGGGATGCAAAATGTTTTGTGGAGATTGAGATGGCAAACATCTGCCCCGATGTAACCTGGGCTTGTCAAACCGACCTGACAAATAACAGTATCTCATCAGAACAAAGTATTTACATGTTGAGAATCTCTGACTAACTATAAGAAACTTGAATAGATCTGCTGATAACATGTCGCAAGTTCCATATGTGAATTAAGTGAAAGGAGCGCAACCAATTATAAGTTAGGTACAGAAGGTGTTATCCAATGGTTCCAATTTAAATAACTCCAATTCAATACATGAAACCAGAAACTGTTTTACTGTATCCGATCTGGAAAGGTGAACAATCACCCAGGTCATATTTGCATATAGGGGTACCATGCTAAATTAAGAGAATCAAAGACACTATCCCAAAACCAGTAAAGAGACTTCCACACATGGTACCCTATAACTTCTACGCTTAATTTAAACCAAGTTTACACCCAAAAAAAAAAGAAGAGAAGGGTATACCTGTGCGTTCATGTTTGCACCATCCATGTAGACTTGGCCACCATTGTCATGAATTATCTTGCAAATCTCATCAATGCCTTCTTCATAAACCCCATGAGTTGAAGGATATGTAACCTGATTGTTCAATAAAGACAACAAATATATATCATACATTTTTTAGAAGGCAAGTCTATTATCACACACGCATTTACAGCTATCTGCTCAAACAAAATTGCCTAGCAACTCAGTGAACAAATCATCAATACCATGAGAGCGGATAGGTTATCTTTGTTCGCCTCAGCTGCTTTCTTTAACTCGGGAATGTTGATGTTACCCTTAGCATCAGTTCCAATAGTAACTATTTTCATTCCACACATAGCAGCACTAGCAGGATTAGTTCCATGTGCGGAAACCGGAATGATGCATATATTGCGATGATGATCTCCTCTTGCCTACAGTTTTCATTCAACAAACACATACACATAAGCCATGTGCAACTTCAAACACTCACTTTTCCATTAGGGAAACAACACACAAGGGTTTAACCACTTTACCATATGGTATGCACGAATAACCATCAACCCAGCATACTCTCCAGCAGCACCAGCATTAGGTTGCAAGGAGAATGAATCGAAACCAGTGATGGTACACAATAGATCACCAAGATCGTCAAACATTTCCTGTGAACACCGCAAACGAAAAGGGTCATTACTGAAGGGTTTTGCTAACAGATAATGAACGCAAATTGAGAAGAACAGCAACAGAATCATATATCCATAGAGAAAGTTAGCTGGTGTAACTACCTGATATCCTAAAGCCTGTTCAGTAGGGGCAAAAGGATGCAAATTTGCAAACTCGGGCCATGTCACCGGCATCATTTCTACGGTGGCATTCAATTTCATTGTACAAGATCCCAAAGGAATCATGCTGTGACATAGTGATAGATCTTTAGCTTGCAACCTGTGAAGGTATCTGAGCAATTCATGCTCGGTGTGGTACCTGAAATCAGAGAGATAAAGGTCAGATGAGACATATAGAATAAAAAAAACTTCCATCCCTTTGGAATAGTAAGTAGAGTGAAAAGGACATACGAGTTGAAGATTGGGTGGGTGAGATAAGGGCTCTCCCTAACGAGTCCTGCTGGGATCGCATTCTGAACCTCTGGTGCGAGTGATGCAGCAGTAAAGGGCACCTGAGGGGTTTATGAAAAATGGTCATTCTAAGAAATTCATTTCTTGTTATTTTTAAATATAATGGAAAACAAAAAATAAGTTGATATAATAATTCAATTATCGTCAATGTCGGGTAAGATAGCTACTCACAGGCTTTCCTCCAGAAAACACTTTGAAAAGCTCATCCACGTCCTCCAAGGTGGTTGTTTCATCAAAGGCTACAGTAATCTGAAAATGGTAAAATGAATACATCATAAGCTGTAATGTTCAATCAATTCAAGAAACCATTATTTGGACCAACACTTACATTGTTTGAATCCACAATCCTCAAGTTCATTCCACTCTTGGTAGCAGCGTCTGCAATAGCATGAGCATCAGCACACTTAATCTTTACAGTGTCAAAGAATGGAACCCCTTGAACATCTACTGTTCCAAGTTTCTTCAGTCCATGTGCAAAAGTGCCAGCTAGACCATGAACTCGCTGGGCAATAACTTTGAGGCCATCTGGTCCATGATACACTGCATACATGGCAGCCATGTTTGCAAGCAACGCCTACACATAGATAATTACTGATCAAGAAAAGAAAAAATAACCAAACTTTTTAGATCCATACAGTAAATATTATTCACATATAGCAAGATAAAAGTTTTTTCAAGCACAAACCACAACGTCACTCCAATAAATTGGGTTGAGATAGTGTTGTACCTGAGCTGTGCAGATGTTGCTGGTCGCCTTATCTCTTCGGATATGTTGCTCCCTTGTTTGCATAGCCATACGAAGAGCAGGTTTTCCCGAAGAATCAACACTAACACCGATAATTCTTCCGGGCATCATTCTCTTATAATCTTGAGAAGTAGCCAAGAACGCAGCATGTGGACCTCCATAACCCATTGGAACACCAAATCTCTGTGCAGATCCAACTACAATATCAGCTCCAAACTCCCCAGGAGGCTTCAACATTGTCAACGCAAGTAGATCCGTTGCCATGACAACCTTAACACCCGAAGCATGAGCTTTCTTTACAAACTCTCCATAATCCAAAACCTCACCTTCAGTACCTGGATACTGAACTAAAACCCCACAGACATCACCAGACGAGTAATCGATATCCTTAAGATCCGAAGTAATCACTTTCAAATCGAATCCATCAGCTCTAGTCTTACAAATATCAATTGTCTGCGGATGACAATTACTAGCAATAATAAAAGTCTTTTTCTTTCCTTTCAAAATATTATTACACATAGCCATTGCTTCTGCAGCAGCAGTTCCTTCATCAAGAAGTGAAGCATTCGACATAGGTAAACCCGTAAGATCCGTAATGACAGTCTGATAATTAAGTAAAGATTCAAGCCTACCTTGTGATATCTCAGCTTGATATGGAGTGTACTGAGTATACCAACCAGGGTTTTCCATAATATTTCTTAAAATCACAGCAGGTACAGAAGTATTATAATAACCCATACCTATAAATGACTTAAAAACCTTGTTTTTATTAGCTAACATCTTCATATGATCAATCATTTGTGATTCAGTTAAACCTTGATCGAATTTAGAAAACTTCATGGATTCAATTCTAATGGATTTAGGTACAGTAGCATCAATTAAAGACTCAATACTATCAAAACCAACAGATTTAGACATTTTAGTTTGTTCTTCTGGTGTTGCTGAGTTATGTCTTCTAGCAAATGTATCACTGGGTTTTAACGATTCAACAGAAATCAATCTAGTCTGATGGTTTTTCTTCATTAAAACATCATTTGGTGAAACCCCAGATCTTGGAAGTACTGATGGAGCTAATGAAGATACATACCTTGATGAAGAAAACACAGCAGGTGATGAAGAAGAATGTATACCAGAAGAAGAAGCAGAACGTTGCTGTTTCGACTCGGATAATAGGCGCTTGAGAATCGCCCGATTTGCGAGTCTCCTGGCACGCTCCATTGTTAGAGGAGAGAGAGAGAGAAAATGAGAGATTTGCAGAGAGAAAAAGAAAGTGATGAGATTTTGTAGGGAGGAGAGAAACAGAGGGTGTTAAAAACAGAGGATTGGGTGGAGGTTAGTGGTGGTGGGTAAAGAGTGCGTAGGTTAGCAAACCTGCGCATACCCCCAACTGGGTGGAAATAAAAGTGAGTGATTGAGAAAGAGACAAAGGAGGAGTTAGAGGATGAGATGTCAGAGGAGCCAACGTGGCAAGAGATTATTGCATTAAATTGAAGATTTTATGGAAGGAAATATTTTCAAAAATCTTCTTAAAAATAAAAAATGAAGGATGAATGGAGCAAAAAAGGATGGAGTTTCAATGGACATAATTGAGTGAATGAATGGAGTTGTTTTTTTGTGTGTTGTAGGAGTTTCTATCTTATTTATCTCTACTCTTGTTTGAAGCCATAAAACTTAGAAAACAAATATGATTTTGATTGCATTAGAATCAAAATGAATGTGACTTACGTTCAACTTGGCATTGGGTTCATTCCTCCTCTTGGCAAGTTCTCTATCACTCCCTGCTTATCTTTTACTCCTGCCATACAAATATATTTTAGTATTGAAAAATGTTAAATTTTTTTATTTTTTTAAGTCTTTTTTGTAATGGTTTAGTAGATGATTGATGCATAGGAAAATAAAAACTGCTATGTTTATGTTTATTAAAGCCTCGGCTCTCAGTACACACTAGATATTGTTTTGGTATGAAAAAAACGGTGTATAGATTGTTATTGTGGTTGTTTATGCCAAAAAATCCTTTCGACTAAACAACCAATCAAATTCT
>JAJJMC010014390.1:2401605-2421565 GCA_023531435.1 Papaver californicum | reverse complement strand
TAATATAATAATAATAACTTTTTACTTTCCCGATCAGCTATCATTTAGTGTTGTTTGTTTTATTCGATGATGTTCAGCTTTCTCGATCTTATGTGTCATTCATGCAATTCATCGCTCAGATGTCAGGAAACGTCTCGTGTCTTTTCGAAATTTGATATCTTTAATAGTGATCTTGTGTTTCTCACCTTTTTTAATCTGGTTGTTTCTTAACTTGATCTTCTTCCACGTGTCATGCTTCTTTAATTTACTAACAGTGGTCATGGCAGATTTATGTTTAGGTTTATTCTAAGATTTAAGAAAATGATGTCGGCCAATCTACACTGTTGGAAGTAGGATTGCATTAATTTTTCTTTTTTAACCAAGGCCTGAAGGGCTACAGCACTGCCTCAGGGGTTGGTAATAAGCATAACCAAATTGTAGGACGCGAGTCCTCGACCAATACATAGATTTGTTACCAGGTTTAGCCCACTGGATGAGAGACTGAGCTGCAACATCATTAACATTTCTAGGAACAAAAAGATTAAAAGAGGGGAATATCATTAAGTAAAGCATCCATCAAGTGGTTCTTCAAAGGTCCATCCGAATAAATGATGTGGTCAGCAAAATTTTCCCAAACTAAAAATATCAGCTATTTATTGAGTTGTATTTTCGGGACAAATTACCATTTAAATGGTAGATCGTTTTTGAGGTACATAAATCTCTCAAAGGGAAAATGAGACTAAAAGAATTCAACTGTCTTAAATTCTTAATACAAAAGGAACAATTAACAAAAGATTCTAGAATCTTTACCTACTAAATCAAATGAATATGAGTTTTTTTTTATAAGTGGAGGTTTGGTAAGGTTTAAAATTTTCAGTGCCAAAAATATTTATTTGCTATCAACTTATTTTATTTATATTTCAGGAAATAAAAGGACGAATCGAACTTTGATATTTTAATTCAACGGAAGATATAGATTAAGTATATGGTTATATTAGTAAAAAAATTCGTCAAACTTTTTCTTTTATAAAACGAAAATACTAGTTACCCCAAAGATGTTTTCCCTAATTTTTTCTCGACTGAGAAAAAAAGGATGGCCCATCTTCATCTTTTACCATTTCAATGATAGAGAGTTTGGATGAGGACCATTAGATCCCCTATTCGGAAAAACATTCGGAAAATTTTTTGGAAAAAATAGCATTTCCCTTTATAAAGTTACCTTATCAGTTAGACATGTTAATGGATAACCGATTATCATAACATATAATAATTATTAGATATTCGATAACATAAATATATATATACATAAAAAATTCTTATTAAATATTCTAATATCCGTTAATTATAACCGACGGATATATAAAATAAATTTTATTATCCATCGGATGATTATCAGGTATATATTGATATCCTGTAAAAATATGGATACAAAATAATCATTATTCATTCAATTAAGTACCATTGAAAGACCTAGCGTCAGTGTTCATTAAAGTAGACTTCCTTGCATGTTTCAGCTATTTTTTTCTGCTACTCGATTACATGCTCTATTAGTAAAGAGTACATTAATACCAAAAAAAATAAAAAAAATACTGGTTTTACAGTCTCAGATGTGAGGTTCACGTTCTTCAAGCTTACCGGAAAAACTACTACGTAATTGAAGCAGTGCGTAAGGAAAATCAAGAAAAGATTGATTTGCATTCATAGACAATTGTTCCCTTACCATTTTTATACAAAGTACTAGCCGTTGGAATATTCTCAATTAATATCTTTCAATATGTGATGGCTATTCTCCTATCACTGATTGTGATAAAGATTTCATTCAGTAGCAATTTATTCCTCTCTGCCATTATATGGTATCAAGAGGGTTTAGATCCTAAACTCTTAATCTTTCTTTCACGGCCTTTCCTTTTCATTGTTGTTTATTTTCGGTCACTATGTCTTCCCAAACCAATACATCCGATCATTCATCTTCTGTGTCTCTTCCACCTTTCTAACTTAAGATCATGAATACCTCACTTGCTATCAAATTAGACTCCAGCAATTATCTTTTGTGGAAAACTTAGATTATACCTTTTTTGCGTGGCTAAGATCTAGAAGGTTATATCGATTGTGCTTTACCTTGCCCGTTACGGAGTTTGCTTGATAAATCTATCAATCCCAACTATACTCATTGAATTCGCCAAGATCATGCTTTAATAGGCTGTCTCATATCTTCCCACAGTCCACCAATACTCGCTCACCTCATCAGTGTAGTGTCTTATCTAACAATGTGGGTTTCCCTAGAAAAGAAACTTGCATCTAAATCTCGGGCACGCATAGCACAATTAAATGAAAGAACTCCAACTTATTCGGAAAGGAGATCTTTCGATGGAGGCTTACTTTCTCAAAATCAAAACAACCACTGACAGTTCGCCGTGGCAGGTAATGTTATTCCTCATTTTGATATACAACAATTGATTTTGAGTAGCCTTGATACAGCTTATGATCCCGTCGTTCCATCCTTGACCTCTCGCGTTGACAAAATTGATATGGATGAGTTTCAAGCTCATCTCATAACCTTTAATGGCATAGAACAATATGTTCAGCTGGAGGATACAAGTGTTATCCTCCTAGTTGAACATATTGTTCCACAAGCTTATATTTTTTAGCGCCAAAACAACAACAATCGTTCGCATGGAAACAATCGCGTATAGTCGGTGACATCAACCACTTCATCCAGTCGGGGACGTTGTCAATCAACTTCTCCACGACGAACTCGTTCATTAAATTTTGGCCCATATCAAAGATGTAATCGAACCAATCATTCAGCCAAGAGTTGTCGGCCACCTCGCCTCCATAATGCTTCAAACAATAATACTAAGCATCCAGCTTACGTCATTTCCCCAATTAACATAAAAAATCATGCCTGGCTTCCCGATAGCGGTCCAACCAACCATGTTACCAATGACTTACAACCCCTACATATTCATCATGATTAAGTCGTATTTGATGGAGTTCGAGTTAGGTAATGGACCTTCTCTTCCGATAAAGCATGTTAGATTCGGTATTCTCTCTATGTAAAACCTATATGTATATTCTAATCACAAAATGAATATACGATAATTAAAAGTGGAAGTAAAAAGAGATCGATTATAAATACCTCCAGCTATTGTTATTTGAAAACTTAATCCTTTGAGTTTGCCCTAATTTCTTAGTTGGTATGAACTTTGGTTTCAAACCCTCCTTCTCACTATTAGATGGTGTATATAGGTATGAGAATGAATTTGGTGACCTTAATTCATTGATTTTGCTATCACTTCTATTAACTTACTCTAGCCATCATAGAGTAGTTGGATGATAGATATAGTGAGTGGTTTTCTAAAAGTGGGAGAGAATAGTAGGGTTACCTTGATCAGTTATAACTTCCCAGCAAATGGATCATATTCTTTTTCCCTTTATTTTAGCCTATATGGGGAAAAGTCTAACATTCTCCCACTTGGTCCATTTCACGAGAGACTCCATATACGGATCATGGCGACTAATCCTCTTTAAGAACAAGAATTAATCTTCCATGTATCACAACATATTTAGTCTTTCACCACTCATGCTTAACTTAATGAGTAACCATATGTTTACTCTAGGTCAAACTATAATGATATTTCTCAACAAGATAACTAAAGTAAGTACGTACATAATACCAAATGAGAAATAATCCAACTAAATGAAAGCTTCAGAAAAAACATAAAGAATGTACTACATAATGGGACCAAGTCCCATCATTACTACATGATCCTTGAATCCTTTAACATGCATGCCTTTAGTCAAGGGATCGGCTATTATCAATTTAGTGCTAATGTGTTCAATGATCACTTTCTTTTCCTGCACACGTTCTTTCATGGCTAAATACTTTATGTCGATGTGTTTACTTCGAATTCCACTCTTATTATTCTTAGCCATGAAGACAGCAGATGAATTGTCATAATACATTCTTATTGGTCGGCTAATAGAGTCAACAACTTTTAGCCCAGATATGAAGCCTTTCAGCCATACACCATGTGAGGTAGTCTCAAAACAAGAAAACGAACTTAGCCTACTACTTCAAGACTATTTGTTCATTTATATATAAGCATGTAATCCTTAGTACCCTTAAGGTATCTCAATACTTTCTTCGCAGCCTTCCAGTGATTGATTCCTGGGTCACTCTGATGTCTTCTTAATACTCCAACGACATATGAAATGTCGGGTCTAGCATAGACCTGAGCATACATAATACTTACCAACAGCTGAAGCATATGGAACATTTTTCATTTGTTCCCTTTCAATGTCATTCCTGGGCATTGGTCCAAACTGACCCGATCACCTTTTACAATGGGCGCTACATTTAAGGTATATACATTGATCCAACACAAGGAAACAAATCTTGCTCCCACTAACCTTAAGGTATATACATTAATCCATAAGTCTGAATCTGTAGAACTTATGGCTTGTGAAAATAACATAAGATCATTATCGGGTCAAATAATTACAATCCGAATCTCGCAGATACACTAAATAGTCACTAGAAATAGTTGACAATCATCTTGTCACTTGAAACAGTAGGTGGAAGTTAATCATTATCTTTTTCAGGAACAATATCCTGAAATTAATCACTCCCACTAATCAAGTCATTCTCAAGAAATTTAGCATTTCTTGATTCCACAATTCTAGTGCTATGAAGAAATCTACTATAGTACTCTCCACCTCTATCTGATCTCACAATCTTAATGTGCTTACCACATTGTTTCTCTACTTTAACCTTAAACAATTTAAAGGCATCCAAAACTTCGTATTTGGAACGAAACAAGTAAAGATACATATATTGTGAATAATAATCTATGAAGGTGATAAAGTATTTCTGATCATTAGCGTTCATGTCTGGACAACAAATGTCTGTGTGTATGATCTCTAATAGGTTTGAACTTCTCTTGGAATCAATTTTGTGTTTGTTAGTTTGTTTTCCCTTAATACAACCAACACAAGTATCAAAATCAGTAAAGTCTAAAGTACCAAGTACCCCATCCTTTACCAATCTCTTAACTCTGTCAATAGAGATATGTCCCAATCTCCGGTGCCACAAAATTGAGGAGTCCTCATTCATAATACATCTTTTTAACCCAATATTAACATGCATAAAACTATGAGTGATATCATTTGCAAATAAAGACGATAGACAAAATACCATAACCAATAACTTCAGAATTTCTGAGAATACTAAAACCAGAGTCTGAAAAAAATTAAAGGAAATTCCTAAAGGTACAAGTTTTGAAACTGAAATCAAGTTTCTAGTGAAACCTGGTATATAAAATGTCTTTTCTAAATGCAAAATAAAACCACTTCTTAAAATTAAACTGCATGTACCAATAGCTTCCACATGTGAACTCATTTGTCTGCCTGGATAGATGTAGTGTTCACTTCCCATTGGTTTCCTTAGGTTTTTCATACCCTGCAAGGTATTCGAAACATGGATTGTAGTACCAGAGTCAATCCACCATGCATTATGATTAATATTAACCATATTAGATTCATAAACAAACGCTAGAAAATTACATTTCTTCTCAAGCCAAGTATTAAACTTAATGCAGTCTTTCTTCATGTGTCCCTTCTTTTTACAAAAGAAACACGGTGACTCCTTCTTTATGCCTTGGTTAGCTGAAAGCTTTCCATTTTCCTTAATGTGATACTTTTTCTTCTTTGAAGAAGAAGCAATAGTAAGGTTCACCTTTTCGCCCTCTTCCATCCTCAATCTCCCCTCCTCTTGAACACACATGGTCATAAGTTCATTAATTGACCATTTATCCCTATATGTGTTATAAGATATCTTAAAAGGGGCCATATTGTGGAGGAAGAGTACACAAAATGAAATGAACTAGGAAAGAATCAGACATGGTAACTTCCAAATCCTTAAGTTGGGCCGCAATATCCCTCATGCTCATGATATAATCACGCACACACTTAAACCCATTGTGCCTCATGGATGGAAACTTCATAATTAAGGTGCTAGAAAGAGCTTTGTCAGAACTTACAAAATGCTCATCAATGGCTTTAAGGAGATCTTTAACCTTAGTATGCTTATCGACAAAACCCCGAATACTAGCATAAATTTTGGTCTTTATGAACATAACTGAGAGACGATTAGATCGATCCCATTTTTCATAAAGATCAATTGCATCTAGAGTACTAGTCTCAGTTATGCTAGGTGGTTCGTCTTTCCGAATAGCATAGTCGATATCCATCCACCCCAACTGTAAAAGCACTCTTTCTTTCCACACCTTATAGTTATCACCCTTTAATTCAGAAATGTCACAATTGACATCAGAAATGTTTCCAGATAAAATTGCTGCAAAGAAAAATATATACATACTTATAAACAAAAAATTTGAGACTTAAACTTAATCATGATGTACCAATGCAAGTCATGCTTAAAAATATGAATCTAGTGACATAAAACTTGCTTGTGGGCTAAGTTCTACTCAAATTAGATTCATAACTACATGATGAAACTATTAAACCATATGCATTCCTTAATTCCTGTGGGTAGATTAAGGAACATAATTCAGTATTTCACCCCAATTAATCATACAAATATAATAAAATTTCATGTGGGCATATTTCATCATATTACGTATGATTAATTACAAATTTATGTCTAGTTTCCACATGTGATTTCTTAAGAAAATTTTAAATAACTAGAGATGTTGTGGCTACTCTCTAATTACTAAAATTATTAAATCACTTGACATATTTCTTTAATCTTTGTTCATGTACAATCCTAATGGGTTTATTTATAACCATTGCACATGTCAATAAATAATAGTACAACAAATATATTGGAACAAAATTAATATGATTAAACATATTCTTTAGCACTATATTTGTTTACAGTATATTATGTATAACTAAACGTACTAGAGTCTTTAGAAAACTCTCCGTAACTTTAAATTGTTTAATCTGCCAAGAAATTGTTTTTCAAGTAGACAAGTTGTATGTATGCACTGTATCTTAGCCTCGAACAAGTAGAAGCTAGCTCGGTAATTACTTAGCATGGTCGCAATGCTAATATTTAGTTGTCACAATATAGTTTGATTAGCTTGATAATACCTAATACACATAAATAATGGCATATCTGAGCTGACCCAACAAGCCCTCAATTAAATTGTCATTCAAATGATTCGGCATTGGTACCAGACTATCAATTCCATGAATTTTAGATCAGTTTTGGTTTTCAACCATCAGTTCTCATACCAATGAAAATTCCCGAGTTCCCATACAGACAACTCCAAGAAAAAATAAGAAGCGAAAATACACAGATCTAATCAAGCTAGGATACCGTTTTAATAGGCTTTGCATACCGTAATTTTCAAGCTAGGATGAACTGATTATGAACTTCAATTAACAGAGAAAATCAGTCCACATACTCCTACTGTGAGTGATGCAAACAGGCTACTAAACTATTAAAACATTACCATTATAAGCAACTTCAAGAATGCTAAGAAATGATCAGGACCAGATCTTATTCTTATCTTTCTAATGATTTCCAATGACATGTTGACAAGTGGATAAAGAGTTTAATCATTTGATGTAGATTAGACAATGCAGTAAGACTAAAATGAGTATATTACTGTATATTCTTAAACATCAAATACCGTAGATATTAGCCAAGAATTTCAAATCATGTATAGGAAAGTTTGTGTGGACATAGATGATTCAGTTGGTGGACAAGTCGATAATGTTAACAATGGTAATATTGCTAGAGGTCTCTTCATATCCAACAGTTCTCTCATAGACATCTTCTTAGAAAGTTTATTTCCAGCAGTTTTCATAAACCCAAAAGATGGCCAATCCATCTTGAACTCGTATTGGCAGAAGAAGAAATAAACCAGCACCAAGAGTAGCCGATTACATTTCTAGAAGTCCATCACGGAGTTTCCCGAGTTACGACTGACGCTAGATGCAATGTTATACATAATGCTAAGAGAAAAATAAACTCTGAAAGAATAATTCACCACAGAAATCATTAACGTGATCGTGTCCTACAAAGACTTCTTTACATCCCCTGACTCAACCATGGTTGTGAAGAAGCCTGAGTTTGCAGAAGCAGAACTTGTTTCACGCCCGTGAGGTTCAAGAGTCAAAGCTAGCATATTCTGGTAATGATATGTGGAAGTAAGCTAACCATGGTGCAGGAAACTTTTGCACCTTGGGTTTGTTCATGTAGGCTTTCTATATAAGAAATGAGTGAAGCTAAAACAATAGGTAATAAACAATAACCCTTCTTAGTCTGTATGAACATAACAGAAGTTCATGAACAATATAGTATGAACACGTATAATATTTCATTCACAATCATATAATCCACTAAACAAAATCTTTATCAAGCAGTTTCTCAAACAACTCGTGTGCATCGCATATCGCGCCATTTTCAGCATACAATTTAATCGAAGAACTACCAACAAAAATATCCCTCTCAAACCCAGTAAAACATAAACATGCTATAATTTTCATGAAAACAAATTAATCTCATAGCAAGCAAGGCAGAGGTGATTATAGGCTCTGATACCAAATGTAAAACCTATATGTATATTCTAATCATATATTGAATATACGATAATTAAAAGCGGAAGCAAAAAGAGATCGATTATAAATACCTCAGCCATTGCTATTTGAAAACTTAATCCTTTGAGTTTGCCCTAATTTCTTAGTTGATATGAGTTTTTGTTCCAAACCCTCCTTCTCACTATTAGATGGTGTATATAGGTATGAGAATGAATTGGTGACCTTAATTCACTGATTTTGCTATCACTTCTATTAACTTACTCTAGCCATCATAGAGTAGTTGGATGATAGATATAATGGGTGGTTTTCTAAAAGTGGGAGAGAATAGTAAAGTTACCTTGATCAGTTGTAACTTCCCAGCAAATAGATCATATTCTTTTTCCCTTTATTTTAGCCCATATGAAAAAAGTCTAACACGCTACCGATTCTCATCAATTTTTACTCAAAAATGTTTTACATGTTCCTGGTATATCTACCAATCTTCTATCTGTTTTACAATTTTCTCTTGATGATAACGTTTTCTTCGAGTTTCACCCTGATTAGGGCACAAAAACAATAGTTCTTCGTGGACTGAATAAAGGGGGTCCTTATTGATTTTGATACGAGTTCATCACCTATTCACACTGCTTTAATTGGAGAAAGAACATGACTAGATGTGTGGCATAAAGACTCGGGCATCCTATATTATGCACAGTTAAAGCTATAGCTGATGAGTATTTGCTTTCTATTAGTGTAACTACATTAACGTTACGTCACTCTTGCAATATGGCAAAGACTCATAATTTAACATTTTTTTCAAGTTCTGCTCGTTACGATGGACCTTTTGATTTATTAATTTCAGAGATTTGGGGAACTTTTTTTTTTGCTATGTCAACTTATGGTTATCGTTAATTACATGTTTTTTGTTGATGTGTAGTCTGGATACAGTTGGTTTTATCAATTGTTTCAAAAAGCTGACGCTCTTACAGTTTTTATTACCTCTAAGAAGCAAGTAGAAAATCAATTGGATCGTCGTATAAAGATTTTTCTATCCGATAACAGAGGAAAATCTTTAAAATTCAAGACTTCTGAAGGTGTTCTACAACGTCTGTTGTGCCCTTATACACCTCAACAAAATGGGGTTGTTGAGTGACTCCACATATACCTTGTTGAAACTGGCCTTGCTTTATGGTTGGTTTTCAGCCAAGTAAAAATATTTTAAGTTTTTTTCACTCATAATTATAAATAAGAGAATAGCAATAAGAATGAGTAAATAAAGGGATCCACAAGGAGATATGGGTTATTAATTATATTTGAAAACTTATGTAAATAAAGGGGGATTTTTTTTATTTAGAAATAATTTAAACTAAAAACAAAAGCTGAAAGTGTTTGAGAAAATATCAGAAGAAAAAGATGGTTAAGGAGTTCACGTCCATCACTACACATGTTACACAATCAAGCTTTAGTATCATCATTCACTTACTCATATTATCAATAACCCTAAAGTGTCCTCAATCGATGTTAATACTTCCGTAAGTCTCCACAAATTAACAAATATCGCAATAATATATGAATTTATTTTACACTAAATAACCTAATGCTTCAGCACTAAGAGATTTAACTTGAGGAAAGCTTTAAATTATATGAGACGGGTTACTCATATGTAATGCAAACACAATCATGGAATATACAACGCAGGCCAAGTTTTACTTGTGACTTCCTTCACGATTCACACCGCTAGTGATATCACAATTGCTACTAGTTATTAGGATTCTTAATAAAATTACCTAAGAATCCTAATTAGCTACAAAAAGTTATTACGACATTTAATTTGCGACTTAAAAATTCAAAACAACCAATCATATTAATTGAACACAACCATATATAACTATTATGCACAACAAAATGAACGATAGATAAGAAAGTGAATGAATAAAAATCAATGCATTAATCAACTAACATATTTATGACTTTAAGTTACATCCATAACCAGTATACATACTTGAACACAATCATATAATTATTATGCACATCAAAACATGAACGATAGACAAAAAAACGAATAAGTAAAAATCAATGCATTAATCAACTAACATATTCATGACTTTAAGTTATATTCATAACCAGCATAAATTAATTAGTTATTTATTGTTTATAAAATTAATGAAAAATAATAAAGAAGAAAATAAAGCAAACTGAAAAATTAGAAGATAAATTCCAAGTTCCAAGCCTTAGCTCGTTGTTTCCTTGAGTTGCAAAAAAAACTGAATGTGAAAAGTTGTATATAGGGTCCTTTTTACACAGGCTTTTTTGATGTCTATCCAACTAGAAAACTTGATAAATATCAAACATTTCCACCTCCCCTTGATCCATATTCAATTAGGATACGTAACCTCCTAAAATACTAGCACCTCCTTCTAATCCCTATCCAATTAGGTATAGAATTTTCAAAGAAACACCAAAATATAGTAAAAAAAATAGCTTCCCACGTCCAAAAGAGAAATTGGGCAGTGGATCTAAGAAAAAAACTGCCAAAACTTGACGGAAAATAGAAAACTGAAGGAGGGAGACGCTAATACACATGTGTGAATAATATGCTCGTAGGAAGGATGGACTTCGGGAGCCGCTGTTTGGGCCAGACTTCTTCAATTGTCAAGCCAAGTCGCAAAACCCTTATATTTAAATTATTTTCATTTTCTTACACTGGTTGACGTTATTCTCCTGATGCCTTTTTAGTTTTTTTATTTCTAATTTTTTCGTTTTTCTCATAACTTCTTCGTACGATGTTAGAATGATCTCGCACTTTTTTCATTGGCTTCGTCTCTTTATTCTCTTCGACATAGAAATACAAATTATGGATTGGAAAAGGTATCTTTTAGTCTTTGATTCTTCTTCATGTGTAATACTTTACTTCCTTACTCCTTTATAACTATCCATACCAATGAACGCTTGAGAATGCTTATCCATTTTAAAATGACTCCACTAAAGCAAGTTCTCGAGCTAGGAATTCCGTAGCCGCGAATTACTAACCAAGTTTCTTTGATGGAAATCTTCTGCTTAGAGCTATTTGCCAATCCTTGTGATTGATAACTGTGTGTACATGACTATGGTCTTGCTGGCTCGCTCCTCAATTTTGTGATATAAAATTAGTGCCGCTTAAAATCTTGAAGCTCAACCCCGTTTGTTTTATCGTGTGCAGCAATACCAAATAGCACAAGCAGTTTTTGTTAGAAAAAAGAACAAATAATATATTTACTTCTTTCTCACTTTCTGTTGTCTCGAAGAGTGAATAATGTTAATTAATATTATTTCCTCAAAAGAGGCAACAAGTTGGTTTCGTGGTGTAGTTGGTTATCACGTCAGTCTAACACACTGAAGGTCTCCAGTTCAAACCTGGGCGAAGCCATTGAACATTTTTTAAAAAACAAATTCTAGTTGTTGTGTGGACTGGTTTGAGAAGAGAAACTGTATTTGGAGGAAACAAAGATGAGGGTGCTGTTCAATATGGAGCAAAGAAAACTTTTGTACAAAACCTTTGGAATTACTTGTGTAATGTTAAATCTGTCAAACCTCTCCGTTCCAAATTCGAGTTCTACATCGAAACAGGTTGGATGCCAACGGAGTAGTTCTGTGTTGCTTGGACTGTTTGCTTGCATTACTCTTGTCTTTCTCTTTTACATTCATCTTCATTCTGTTCAGGAGACAGTTAAGTGCCTGTTAGAAAAGAGTGAGATGATGGAAGTAGTAATTGACTGGACTTGGGTGTTTACTTTTTGAAGTGAATTAGTATTGAATTGGTAACATCTTTGTTTCGTTCCAATTCTTATTTATCGGATGGACTGGTATTCCAAAATTTGCAATATCATCCAACCTTTGGTCCGAAGAATTCTTTTTATAACACTCTAGGTTTGATGGGTGACTGCTTGGAAAGTCCTCGTCGTTATCTCTAAGTAGTCATTGTGACATCTTGTTTTGTTTGTCTTCATTCCTTTGCATATAATAGGTTGGGAGAATCAGTTAGCAAAATGCCGCAGAATCCTTCTGGTAGTGGCAGTGATCATGAGAATGACATGTTTAACTTCAAATGCAAAATCTGCTTTCTTTCGGCTCAAGACCCAATTGTGACTCTTTTGCGGTCACCTTTTCTGTTGGCCTTATTTGTACAAGTGGTTGCGAATTCATTCTCTTTCTCTTTCTCAGGAATGCCCTGTTTGCAAGGCCCTCGTACACGAAGAAAAGTTGGTTCCTCTTTATGGAAGGGGAAAGAGCGCGCCGATGATCCAAGATCAAAGTCTATTCCTGAAGTAGACTTCCCAAATCGCCCAGCAGGGCAGAGAATTGATTTCTACTACTACTAGTTAGTTTTCTTATAGGCAGGTCAGTGACTCCCAAGGAGATAATTTTTAAGACTGCTGGCTGATGCCAACTCAATCTATATGAGATCATGATAAAAAAGAAAAAATCTATATGTAGACACACGAATCAGACCATTGGATCATCAAAATGGACCCCAACTACGTTTGACATCAGCCCATAGCAGTAGCCTTTTTGTTGGTGGGTAAAAAAGTTCAATTTTTATACACCAAAGTACCGAATCAGGAACTAAAGCTTACTTCTCCATTCTTCTGGCATACTCAGAAAACACTTCATGAGCACAAGAATCCCAACTCTTGGCCATCTCCTTAAGTGATGTTAGTTCAGGAATCCAGCAGAAGGATTCATAGAACTTAACTGTTGCCTCTGTTAACAGATATTCGTATGCATGATCGGGACTGTCAAAACAAAATGTAGGAAACCTTCTGTCAATGGAATTCTCTTCATAGTCAAGTACAAATAATAATTAGATTCCGACCAAATCCATTTGATCTTGATTCATTTCATACATATATATGGACTAGTAATGTTTGTGATCTAATATGGAAAAAATGATGAGAGTCGGTAAAACTACTAACTGTTGTTGATATCAACGATATGTTCTTTGCTGACTTTATGATAGTGATATATTCATTTTTGAAAAGGACACAAATATTCGTGATGCTAAAAATATAAAAGAACAACAGTTAGTGAGTTGATTCTCTTACCTCGGACTGAGCGAACTATCTAATAGTACTGGGGAACACAGGGGATAATTTGCAGGGATTAAGAACCACATTGGTAGAGCAGGAAACTGGTACAAGAACATCATATAACATCTAAGAATATCAAGTTTATCATGATTAATTAAAGTGAGAAAGGTGGCATCGTTCACCTTTTCAGTACTTGAACTGCGAGATACTGGGCTGAATGTACAGTTGACAATCATTCCTTCAACATCTTCACCTGCATCTGACACCAGAGTGATACTCTCGTCACTAATACTCAGTTTTGTATTGATCAGCACATCGTTTATCTCTCTGACTTCTTCCAGAAGGAGATGATTCACCTGCAATCAAATACCCACCAACCATTGTAACTATTTTGACATGAATAGTGCAGATAACACAATTTCGAGTAACATACCTCAAGTCTGGATTTCTTAATTCCAGATGTTGCAGCTGATTTTGGTTCTTCAGATGACTCAAAACCAATTACCTTCTTACAACCATTATTTTCATTATAATCAAGTGGCAAAGCATTTAAAGAGCTTTCAACTGAATACCATTGGTTCAGTTTCATTTTCCACTACACCGTTTATTACTTTGAAATCTCTACGTTCGACATGACACCTTGTGATAGACGCTAAGTTTTCATGAAAAAAAGATCTAGCTCCTCCACCAGGGTGTGCTCCTGCGAATATATCAATCATACTGACTACTGAACGAATGTCATCGACCGCCGCACTTAATGCTTTAGATGACGATGTCTTTACCTGAAGAAATACCACAGTGCTACAATTTACTGCCCGCAGGAAAGTAACAATATATACTCAGAAAGACAGAATTAGAATGAAAGGTCAACTAACCGCTGTAACTAATCGTTCTATAGGTGTTATTGTTGAAACTGACTTCTCAGGATTGTTCTGGTTGCTGTCATGTTGTTTCAGTTGAGGAATTTGCAACTGCGACAACAGGTCAACAGGTAATTGAACAGCTGCCATAACATTCGGCAAATTCAGACATCTAACAATTTCTTTCTCCCAACGAATTACAACATCCATAGACCGATAATGACCTCGTGATATTTGCAAGAAAAACATGCTTTTTCCAAATCTGTTTTATACTTTTGGAGATACTCAATCTCATCAGGCTTCAGCTGTAAAATAGAATCAATTTGTCATGCAACGAAAAAACGATACCCGATGAGAAGAAAAAGAAGGAATCGAACCAAACAAGATTATAAGTTACATGAGAAGGAAAATTTTCTGAAGAAATAGGTAGCTGCGGAATTCTGCAAGCCAACCGACTAAGCATTTCGTCCAACGAAGGAAGGTACGCTTCTTTCATCAAATTAATCTGCAATTGAGAGTTTTATTGTCAAAAAACAGAATATAATTAGCTGAAACAAGAAAACAATGTAGTGGTTCATTCTGGTTTCCAGAAGTCCTTAATCATACAAGGAATAGTGCAACAACAAAATATGAAATTGAGTGGAATACCTTATTTGTTACCTCAGTCTGCTCACCTACGTTTGTACCTCTAGAACTCATAGTATCTACTGATGCTACCCAAGCAAAGATGAAACAAAAGAAAAGCATAAACACGGTAAGTGGGATGACAAAAAAACATAGAAAGAGTAGTTAAAGTGGTTCATGGGAATGGCACTGTCCTTACTGCAACCTATGTTTAGTTGGTAAGAAGTTATACAATCAAGCAATCAGTACTATAATCTTATAACTAACAAAACTAAAAGATGCTCAGATTAAGCATGTTAACTCTTTAAACAGTTAATCCAAACAAAGATATACACGGAATATATTAAAAGCTTTCTTAAGTAGAGTCCAAAACAATTATCAAAACTCTACTAAAAGACAAATACATTCTTATTTCAGTAGTTAATCAGTAATTATAGCATTGAACTGTTTATATTGAAAGAAAATCCACCAACTCTAACTTGGGAGTTCAACACTTGTGGATTTCTAAAAGTGTTCTTCAAACTCAAGTACAGCAGGATAGTGCAGCAGAGATGAAATAGTTAGACACATTAAAGGATCGAGAAACGTATTGTCAAGTACACAATAAGAAAATCTAACAAACAATTATCCCGACTTTCTACATATCTGGTTAGAAATTCCACTACAACTAAGCAGTATAAACATTTATTTGAAATATATCAAAGAGGGACAGAAAAGAAATGGGAATATTTCCATCCTTTGGTAGTGAAGAGTGAAGACAGAACAACATTCTGCTGATATTCGGGTTTACCTGGTAAGTCAGATGAAGTCAAAGGTGCACAAGAAGAGAGTGTATAGGAAGGTAAATTTGTAGATTGTAAAGGTGTTCCGGCTTTCATTAAAGATGTTGGCATACTTTTCTGGTCTATCAGAGTATTGTTCTGGTTGCTGTCATGATGATTCAGTTGAGGAATTTGCAACAACGACAACTGATCACCAGGTAATTGAAAATCTGCCATGAGATTCGGCATATTCATATTTCCAACAAGTCGTTTCTCCCAACGAATCACGTCATCCATAGAGTACCGGCAGTGACTTTGTGATCTTCGCAACAAAGATCGTTATTTTTCTAAGATTTTTACATACTTAAGGAGATACTCAACGTCTTCAGGCTTCAGCTGTAAAATAGATTCAATTCGTCATGTAATGAATAAGGTTAGAGTAGAGTGACGTTAGGCTTCTTTTCCCGCTCTTCTTTCAATTCGTTGTTGTTATCACCAAAACGGATATTTCCGCCCAAAAAGTTCTTCTCTCCGAATAAATTATTGTATATTGGGTTCACTAGCCCGGACCGCTGCTATAGAATTTGACGCTTCTCGGATCTGTTCTTCTCTCCGAATGAATCATGATATAATCTAGTTGGTGTTGTAAGAGGAATTCCTCCTCATTTTCTTTGTGTTTGTTTAAACCTGTTTGGTTTCTGTTTGTAACCCAATTTCATTTTGGTGTGTGGGTTATAAATCCCTGTAAGGCTCTTGTAAGCCACTGTAAACAAGTGTGTTTGTTTCTTTTTTTAGTCTGGGTGCGGGTCTTAATCGCTACTCGACCTCTGGCTAGTGTTAATTGTTAGACTTGTATTAACTTCAACTACACTAGCCAGAGTGGTTCACCTGGAACTGCAAGTACAGCCTGCACAATAAGCACCAACTGGAGAAAGTTTGCAACACAATACACAACAACAACTACCTTCTACATTCAAGGCTAAAGCAACTCAATAGTGTAACTGCAAGCAATTTTCTGAACAACACCAGCAGTGGGCCTCTGACTACCAAAGCTGGTGAACTTAAACCTCGGAGTTTTCTGATTTTGTCATTTTGGATCAAGTACAAGTTAGTAAGATGGCGATCCTATCTTGGAATTCTCAAGCAATTAATCAACCAACGACTGGCCAACATCTACGAGGACTGATATCTACTTATAGACCTTCAATTATTTTTTTATCTGAAACTCTAGTAAATGATGCTCGCATTACAAGCCTACAACAATCCTTAAAGTTTCAACACAGTTTCTCTGTGCCAAAAATTGGGCATAAAGGTGGCCTTTGCTTAATGTGGAAAGATGATTTACAAGTCAACATTTTACTCCATTCGTAAAGCTACATTCATGTCGAAATTATTTCGCCTCCTCCGGCTACACCTTGGATCTGCACAGGAATCTATGCCCCGCCGCATCCAGAAGCCAGAAGAGACTTGTGGACAAACTTTGGATAAAATTTTCCACCTTCCTTTCTACCTTGGTTACTAATTAGTGACTTTAATGAAGTCACCAGTCAAGCGGAAAAAAAAGGTAGGCGGGAAGTAACATGTGTCCAAACTCAACCGTTCCTCAACATGAGGATGAGGCTGGACTCATTGATTTTGGATTCCAAGGAGATCCATTCACATGGACCAACCGTAAACAAGGCGATAACTTCATCATGGAAAGGCTTGACAGAGCAATAGATACTCAAAGATGGAGAACATCATACCCACATGCAGCAGTCACACATTTACCTCGCATTTCCTTAGATCATGCACCATTATTACTTCGCCTACAATCTTTAAACTGGAAAGAATCAAAAAATTACAAGTTTGAACACTTTTGGCTCTCTCATCCACATATTCATCATGTAGTCGAAGGCGCTTGAACAAGAGAAACAGAAAAAGATTCATCGGTGGAGCTCCAACTCAAGCTAATAACAACAACCAAAGTTCTACGCCAATGGAATCGAGCTACCTATGGGCATCTCCCAACTATGATCAAGACGTCCGAAACTCAAATCCAACAGGCACAACATCAATGTGCCAGACAATCTGGACCACTCTAACATTGTGGATCCAACAAGAGAAACATCTCAGAATATGCCATATGGCTTTACTTCAAAGTCATGCGACTTATTGACAACAAAGAGCGAGGATCCAATGGCTACAATCAGGGGATCGAAATACTATATTTTTTCATACTACAACAACAATTAACCGCAGCTACAATAACATTTAACAACTTAAAGATCCCCAAGGCACCTGGGTCACAAGTAATGACAAAATTGTAAGTCTCCTGATAGATAATTTCACTGCGCCATACACAGCTCCAGCTACCACAATTGACAATGAGATGTTTGACATTATCACGCCGAGGTTAACCCAACGATAATGCTCCGCCCTTACCTGTGAGGTAACTCTGGAATAAATCAAAGATGACCTCAATTCTATTGGATCAGATAGAGTAGCAGGACCAGATGTTACACCAGTAAGTTCTTTAAAGTTTTTGGGAGACTACACATCCACAGTTAATCGCCATGGTCCGGGATTTCTTTAAGAACTTACAAATCCATCCGTTAATGACCACACAAATCTTACAGTAATACCTAAAGGTGAACACCCAACAAAACCAGACCAATTCAGACCCATAGGACAATGCAATGTAACCTATAAAATCATGACGAAAATTCTGGTAAACCGTCTGCGCTCTATACTTCCATTTCTTATTAGCCGTACCAGAGTGCGTTTGTACCTCAACGTTCAATCCATGATAACATTGCAATAGCTGGGGAACTGTTCCACAACATCAGATCAACACCACCTTCTTCGGTTCCGAAGATTGCTCTAAAGCTAGACATTCAAAAAGCTTATGATAACTTGGATTGGGGATTCATCAGAAAGGCCTTCGAGGAATTAGGATTTCCTATTCTGTTTATTGAATATATCATGTTATGCATAACTACAGTTACATATTCTATCAACATCAACGGACCTCCACATGGATACATCTTTCCAACTAGAGGACTGAGACAGGGAGACCCTTTATCTCCTTATGTTTTCATCATCTGTGTCGATATCCTGTCGGCAAACCTGGCGAAATTGGAACATACACAGCTTATACAAGGAATTAACATATCCAGGAAAGCACACACCAATACTGCATCTAATGTACGCTGATGATTTGCTCATCAATTGTAAAGCATCGAAGCAGAACTGTCTACACCTTCATCAGCTTTTACAATCCCACTCAACTTCTGCGGGACAGTACATCAACAAGAACAAATCCACCACCATCCACCATACCATGTTACCATAGCACTTCATAGATGAAATCCAGTAGATATTCAATATTCCATCTTCAGACCCCCCCCCCCCACCACCACCACCACCACCACCACCACCCATCTACCTAGGGGTGTATTTCAAGCATGGTCGATCGCCTGCCCATATGTTCACACCGCTTCTCGAAAGGCTGGCAAGAAAAGCAAAAGGATGGAAATCAAAATGTCTAAATCCGTCCAGAAGGTTAGTATTGATAAATACGTCTCTCACCCTTACAACTAACCATTTGATGCAAACACAGCTACTGTTAGTACATGTACACAACAAGATTGATCAGATAACCAGGATTTTTTTTTTTGGGACATGATTCTACGGTTAGGAAGCTACATCCTTTGGGATGTGATAAACTGTCGAAACCGAAAAAACATGGAGGGTCGGGAATCAGGAAAAGTTGAGCACACAATAGAGCGTTATTCAACAAAAGAATATGGCAACTCAAGGATCAACCAGATTCAATGTATACAACCCTAACTAGGGAAAAGTACCTAAACCAACACCCTTTATTTCAATCAGACAACCCTGCCACGCAATCATCCAGTCCAAAATGGAAACAACTTCTTTCGCTAATGCCGACAATCAAGAAGTTTTTGTTCCACAACTTGGAAATATCACATCCACTCCTATCACCTCAAACTGGATACCACACCATCCACCTCTGACCCAATCCCAGTGCCCAAATCTGACGGTGGTAACAAATTTAATTGACCAAAACACTCACACTTGGAATCATGAAAAATTGGCAGTTCTATCGACGGATGCA
>JAJJMC010014390.1:2382484-2395894 GCA_023531435.1 Papaver californicum | reverse complement strand
ATCTCAATCAAACTTATTCATTTTTTGATCGATCTAACAAATCTAACGATATCAAACTATGATTTGTATGCACTCGTCTAGATGTTTCAAAGTTCCACTACAATGTGGTACATGACCAAGCATAATATAACATGTTGTTATCTTCCCTAATGTAAATGACGCTATTGATGGCTCGATTTGGATATTGTAATGCCCCACCTCATAATTTCTAGGTCGGCCGCCCTAAAATAGAAGTGTGACATACTCATGGAATACTTTACACACTCAAACCTTCAAGTCAACAAATGGAGATCCAGCTATCTTGAAAACAATAGGTTTAAAAGAAAATCTTATTTTAAAAATGACAAGCGTTATAAGAGAAATCTGATAAAAGAAAGTCTTAAAAAAACAATAGTTTATCTTCGACACGCAGGTCGGATATTTAATTTAAATGATAACAGTCTTACTTAAAATAAAGAAGTCTGGATTTAAAGACAAGCTATAAAATATTTAATCATTTAAGCACCTTGAAGAAAAATGATGTAGTTTTCCGGGACAAAAAGTCGTTCTACTTGCTCCGTGGCCACCGTTCCTTTTAGTCTTTCCACTTATCTATTATTTTAACCGAATATCCATCAAGCTCACTTGACCTTGTTCAATTTCACTCGATATTCATTTGTCTTACCCGCTCTTACTCAATTTCGGACAATATCCATCAAATTTACGGGTATCACTCAATTTCCATTTGCTTCACTTAATTTCGTCTGTTTTTCGTCAATCTTTCAATTATCCTTTTTTTATTTAAAATCAATCGTATATATTGCTAGTTGACCTTACTCAATTTCTCTCCGATTTTATTAGTTTCTCCACTTACCCATCATTTTAACCGAATATCTATTGACCTTAGTAAGTTGTCGTCTATTATCTATTAATAATGTGTAATATCGTTCGACCTCACTCAATTTTTTATTTTCGGCTACGAGCAAAAATCTACGCTTCCACTAGACTCTCTACACATAATAAATCACTCTTAAATGGGTCACGTGTGCCACCCAGGAGAATCAAGATCGTGGTGCCAATTTGGATCACTCTTGATGCTCATCGGTTACCAATGCCACCAAGTCACACCAAGACAAACAAGCAGGATCCGTATGGCATAATCCTGGCCAATAGAAAACCAGATTTTCTAATCGGACGGTAACTTTTGCAAACAAAAAATTCACACGGATAATTATCTCATCCGATGGTCACGAAATTGCCGCCATAATTTTCTTCTGGCGCTGAAACAATCATGGGGAAAAAGAAGGGGGAATTTTCCGCGCCATAGTTTATGTGTGTCCCCAAAATGATATGGTTGAAAATTGAAATCTAAAATTGAAACCCTCGTTGTCTTTCACACTATCTTACTTACCCTAATTTTTCTATCTCACCTCTCCCTCTCACTTTCAAGAACCGAAAATCCAAAGAGACCATGGGTTTACTACTATATTCGTACCCATCAATTTTTTGCAAGGAAGAACTACGGCTAAAATTAGGCTTGAAATAATCTATCTCCGTTCTTCCGTTTCAGGTAATTATTCCCCTTTCTAATATTTTGTTTTGTTTTACTTTGATAGAAATTTATGGCCAAAAATTTATGCTCCTCAAGATTTCCAAGCTAATCCGTTTATGTGAAATCTTCTTTTGTTTTTATGATTGATATCTTTCTCTATTAGATACAAATTTCCCTTGTTTTCCTTTAGTTTCCTACCAAACTTGTGTTGAATTAAAAAAATATATCGATTTTTGGCAAAGTGGGTTTTCAATTTGTTGTAATTAGATTGAGTTTTTCGATTTGGGTGTGTAAGTAATAAGGGAAATTCGAGTTTTCTAGAGTGGGTTTTATAAATCGAGGTAATTTTTAAAAGGGTTTTGATATTTGGGGTCTGTACATGACTTTTGTTATAAAAGTCAATTTGGGGAAATCTTGAGGTGTTCATGTCATTTATAGTTTTTTTTTTACATTCAGCAGGTACCAATCAAATTTCAATGTTAGCAAATTAGTATCAGTGATCCGGTAGCATCTAATCCTCCAACTGGTTTGGAGCAGACATGGTGCTGCAACAGATAATTTCTCTGAAGCTAATAAACTTGGACAAGGTGGATTTGGCTCTGTTTATAAGGTACTAAAATTACCTTGATTGTGGAGTTTATAAGGTGGATTTCTCTGAAGCTAATAAACTTGTGAAGCTTTTCGTATTGCTCATTGATACAGATATTGGTTTTGAAATGGTACGTAACATTTTTAGTAGCCTTCCCATTAACAACAATTGCGTGTTATCATTGTGAACATTTTCACTTCGTGAACATTCGGGTTTGTGAACATTTTATGAGTTTATGGAATGTCGAAGATCATGGGGGTGCTGATATCTCGTGGTTTGTGCACAAATGCTAAAAATTAAAAAGAACCAAAGAATACCTCATGAATCATTTTTGTGCTGAAATATATGAAGGAGCAAGAATATTCTGTTTATCTGGACTCGAACATGGGATGTAAGTTTCTTATGATTGAATATGGCAAAGTAGCTTCGTGTGTTTCATGCGCAAATCTTATACCATTTTGTAAATTTCAAGGGACTCACTAATAGTAAAATACATTACGTATAGTCCATCATGGTTTCTTATCTATTCTAATAGGTACCTGAAGCATGCAATTCTAGATCTGGCAAGCTTCATATCGGCTATGGGATTTCATCCTTTGTCATGGCGAACTGCACAAACTTATGTGTTGGCAGACCGTTTTGAAGATGCTACTCTGCCAGAAAGAGTGTTGATGGATAACAGGTGCAATAGGGACATTTTTTTGTATGGTTACCTTCGAGGTTGTGATATGAAGAAACAAACTAAGGTACTTTCTTTAGCGATGATAGATGATGCCAAGCTTGCTTTTTATTCTGCCGCTTTTCGGATCTAGAGACGACCGATTTTTATTCTGCCACTTCTAAGGGTGTTCTACGAGTCCTCAACAGTAATTAGCTCTATTATATCTTGTGAACACAATTAGCTCTGTTTGTTCTATATTCTTATGTGTAGATCAGTACCTATTTTTTTCACTTATTCTACCACGACTTTACTTGAATATTGTTCCACCAATATGCAAACTGATTTGAGGTTTATTACACCAGGTGCACATTGCTGGTGTTGGTGATTTCCCTCTATTTGGCTTAACAAGCTTAGTCGATCCTTTTCCTCTACTCTCAAAAGGAAGAGATCTCTGAAAGGTTATATATTGGCTCCGTTTTTCTCAATCTTAACAGTCTGTATATTTTTATCACACAATATTGAGTGACTATCTGAGAGAAGAATGAGCATTCAGAGATCTTTATCATATTTCTATAGATCTTTCTTGCAAAAACATATTTTTATAGATCTTTGTGCTATTTTCAAAATTATTATTATTATTATTATTATTATTATTATTATTATTATTATTATTATTATTATTATTATTATTATTATTATTCATCCTTTCTTTGAATTATTTTTTGAAATTTCTTAATCTTGCATATATAAGGAAAAAAGCAGGATGAGCATTCAGGTTTCAGACCAGGGACCAGGGACTTATCTAAGGTTGGAGGTCCGAGACGTTTCTTTCGAGATGGTTGAAAATATTGATCCTTATCATCCTATTCTCGTTGGAGGTATCAGTCAGGTTAATATGCCTTTTCATTTTACTAGCATAAATATGTGGTATTGTTTACTTTCCACATTGAATGCAAGTATAACTTAATATAGTAAGACATCTCATGACTGCTTACTGTTTAAAATTTTGCCTTCCTGTTGTTCTTTCAGGCGACACTTAAACGACATACTTGGAAAAGGAAGTTGTTGAAGACAAGAGACCCTATCATTGTTTCAATTGTTTGGAGGCGATACTAGGCGATCCCTGTATATGCCCTGGAGGATCCCAGTAAATGGATTCAAATGCTCAACTACACCCCAGTAGACACGCAATGTCTTGCAATGTTTTGGGGCCCTCTTGCATCCCCCGGTATTGGAGTTGTTGCTATACGGTGTCTTCTTGGCAAAAATGTTTGATTTGTTCTATTATAAATTAAAAAACCATGTGTCTAAGAGCATATTTTGGGTGTCCCTGTTTCCCTAAAAGGATTTGGTTCGAAATTAGGAAAAGCAAGAATTTTATACCTCCCCTAGACCATTAAATTTGTGAAAAGTGGGGGATATATTGTTCACCCTTTTTAATTTCCTAAGTAATTTGGATTTTATTTTTTTTCATTTTCATTAGCTTGTTCTTTATTTGGAGTTTGAGAGGTTGGGATTGAATTTTGTTTCGGAAAAACTTAGATTTTATTTGTCTGATGGCATGATTATAAACCACCAAACTGAATCCACTTGCAAGTACCAAACAAAACAACAATTCTCCCATAAAACTGACTGGTAACACCAAAGAACAAGCAGTGTATTAGTTGACTCATGTTAAAAAAAAAATTCAATTTGTGCATCCAAACATTTGCTCATAGTGAATCAAAATATTGATTTGAACGAGTTTTCATGTTTCCATAAACAAATCCTAATAAGATTGTTGGATCAAGACTAAGATCTCAAATGTCTACTTTAAAAAATGACTTCTCTTTTGAAATGGTGGAGGTTGCTCAAACTTAGTTGCTGACAGAGGTTTGAGCAATCTATTCATTTTCTATTGCTATGAGTCTATGCCTCAAAGTAAAGAGCTACATGATCACTTCAAAAGATTCACGTGACTAGAAACCTATTTAGTTGTACAAAGTATTGGGCTTTTGGAAGAACATTGACGGGAATAAAATGACTGACAATCCTAGTGACATGTTCTTTGGGGCTCTACATAAACTACTTTGGTATGAGGAAGATATCATAGGTTTGTTCCATACAGGGGAACCAAGACACTGAGAAAAAAGAAGAGCATAACTTTTTATCCCAGTCAATTGCTACTTTCTAGAAAACAGTTATAAACATTCTACTAAATGAAATTCTAACTTGAAAGATATCCCATGTTGTAGCTTTTACCTTGTGTGTTTCTTATGTTAGTCTCATTTGCTGGACTGTGAGTGCTACCTTATATTTTGAATTACAGTTAAAATACTACTTTCAGAAAGTTCTCGTTACATTTTGACAATAACAGGGGACTTAGTCCTACTATTCTCTTCGGTTCCTTGAAGTTTAGATATCTTGTTTTCTAGCAGAGGTTTTGGTTCTATATAGCAGGTTGCGTATTTTCTAACTACCAACCATCTCTTGTCCCTTATGTAGGACTCCCAAGGGAGCCCAAATATAGTCATTTGAGAGATCTTCATAAAGCAATCAAGCTTTGTGAACCATCTTTAGTTTATTCCGAAGCCATCAAAATAGTTCTCCGGAGAAAGCAAGAGGTTTGTTTCATCATTCTATAAACCTATAGCCATGCCACAGAGAACAAATATGTATACTTACATTTTCGCAAATGTTTCTTGTTCAGGCTTATGTTCTCAATTACAAGGCAGGTGGTTGTGCTGCATTCCTTGCAAACAATGACGCAAACTCCGATGTAACTGTTTCCTTCAGAGGCTTAAATTACCACCTTCCTCCAGTTGAAGCAGAGATTTTATTGATGCTTTCTTATTTTTCTTGATGAATAGAAAACATAGAATAAGTTAACTTATATAGTGAGGAGTTAACCTAATACAGGAGAAACCCTAATACAGGAGAAACCCTAATACAAAATATATGGGTATTATGAGGTGGCAAAGACACCTGAGTTGTTGTTATGACTGTATTCAGGATTCTGTTGACTGGATGGTTCAACACTTCCCCTCAAGTTGAACGGTAGCTGGCGAACATTCAACTTGCTTCGCAAATATTGAAAACGTTGAGACGGCAGGCCTTTAGTGAAAGCATCAGCGATTTGGTCCTTGGATGATCTGAATCGAACATGAAGATCCTTTGCAGCAACCCTTTCACGTACAAAGTGATAGTCAATCTCAATGTGCTTAGTTTGAGCGTGAAAAACAAGATTAGCCGTTAAGTAGGTGGCACCCAGATTATCACACCATAGAACGGGTGGACCGGTAGATATGCAGAGCTCTTTTAGTAAGGATTGAATCCAAATGAGTTATGAAGTTGCTATAGCTACTATATTCCGCCTCTGTACTGGACTTGGAGACGGTCTTCTGTTTCCTAGTACTTCAGGAAATAAGATTTCCCCCAAAATAGATACGGTAGCCACTTGTAGAGCGTCGATCATCCAGATTGCCTTCCCAATCCGCATCTGAATAAGCCTGTAAGTTGAATCTTGACGACGGTTTAATGTATAAACCATAGCTAACAGTGTGTTTCAAGTAGCGTAAAATGCACTTGAGTAGTTCCCAATGTTCAACATACGGATCCTGCATGTACTGACATGCTTTATTCACTGCAACAAAAATGTCGGGCCTTGTAAGATGTAGATATTGCAAAGCTCCTACTACACTGCGATAGAGAGACGTGACATGAAATTTCGTAGAGCCTTGCTTCTGGAGTTTTAACTGTGCAGCTAATGGAGTCGTGATTGATTTAGATCCATCAAGTTTCGTTCGTTGAAGCAGGTCAACCGTGTACTTTTGTTGACTGAGAATGACGGACGATCCTTGACGCACCACTTCCAAACCTAGGAAGTAAGAAAGAGACCCCATATCTTTGACTGCAAAAGCCTTACCAAGGTTAGATACTAACTTGGTGATAAGAGAAGAGTCAGATCCACTGACGAGAATATCATCTACATAGATCAAGACATAAGTTATTTGGTTCTTATGTTGTTGCACAAACAAGGAACTGTCAGAGATTGCTACCTTAAATCCTTGTGAGATTAGATATTGGCTTAAACGTCCAAACCATACTCTGGGAGCTTGCTTGAGTCCATACAATGCTTTGTGGAGCCGACAAACATGTTTAGGGAAGTTCTGATCTACATACCCTGCTGTTTGCTGCATATACACTTCTTCTTCAAGTTCTCCATGCAAAAAGTCGTTTTTCACATCTAATTGTCTCATATGCCAGTTGTGCATAACAACAATAGAAAGAACTAACCTGATAGTCCAGGGTTTGAAAACTGGGCTGAAGGTTTCGCCGTAGTCAACACCTTCTTGTTGATGAAATCCTTTCGCAACCAGCCTTGATTTGTATTTGGCTATGGATCCATCAGAATTTTGTTTGACGCGAAAAACCCATTTGGAGCCAACAATATTCATACCAGGTCTGTAAGGGACTAGAGACCATGTGCCATTACGAATGTGAGAATTATATTCATCATCCATGGAATGATGCCAGGCAGGAATTTGACGAGCCTTACTATAACATGTAGGTGCCATATAGTCGGATGTTTGAAGAGGATGCTTGGTAACGTTCAAACAAAGCTTGTTTGTTGGTTTTAAATTGCCCGTTTTTGATCTCGTTGTATATGGATGGGTCTGAACCGTTGCAGCTGGAACAGACGTGACAGCATCAGTAGGATCGGTAGCTTGTTGTTGTGGTGAAGTAGGTGCAAATGAACTTGCTAATGTTGCGTCAGGAGTACTATCGCAGGTTGGTTGCTGAATGGAATCAGCAACTGATGCAGTTGCTGAAGCGCTGCTGTTGCTGTTGCTGTTGTTGTTGTGTTGCTGCTGCTGTTGTTGCTGTTGCGCCGCTGTTGCTGCTGTTGCTGCTGCTGTTGCTGTTGCTGCTCTGTAACGTCTGCGATACTGAATTACAGGTGTTGTTGGAGTTGTTGACGCTCTTATAGGTGATGTAGGACCTAAGTTATTTGTTGTGCTATTTGGAAGATGTTGAGAACCAGTGGATCTTTCCGGTGTAAAGTCACGGCAGTAGGAGAAAGGTTGTAGAGTAGAACTTACCTCTAGTGTGGATTGCATAGGTTGACCCTTCTGCTTGGCTTCGAAAGGGAATGAACTCTCTTCAAATCTGACATGGCGAGATATGTATAGTCGCTTTGTTGGTAAGTGGAAGCACAAGTAACCTTTATGGGCACTACTACAACCAATGAACACACATGGAAGAGATCTCGGCTGCAATTTGTTGGAGTTATATGACCTTAGACTCGGAAAACAAAGGCAACCAAATACCTTTAGGAAGGAAAAATCAGGTTTCTTGTGAAACAATAATTCTAAAGGTGTTGTAATTTGATGATGAGTAGCTGGACATCTATTGATTAGGTAACAAGCAGTGGTGAAAGCATCAGGCCAGTAAGAAGTAGGCATGGATGCGTGAAATAACAGAGCAAGCCCGGATTCTGTAATATGTTGATTCGTCGTTCAGCTAAGCCACTCTGCGATGTGTGTGGAAAAGAGAAACGATGAAGGACCCCTGTGCTATTCAAAAAATTAGTGAATTTCCTGTATTCGCCACCATTGTCTGACTGAAATACTTTTATAGTTGTGTTAAGTTGGTTTTCTATTTGTAACTTGAATTTAACAAAGACATTCAAAACATCAGATTTTTGGACTAGAGGATAAACCCAGGTATAATGAGAATAAGCATCCATTAACAAAAGATAGTATTTAAAACAATTCCTAGATAAAGTTGGAGAGACCCAGAGATCAGAAACAAGAAGACTCAACGGTTTGTCTACTATTGTATTACTAACAGAGAAGGGAAGTTTGCAACTTTTGCTAGTATGATATGACTTACAAAATTGAAAAACTTTATTGGTGACAGGTAGAGAGTAATTGTTGATAACTCGAGACACTATGCGCAACATTGGATGTCCTAGGCGCTGGTGCCAAATGGATATTGAGGTAGAAACATAGGCTGTTGGTGTTGATTGTTGGATGTCATCGAGCACATAGAGTCCATTCCTATTCTTGCCTTGCAGAAGAGTTTTCCCGGTGTGCAAGTCATGTACCAGAAAATGAATTGAATAGAAAATAAAGCACACATGATTATCAACACAGAATTTTGATACTGACAATAAATTAGCTTCAATAGAAGGGACATGAAGCACTCTATTAAGGTAGAACTCTCTATTGTTATGAGTGAAGAGACATTTACCAATGTTTGAGATGGGCAGAGCGTTACCATTGCCCACATGAACGGATTCAGTTCCATCATATTCATGTTGTATGCGAAGGTTATTCATGTCTGCAGTAATATGATGAGTAGCACCTGTATTTGTAACCCAGTTTTCATTGAAGCCTCTCCCAGGTAAATCTATGTAGGCTTGCTTGTTTGGTTTTTGATTCGCACAGTTCTCTTTGTACCTGAAATAGCATCTTGCTGCAGAGTGACCCGGTATGTTGCAGATTTGACAAGGTGCTTCTGATTCATACCTTTCAGAAAATTTTTTGATAGATGCTCGGCGATATGGGTTGAAGTTTATTCTTTGTGGAGGCCGTGACTGGTTCCAGCCGGTTCTACTTGAGACAACATTAGCCATGGGTTCTTGTAGAGTGGCCAGTTGTTACTCCAGACGCATATCATATGTCAGGAGATGTGCAACCATTGTTTTCATGCTTAGATTGTCAATAGTACTTAGAGAGGTTACTATTGCATCATAAGCTTGATTCAACCCATTCATGATTGAATGTTTTTTATCTTCTTCTGTAATTGTTACTCCATATGCGGCTAAAGAATTAAACAAAATTTTTGCTTTGGATAAATAATCATGCATAGAAAGATTACCTTTACGCAGATTATGTAATTCTCTCTTTAGATGCATCAGGTGAGCTTGGTTGTGTGGAGCAAAACGTTCTTCAAGAGCTTCCCAGACCTCTTGAGACGTGTTGAGACCAACAACACCAGTCATAACTCCCTCTGTTAGGGATGAAAGAAGCCATCCTAAGAGAATGTTGTCTTGTTCTTCATATTTGATAAACTCAGGGTTTACATCAGTTTGATTTGGTAGATGTTTTGGTGGTTTTATAAAGCTTCCATCAACATAACCTGATAGGTTATAGCCTTTCAACAAGGGTTTGAATTGTGTTTTCCACAGAAAATAATTTTTTTCCGTGAGTTTGATGTTGATGATGTTGATAATATGATTGATGTGAAGGTTTTGAAGCATCATTGTGTTTGCAGCCATTGTGGCGTGGTTTTGGATCTTTCTGCTCTGATACCAAGTTGAAGCAGAGATTTTTTGATGCTTTCTTATTTTTCTTGATGAATAGAAAACATAGAATAGGTTAACTTATATAGTGAGGAGTTAACCTAGTACAGGAGATAGAGAAACCCTAATACAGGAGAAACCCTAATACAAAATATATGGGTATTATGAGGTGGCAAAGACACATGGGTTATTATTCTGACTATATTCAGGATTATGTTGACTGGATGGTTCAACACTTCCTTGGTCTATCAGCATTCTTCCAGACTGCAAAAACACCGTTTTCAAAACTGCAAGGGTCAAAATCAAACTATACCTAAGTTTGTTGAACGTCACTGAAGTTCTTAAAATTTATTAAGAAAAATTCGTATTCTCAAGAATATGTGATTGTTTGAAGAGATATGAATAGTTGTGGAACTGTAGTGAAATAGTCTTGATGTATGCTACATTCTTTTATTCTTTAACTCTGAACCTTTTGATATATGATCCAAATTCCTAAACAGGTAGGGGCACACAAAGTTCAGAGACAAGGATGACAACGGTGAGCAGCGGTTTTGCTTGGGAATCATATAGCGAAGAGACCGCAGCCTGCGATGATAAGTCGGCTACAACACGTGGATTAATGGAGCAGATAAATGTGACAAGAGATGCTTCGGATTATTTGTGGTACTCAACAGAGTAAGTAGTCGTAACATCTAACAATATCGAGTATTCTGTTGTCTTTTCCTTCTTCTTCCTACTCAATCTTTACCAACACATAGAGCCAAATGAAGCATTCTTGAAGACTGGGCAGTATCCTGTGCTAACAGTGATCTCAGCTGGTCATGCTTTGTATGTTTTCATTAATGGTCAATTTTCTGGTAAGAAAATTTAATTAGACACAAGTATATCACAAACAATTCATGTTTTGAGATGTGTTGTCATCCACAAAATGATCGATCACGAGTAATATTGTCTTTGGTTTGGCAGGAACTGCTTGTGGGGGTTTGGATAACCCTAAACTGACATTTAGTAACAATGTGAAGTTGAGAGTTGGCATTAACAATATTGCCCTATTAAGTGTAGCTGTTGGCCTCTCAGTTAGTTTTTGTTCTGTTTTTCTTTCGTTTCATCATGGCCTACTTTTTCATCTATTAGATAGTCTCAAGCAAAGCTTCCCATTGTAACGATCTTCTTGTTGGTTGAGTTGACACAGAATGTTGGCAAACAATTCGAGACTTGGAATGCTGGGGTTCTTGGTCCAGTCACATTGATGGGTCTCAATGACAAACAAAGAGATTTGACATGGCAAAAATGGTCTTACAAGATTTGTCTTCTGTCTAGTCCCTGCTTTGATTCTGGACATTGCCACAAAAATATTAAGATCTCCAAATTTGTTCCCTTGCAGATTGGTTTGACTGGTGAAGTTTTGAATCTTAATTCGCTCAGAGTTCCTCTGTCGAGTGGGTGAAAGGATCTTTGATAGCTCAAAATCAACCCCTAACATGGTACAAGGTGAGGGTCCCTAATTTCATACAAGGAACAAACATCTATACATGCTTCTTGTAATTATGTGGGCTAACTAAGTCTCTCCTTTTTGTAGACTATTTTCAATGCACCAGGTGGAAATGATCCTTTGGCTTTAGACATGGGCAGCATGGGAAAAGGTCAAGTATGGATAAATGGGCAGAGCATTGGACGTCACTGGCCAGCATATAAAGCATATGGAAAATGTGGTGGCTGTAATTATGCTGGGGAATATAATGAGACGAAATGCGCTAGTAATTGCGGAGAACCCTCTCAAAGATGGTAAGATAATAAACCTTTTCATATTTTAGTGAACAGATACTTTTTATTTCAGGACCACCACGAGTTTTGTTTTGACTGATTTGCTGTTGTTTATCTTTAGGTACCATGTTCCTCGATCATGGCTGAACCCCACTGGAAACTTAATGGTTAGTTTTGAAGAATTGGGCGGTAATCCAAGTGCAATTACATTGGATAAAAAAGCTGTACAGATTGTTTGTGCTGATATTATCATTTCTTAACCATAACCTACGATAATTTTTTGTCTTATTATTCAGTTTCCTCACTAGTACTGATGATAGCCTTTAACTTTGTGTCATGAAAAGAGCTTTGAGAACGATAAACACCCGAGAAGAGGCTGAAAAGTTGAATGTTTGGGTGGCCTATATTAATCTGGAAAACGAATATGGTAATCCTCGTGAGGTAAGAACGATGAACTTCTCTGCCTTAGTCTACTCGTTTAACTTCATAACATCTATGGTTTCTTAATGTGTTCTATTTTGATGTTAATCTTTCAGGAGGCTGTGACAAAGACCTTTCAAAGAGCTCTGCAGTATTGTGATCCTAAAAAGGTGCATTTGGTGTTGTTAGGGTTGTACGAAAGGACTGGGCAGCATAAATTAGCAAATGACCTTCTTGATCAGATGTCTAAGAAGTTCAAACTCTCTTGCAAGGTATATTCTGGAGATGTTAGTGTGTTGTCTGTTTCCTAGAATGTGAAAATGATTTTTCTAAGGTTTAAACATGTTACGGGTTTGTAGGTCTGGTTAAGGCGAGTGCAAATCTTAAGCAAGGAAAGGATGGAATTCAAGAAATAGTTAAGCGTGCACTTCTTTGCATCCCCCGCCATAAGCATATTAAGTTCATCTCTCCAAGTGCGATCCTCAAGTGTGGTGTGCCGGATAGAGGTCGATCCATGTTTGAGGAAATGCTGCGAGAATACCCCAAAAGAACAGACTTGTGGAGTGTCTTTTTAGATCACGTAAGTCCTTATTCCATTATATATACTTTTCCTAAAAAAATAAGGTCCTTATATATTTCAATTTTATCACCGAACAGGAGATTCGGCTTGGAGATGTAGATCTGATCCGTGCATTGTTTGAGAGAGCAACAAGTTTAAGCCTTCCAGCCAAAAAGATGAAGGTGCTCATTATGAAATCCTCCTCGTTTGATTATTAATTTTCTGCTCGGTTTTGGTTTAGATATTTATGACAGTCACTTTTTTATGCAGTTTCTATTTAGGAAGTATCTCGACTATGAAAAATCTTGTGGCGATGAAGAAAGGGTTGAATATGTGAAGGAGACGGCTATGGAATTTGTGAATAGTTCAGGGCCTTGAAGGGGTGTTATCGGCAACCTTTTCTTAGTAAGATCTAAAGAGTTACTCTTCTAAACAGTTGTGATCCTTCCTTCGGAGAGACGGTCACTAATTCTTAGCCTTTTTGCTTTAAAAGAACAGTTGTGATCCACAGTTTTGCGGTATATAAATGCTGACAGTAGAATATGTTGGGAAAAAATGAGTTTAAATTAAAAGTTTTTTGGTCTTGGTGTGATGTGAA
>JAJJMC010014390.1:2361803-2382084 GCA_023531435.1 Papaver californicum | reverse complement strand
GACAACTTGTTGAACCTGTGATTCTGCCCTCGTAGTTGTCCTTGGTATAGTTGTTTTCAATTAAGTCCTTTATATATTATTCTGATACATCTAACGCTGCTATTCATTGTTGCAAGATTTCAACAGAATATTCTACGGGTTATAGACTGATGGATTTTATGATTCCCCCTAATGTGAGATACATATACTTTGCTCACATGCTTAGTTGATAAATAAGGCCAAAAAGAAAGTAAATTCTTGACACACATATAGCAAGTTAATGGTATTTTTACTGTTTCTAAATGGCCTAGACAAGAGCTTGTCCAAAAATATTGTATAACATAACCAGTGTAGAATAGAAAACTAGTTATCATGGCAAAAATCCAGGAATTTATTGCAATGCGAAGGAGGTTATAGCAAAAGATCCCGAAACAAACAGAAATTTAGGGGGAGAAATACTGACTTGAGTAGCACCAAGATGATACTTACAGTCCAACTGATATCTCAAATAGGTGCTAATTGTGTCGCCTGAGCAATTGAATCTTTTTCCGGCATCATTCAGCCTGTGAGAGAGATGAGTGTCCCAACAGATAGCCTGAAAGAAAAATACAATTGATTACACAAGACAACAATCGCAGTCCGAATACACTTAATAGCATTAGGCGTTATTAAATTCATAAGAGTAGGGAGATTAAAGGGTCTGAACAGATGGGACGTGTATAATGAGAGAAGTTGGGCTAGGATTAATACTAATTCGAATCTCCATCTTCTTCTTCTTCTTCTCGACAAACTAAATCTCTCTCTAATAGAGGGTAATCAATCCAATTCCATCCGAGAGAAGATAAACAAGCAGAATGTCTTGAGTATATTGTATGAATGAACATGGAATTGGATATGAAACTCCAGAGATATTGGAAGAGTCTAGTTTTTATATCCCAATCCTGAAGTGGATGTTGAAGAGACATATGAGGAGGCAATGGACAGTTTCTTTCGTCGATATTTCCATGAATATGATTCTGAAGTAGAGATTATAGAAGAAGCCCATCCTTCCCTTTTTGATTGCTCCACACATCAATGATTTGGATGATGATTCTGATGATAATTGGTGGCGAAGGGTACTTCTTCTCCCGGTCCACTCGGAATTACTCGCAGACCTACAAGAAAAGAGAAGGGGAAGGGGAAGATAAAAGAAGAGGGAAACAAAAGTAGAGAAAAGATTTCAACCTATTATTTTGTGTACGGGTTTCAGCGGAGGGAGGTTGGGGAGACAAGACAAAACAGTAGTACTATTGATCCTGATCAACTTTTTTTTCTTCGTGGGTACACTGAGAAACTGGTTCTGAGTTGCAGAATTTGCAATTGTGGTTGATGGAGGGAATGCAGATCAGGGTTGTCGATATGTGGGAGGGGATGCAGCAATTGGATTTCAGGATCATGCCCGGAATGAAGAGAATGTTAATTTTGTTTTTGCCATTTCCCCTAGATATGCTAATGCCGTAGCTCCTTCTGCACGAGTTCCCACTGATATTCCAATTACTACTCCTCCTGCTGCAAATGCAGGGCATTTTGAAGATGCAGGTAATGCAGAGCAAGCAGATTATGTGGATGTTGATGGTGTTGTCAATGTTGCTGCTGAGCAGGATGTTTTGGATGAGAATGATGTTGAAGACTGTAGATGGTGGAATTTTGAGAAAGGCGGAAATTGTAAATTTATTTCTGTCCCGTATCAGAAATACCACCGATTTTACAAGTTTGTCTTTAGCCCTGTATCAGAAGTACGAAAACTATAGATTTATCTTACATTCTGCAGGAGAATTGAGGATACGGATTTGTTGATATGCCTTGAATCATTTGTTTGCCGGAATACTACGGGGAGTCCGAGGGGCAGAGCCCCTCGGCGGTGGTCTCGCTGACCGGTCAGCGAGTCAGGGGTCCAGAGGGCGACGCCCCCGGCTAGGGGGGCAGCGCCCCCCGCCTAAACGGTATACGTAATGTATTATGACTGGGATTGTTTTCCGCTTTCTAGTCGAATTAGGGTTTATCTCTTTGCCCTATATATAGGCATACGTTGTACCTAGAGTAAGTATCTTTGGTATTCTGCTCAGTAATAAAACTCTGGTTTCTCTGCCGTGGAGGTAGCTAACGTAATAGTTAGTGAACCACGTTAAATCCCTGTGTTCTTTATTTGTTTATCGTTCTCGTTTGATCTCTCGTTATAACAAATTGGTATCAGAGCGAGGTTCGATTTCCGCCGAGAACGATGTCCGGATCCATGATGAAGATCGACAGGTTTACCGGGAGAAATAGTTTTAGTCTGTGGCAAATCAAGATGCGGGCTTTGTTGAAGCAACAAGGTCTTTGGTTGCCGTTAGCTTCAGATAAGAAGGGCGCAGATACATCCACCGCTGAGTATGCGACTATGGAAGAGAAGGCTCACTCTACGATTATGTTGTGTCTTGCGGACGACGTAATCACTGAAGTCGCAGATCAGGAAAAGGCCGCTGCTTTGTGGTTAAAGTTGGAAAGCCTCTACATGACGAAATCGCTGACCAACAAGTTGATGCTGAAGCAACGTCTCTTCAGTCTGCGCATGTCTGAAGGCACGCCTCTTAGAGATCACCTAGATCAAGTTAATACTATTCTGCTTGAATTGCGTAACATTGATGAGGTGGTGGAAGATGAGGATGCTGCCTTAATGTTGCTGGTGTCTCTGCCTCCGTCGTATGAGAATTTTAGAGAGTCTTTTATCCACGGAAAGGATACTATAACGCTCGAAGAGGTTAGGTCGTCTCTTCATACCAGGGAGATGCGACATAAGGCTGCTGGAAAAGGTATAGAAAATCAGGCTTCCGGGTTGATGGCAAAGGGAAGCAAGGACGGTAAGAAGGGAAAGAAAAATTTCGGCTATAAATTACCAAATGACGTCTGTGCCATATGTAAGGAAAAAGGTCATTGGAAGAGGGAATGTCCTAAGAAGAAGAAGCAACAAGAACATAACTCTGGATCTGCAGCAGTAGCTCAATGTGGAAACACATCTGAGGGAGATTTTGTTCTGCTAACAGATGATTACACACATCAGTCTGATGTGTGGTTCCTTGACTCTGGGGCGTCCTACCATATATGTCCCAAAAGAGAGTTATTTACTACGTACAGCCGTGCAGATGGGGGCAGTGTCTCTATGGCAAACGGGTCTGTCTGCAAGGTGGTTGGAATCGGCTCAATCAGGTTTAGGACACATGATGGGAGGCTCTGCACATTGAAGGAAGTCAGGCATGTGCCACTCTTGACAAAGAATCTGATATCTTTGAGTCTGCTAGACAGCAAGGGTTTCAGTTTCAAAGGTGAAGGTGGAGGTTTGCATGTTTGCAAAGGTTCTGATGTGATTCTGAAGGGTGTCAAGCATGGAACTTTGTATGTATTACAGGGTTCAACAGTCACAGGTTCTGCAGTTGTTGCTTCAACTGAAATTCAGGGATCTGATATGACCAGATTATGGCATATGAGGCTTGCTCATATGAGCGAACGGGGAATGCAAATTCTTTCAAAGGAAGATCTTCTCGGGGGTCATAAGACCAAGAACCTTGAGTTCTGTGAGCATTGTGTGTTTGGGAAGCTACAGCGCAGCAAGTTTCCTAAGGCAGTTCATCGGACCAAAGGCACGCTGGACTATATCCATTCAGATTGCTGGGGTCCCTCTCGTGTTGAGTCTCTGGGCGGTCACAGGTATTTTCTGTCTATCATTGATGATTATTCCCGGATGACTTGGATATTCATGATGAAACATAAAAGTGAGGCGTTTAGTAAGTTCAAGGAGTGGAAGACTCTGTTAGAAAATCAGGTTGGGAAGAAGGTCAAGAGGCTGCGAACAGATAATGGTCTAGAATTTTGTTCATCTGAGTTTGATGATTTCTGCAAAGATCAGGGTATTGCTCGCCATCGCACAGTAAGGGCTACACCACAGCAGAATGGTGTAGCAGAAAGAATGAATCAGACGCTTTTAGCGAAAGCAAGGTGTATGCTTTCGAATGCAGGTCTTGCTAGACGGTTCTGGGCAGAAGCGGTTTCAACAGCTTGCTATCTTATCAATCGGAGCCCACACACAGGCATTGACTGCAAAACACCTTATGAGGTGTGGACTGGAAAAGCTGCCGATTATACAAAACTGAGGGTCTTTGGATGTACTTCTTATTATCATGTAGATGAAGGGAAGTTGGAGCCAAGAGCTAAGAAGGGAGTTTTCATGGGCTATGGTGCAGGTGTGAAAGGGTACAGGATCTGGTCTGACAATAAGATTATACTGAGTAGAAGTGTAGTTTTTGATGAAAATTCTATGCTGACATCCAGAGAGAAGGTCACTGATGCACCAGAAAATGAGGTTGGTGTTAAGGAGGTGGAGGTGCAATTCAGTCCAGAGGAGAATCAGGCACCTAAGTTGGTTGACGACCAACTACCACCATCAGTTACCGAAGAGCAAGATGCAGATGAGTCTGAGAATGCACCACCAGAGGAAGTTGAACATCGGAGCATTGCTACAGACCGACCTAGAAGGGTTGGAATAAAACTTCCAGCGAGGTACAGGTTTGACGATTTGGTAGGTTATGCATTGCAGGTGGCCGAGGAGGTGGAGGATCACGAGCCGTCCACCTACAAGGCTGCAGTATCTGGAAACGAGTCAGCACAATGGCTTGCCGCAATGGTAGAAGAAATGGAGTCTCTTATCAAAAATGGGACTTGGGAGCTTGTAAAACTTCCTGCTGATAGAAAGGTAATTACTTGCAAGTGGGTTTTCAGAAAGAAGGAAGGAATGTCAGCTGCAGAGGGTGTCAAGTATAAAGCACGAGTGGTTGCAAGAGGTTTCAATCAGAGAGAGGGAGTGGACTACAACGAGATTTTCTCACCAGTGGTCAGGCACACTTCCATCAGAGTGCTACTAGCCATAGTTGCACATCAGGATCTGGAACTTGAGCAACTAGATGTGAAGACAGCTTTCCTGCATGGAGAGTTGGAAGAAGAAATATACATGAGCCAGCCAGATGGATTCCAAGTTCCAGGTAAAGAAAATTATGTCTGCAAGCTAAAGAAGTCCTTATATGGGCTAAAACAGTCCCCCAGGCAGTGGTATAAACGATTTGATAGTTATATGGTGCATCTTGGCTATCACAGGAGTCCGTATGATTGTTGTGTGTACTACAATGATACGCAGAATTGTTCACGTATTTATCTAGTTCTATACGTTGATGATATGTTGATCGCTGCTCAGAATAAATCAGACATTCAGAAGCTGAAGGGGTCTCTCAGTGCTGAGTTTGAGATGAAAGATTTGGGTGCTGCTCGGAAAATTCTGGGAGTAGAAATCTATAGGGATAGGAAGAAGAGAAAGCTATTCCTATCACAGGAAGGGTACATCAAGAAGATTTTGAGCTGATTTGGAATGTCTTCAGCCAAGCCTATAGATACTCCAATGGCATCTAACAGCAAGTTGGGAATGTACACGGTTCAGACTTATAAGGAGAAAGAGTACATATCTCGAGTTCCATATGCTAGCGCAGTTGGAAGTTTGATGTATGCTATGGTCTGCACTCGACCAGACTTAGCATTTGCTGTTAGTATGGTCAGTCGGTTTATGGTTCAGCCTGGGAAGGAACATTGGCAAGCTGTTAAAAGGATTTTCAGGTATCTTAGAGGTACCTCAGATGTCGGTCTCTGTTATGGGAACGATACCCGATGTTTAGTGGCTGGTTTCTCAGATTCTGATTATGCTGGAGATGTGGACAGTAGGAGATCTATGACTGGTTATGTGTTCACTCTTGGAGGTTCTGTTGTAAGCTGGAAGGCAACTCTACAACCTACGGTTACTTTGTCTACTACAGAGGCAGAGTATATGGCCTTGACAGAAGCTGCAAAGGAGGGAATTTGGTTAAAGGGGCTGGTTAATGATCTAGGCTTACATCAGGATCAGGCTATAGTGTATTGTGACAGCTTGAGTGCAATATGCTTAACCAAAGATCAAGTCCATCATGAGAAGACAAAGCACATTGATGTCAGGTATCACTTTCTGAGAAATGAGAAGAGAATTGAAGTGAAGAAGGTAGGGACAGCTGATAACCCTGCTGACATGTTCACCAAGCCAGTTCCTGAGAGCAAGTTCTAACATTGTTTGGACTTGCTCAATATCACAAGTCAATAGTGTGAGCCCCTGTCTAGGGGCATCTGAGGCAGAGAAATGTTCTGGCACTGTCATGGTGCATCTGTTTCTGTTGCTGGGAGGATTCAAGTCAAGGTGGAGATTTGTTGATATGCCTTGAATCATTTGTTTGCCGGAATACTACGGGGAGTCCGAGGGGCAGAGCCCCTCGGCGGTGGTCTCGCTGACCGGTCAGCGAGTCAGGGGTCCAGAGGGCGACGCCCCCGGCTAGGGGGGCAGCGCCCCCCGCCTAAACGGTATACGTAATGTATTATGACTGGGATTGTTTTCCGCTTTCTAGTCGAATTAGGGTTTATCTCTTTGCCCTATATATAGGCATACGTTGTACCTAGAGTAAGTATCTTTGGTATTCTGCTCAGTAATAAAACTCTGGTTTCTCTGCCGTGGAGGTAGCTAACGTAATAGTTAGTGAACCACGTTAAATCCCTGTGTTCTTTATTTGTTTATCGTTCTCGTTTGATCTCTCGTTATAACAGGATTCTATTAATAGCTATAGGCACTCTACATCTGATCTTCTACCTTTTTGGAATGATTTGCTGCAGCACCAATGATGGAATGATCTTCCTTTCTTCCGTTCTCCATCTGATCTTCTACCTTTTTGGAAGCGGAGAGATTGACTTTGGCTGTCACTCGATAGATCATTCGGTTGTTGAATAACACATGTACATAGAAATCTAGCAAGAGCCCACTATTTGAGAATCTGCCCACTATCTAAAATGAATCATATGGAGAACAATGTAAATATACAGTATATGTAGACAATTTTTTATGGTTTAAGGTATTAAGATGAAGCATAGCTCAAGTTAAAACTTCCGAGAAATTGAAGAGTAGCATGGCAGCCAGTATGACACTGAGAGTAGTATGAATTTGCTAACCACAGTACCAATACCTCAAAAATCATATAAAAATTATTGCCTAAATGCAACAGTGAACAGATGATTATACCAAACAAGCAAATGCCAAGCCGAGATTTACTTAGTCCAAGCTTACGGCTAAAAACCAGAAACATCAACAGATGACAAAATCACTCTTTGTAAGAAACTTGACCTGCCTATGAATGCATTCCTCGTTGAAAGCTGCTTACCGTCCTTCCTTGCAAAATTTCTGAAACAACAAATCAATTTGCAAGAGAAGGAATCAACTTAGCAAGTAGGGTGTAATCTGAAAACTTATTCCTCAACAGTCCTATATCAGGTGAACCTGTGCAACCTAGCTACAATCATTACTCCATAAACCATAAATTCTGGCCCTAAATAATAACACCAACAATCTCATCAACACCTTAGTTGTAAATATATAAACTTGGTTTTAGGTAATTAATCGAAAGTTACGTAATATCCAGTTCATTCATATATGTCAAAAGAACAACACTAACAACTCAAATTGCATATACTCAAACACCTCAAGTTCATGTAAAATAATGGGACCCTTTACATAGAGAAACTTACCCCAACATATCCTCATAAGTATGAACACCACATCCACTGACCATGTTTCAAAACCTTACCCATCACATCCCCTTTGTATCACCCACTCACTCATATAATAGTAATCAACTGAAAAATTCACCTTCATATACATCACCGTTGCATCCAGAATTCACAATCCCCCTTTTTTTTTCCTTCCAATTTGGGTGTAAACCCATTGACCAAACACACAGGTGGAGGTAGGAATTGGAATTTGACAGGAAGAGGCTGTGAGGAATGAATGAGCAGTTCTTAGAATGCTAAAGGAATTGCACTCTGTAATTGAAGAAGAAGATTTTAACTCTGGATCAAGTACAGAAGAGGGGGTAGTTATCAATAAATGGGGATTAAGGAAGGTGGTGTAAACAAAAAAGAAATTGTTCTTGGCCGCTGTGGTGCAATCTAAACCAGCCGAGTTGCCCTGGTTTCGTTTTTAGTAATAAAACTGAAAAATAAAATTTGCCTCCAAAAGTTTGAAAATTCAAAATCGTAATATACACACTCGGTTTACACTCCGTTAATTAAGTACACGTGTTTTAATATGAATGGATCGTCTTGGTCTAACAGTTAATTATAACAGAGATCTTGATTTTCCGTTAAAGCGGAAACTACCGCCTCTTTGCAACGTACAGCTTGTTGAACTCTATAAGTATGCTTTTCCTTTCCAATTTCTCTGCGAATTATCTTCTTCTTCTGGTCAATTGCGAATTAGGTTTTAAGAGTTTCTCTCTACATTGTTCTTGTTTTTCTTATAATTCAATCACAACTACACTATCAGGTATGAAACAAAAATCCATGTTCAATTTTTAAGTAGCTTTAATTCTAAAAAAGATCAATAGTTCAGTTTGTAATAATGAATGATGGATGCATGAAGGAGTTCCGTCAGTTTCTTGATTTTTCCTGTGTTATTTGTGCATGAATCTTCATATCTGAAATGCGATTGTGGTCCATCAATTCGTTAGAGATAAATTCATTAATCTTGATATATCTTTGTAACATTGAATGAGGGGAAATGCATGTGGGATCAATTTCTTGTAATTTTTGTGTGTTTTTGTGCATGATTTGAATTATGGTTTGGCTATTCATTAAAACCTACCTGTGATGTTGATTTGAATGACGATGTATGTATTCCTGAGTTCTTTAAGAAGAATTTCTTTTGCATCTTTTTTAGTGACTGTGTTTGAACAGTTATTTCTATAAGATATGTTTGGAGGATTTATATTTTGTTGGGATTGTTTATAAAATCTGGTTTCCATTCCAGGTTTTTGTCTAAAAATGAACGGTAACAATGTTGATGGTGACAGCTCTAGTTTGCCAGATGAATTGATGTGTAGAGTTCTTTTTTTGCTGGACATAAAATCCATGATACAATCATGTTTACTGCTGTCTAAGAACTGGGATAAGAACACATGGAAAACTGCGCGAAATCTTGTTTTCGACGAAAAGGGAAGGGGTAGGGAAGTTTTTATGAATACTGTACTCGAAAACGTGCCTTCTTTCGAGAAGTTGGAACTGCATATGGATGACTATATCCTTGCTGCTGAGTCTATACACAATCTCTATCAGTGGATAGATAGTTCCTTATTGCACAATCCCAAAGAAGTATCAATTTACATCGAAGAGGCCGTTTGCCCATACATAAATGTTACGTTTCCGGATCTCCTCTTTAGATCCCAGTCATTAGAGAAGTTGGTGATAAAACTAAATCGTCGCTTTTGCACCACTGTCAATCCACCAAATGCTCCAAAACTTGACAAACTCCGATATTTGCGGCTTGGTTCCTTTATAATTCAGGACCTCAATGGTCTTATTTCCAACTGCCCGGTCTTGGAAACTTTTATCTTAGAAGATATAAACATGTACAGTGCGGATGAGCTTCGTGTTCAATCTAGGAACCTTAGGCAATTCGAAATACTCAATGACTTACCAAATTTTACTCTTGCCACCCGTATTAGAATACAGACTCCTAACCTTATTTCATTAGTTTGCAAAGACTTCATGCTGCAAGAGTACTCGTTAGATGCACTTTCTTCTTTACAATATGCTGATGTTGGAATGATAAGAGATGGGGAACAACAAGTAGTGGTTTCTGAAGCCATAGAAATTATTGAGGAACACTGGAAGGAAAATTCGTATCCCTTGCAGATGATGGCCTTCGTGACAGCATTACGTAATGTTAGAAGTCTAACAATCTCGTCGCTGACATTTTTTGAGGTATAGATGTTTAGTTTTTTTGGTTTATTCATTGATTATTAAAATTTCATTATCCCACAATTTCTCTATTTTATCTCTAGGTTCTCTCCAAGGTTTCCGATCTCGATGACCAACTCATTGATTTTCCTAATCTTCAACATCTAAAGCTCACAACATGGTCCACAAGCCGCTGCTGGCCTGCGATAACATTATTTCTTAGGACCTCTCCACATCTAGAAGTCTTTTCTCTTACATTACAGGAGGTAATAACTTAGAATTGGACTAAAAATTTCATTGTTAAGAAACTTATGAAATGATTACAAATGTTTTATTTTTTGTTTTTGTTACTTATTTGATGCAGCCAGAGTACCTAGTAGAAGATGATGCTGAGATGGGCTTGATAGAACCGCAGTTGTCGCACCTCAAGCGAATCACAGTTCGAGAAGCTAAAGGATCTGAAAGGGAGTACAAATTTCTGAAGTTTCTGATTCAGAATTGTCTTATCTTAGCTCAAATAGAGGTATATTACGCTACAACAGGTAGACCGGTTAGAATGAGGCAATTGATGAGTGAGTTTGCAGAGAAGATAATATCAGTTCCTAGAGCTTCAAAAGAGACTCTGAGTGTTATGTTTTTCGAGGCGAACTAAGTACAATTTCAAGCGATGCATATATCTTGTTATGATGTACCACTAGTGTGAGATCTTTTTTTTTCTTCTGACATAGGTCATGGTTATGTACCAGTAATGTAGGATATTCTTGTTCTGGCATTCATAGTTGCTACAATACAAAGCTTTATTTCTATTTGGTTAGTGGGAACCCCATTTGAAGCCCTCATAGTAGAACTAGTTTCCTTCCGGACTATGGAAAATGTTCAATTAGATTGTATTATCTCAAGAATTGCCTTCGCCACACTCTATTTGCAATTTTTTTAATGGTGACCAGAATGCTGTTATCACAACAATGCAGACTACTGGTTCTAGACAACCTTTAAAAGTGTTCACCTACTTTTCGACAAGAAGGTATACTTTTGAGCTTTCACATACACCTTGTAACTATCTGAATGTTCCATAAAGTTTATTATAGACAAGAATCAATGTCTTCAAATGGACAAAACAATACTTCAAAAAGTTCAATCTAATTAAACTCAAACTGATTCAGCCTTGCAGTTCCAGGCAATGCAAATAAACTCAAGCTAGACAGACAGAAAGGGAAGTTGTTGTTTCGGATTTTCCACAGTATGTCATAATCTTCTAATTGACGTATCAAGAGACCCATGTGATGCGCTGCCGTAAAACCATTTAGCCACCAAGGTTTACCTTTCCTTTTCGAGTGGAGAAAATGGTGAGACTTAAAATGGCTACATATCTGTGCTGTGCGGGAGAACAGCATATATCCAACTCTTTTTCTGACAAATCGTGCTTGAGCATTTTTTGGGAAGTTAGGCAACCAGCTTTTAGATAGCTAATAATGATCAAACATTCTTGAAGTAAAATTCACCTTAAACTTCAATATCCTAAAATTTCAAAACTCTTTTCTCTAGCTACTTCCTCCTCAATTGCCTGCTCGTGTATCTTATTCAAACCTTTTGTATCCATACCCGCAACCAAGTGGTTTTCATCTATAGAAAATGCTCTTTTAATCCCAGTGAACCTTTTATAGGTTTTTTTTTACATTTGATGCCGCAAAGAATCTATCGTCAAATTTTATTAGCACTCAAGTCTGTAGTAAATCTTGAACCGCGTATTGTGTATTTCATTATCCTGAAGAATGTTACAACCACACAATACCTTTCACAGGTTTAGTAACTCCAGCTTTGGTTCCGTAAACTGTCTCGGCAGGGGATTCATAGTAACAAGTAATGTGGCTTCTGTCATCGCACACATGTGTCTTTTCATTTTTTTTACCAACCCAATGAGTTACCCAGTTGTGCTTTTCAAACAAAGGCCATTGTGTAAGTGTATTTTGATGACTATCGTCGTTGTTGTGATTGTTCAGATAAACAACACACTTGTAAAAAGCTAGCAACAATCAGGTTCGTTTTATGGTTGTGTCTTACAGAATAGGGTGATTAGTGCAGTGCAGAAGCAGGATGAAATTTTAGGATTGAATTTTTTTAAAAAGAAGTGTGAAAGTGGACTAAAACGAGACCAACTTAGGAACTCGGATAGGCATAGCCTGTGCCGTTATGACAAGATTTTATTGTTTTCTTAGCTACACCAAATATCAGTAGATATGTTTGTAATTGCATTCGTTTGACTTGTAAAGTTCTAGGTTTTCAAGTAACGTAATTGAACTGTGTTTGTAGGAAGAGGAAATAATCTGAGTAGTCAGAAAAAGAATACAGCTGAAGATGATGATTTTGGTTCTGTTTATGGTGATACTATTGCTGGGAAATCACCTTGAAGGTAATAAAATCAACAAATTACTTTTTGAAAATAGAATCACCAAAGTCGAATTTTTAGCTGTTTCTAACCTCAGGTTACATACTCAACAGACATTTGAATTGTGTAGTGTGCATGATATTAGTAGTGAACTTATGGGTTCTTTGAATATTCAGAGTGTTGCTCCTGGAATGAAGCTTTTGGGTTCTTAATGCCAAAGTAAATGAGAAAGATATAGTTGTCAGTCTCCCAGGTGGATTTGTTCGAGCAGACGACGCATCTGATCTTGTAGGAGAGAATGAAATTAAGGTATCGACGTGCTTGCATTTGAAATTTTCTGGTTGTTACCCCGTATCTAGATGGTCACATTGATATAGTTGTTTGCACTTTGCCGTTATGAATATGGGAGATAGCTTATTCTGTGCTGTTTCAAATCAATGTTGTGTGGTTAACCTGCAGGAGCATTTTGAATAGCGATGTAAGATCTAAGCACTTCCAGACTTACTTTTGTACAAAACTATTCGGAATACTTAACTGTCAGTGTTTTGTTGTTAACCTGTGCATCCTTCATTTCGGGCCTTCTTCCTTTACTGGTTTCTTCATTGTATCTCTTGACTATTTGTGCATTTCCTTCTCGTAAGCATGTTAACCGACTTGTTAGGTTATTATTCGTATTGATGGAGAAAATGCATGATCCTGAAAATAGGTTCTAAGCAATCGGATGCTCCTCATCATCTCATCTAGCTGGGTTTTGCTCATGTATCACAAAACACAGAAAGTGGATTTGAAAATGCAAAATCATGCTTACTTTACAGGGAAATCAATCTTTCTTTTTTTTGTAACGCGGTAATTAGTAAACTAAATTGACAGCCATGGAAGAATAAACAAAAAGACTAGATGATATGTTTAACAATGAGCAGTATTTACGTCTTAAAAAAAAAGAAGAAGCATATATGTTCATATGAGCTAAATGCATTTAGCTCGAACAATAGTTCATAACAAAGGAGGAGTATATATAAGTAACCAACAATCTACCATATTATGAAAAACACCGGTACCCACAGTTAGGTTGAATTTGTTCATATGAAGGGTATACAAAATATAAGGAAAAAAACACAGCATAGGAAAGGGCACACAGTAAAAGTCTTTAACTTTGTAGGCAATAATTAACTTACTTACCAAGATCAAATGGTGTTGTTTTCCAAGAGGCCTGGTGCTAGTAATATGGTTGGCCACAGCTTTAGCATTCTTAGTTGAGCAATTGTATCAAATTCACGTCTTCTGCTGCGTGGGATCTCAAAAACCTTTTCTAATATTCTTGTTCCAATGTTGTATGCCCAAATGCAGTTTCTGATACCAACCATAACAACACTCTTGTCTAATGGATCAAAAGCTATTGTTGAAAACCTCAACCAGTTCAACTTTGCATAAAAATCATCATTTAACTGTATATCGTTATGCAACAATTGCCAATTCTCCTCCATAAGCACCCAAACACTCAAACTGAAACTCGATTCTTTCTTACAGACTCTACCGCAACAAATCAAACCTTCAGACACGTCAAGCCATTGTCTGCGAAGTAAATAACCTCCTACCTCTTCGGCAGGAGGCAAGTCAATCAACCTACATTTGTTTTTGTTATGATTGTACGCCAGAATTCTATTTTGATTTCCAATCCAAAGCAAATCCCCATTATGGCTAACGAAACTGTTACAGTTCCAAGTGACATCTTCAGGACATGCAACTTCACTGATCGTCCATTCATTCTTATCGGAAGAAAATATATGAATGCTCAACTTTCCCTTGTTTTTTCCATATTTACGGATGCGCACAACTTTGTAACCTGTGGACTCACAGACGAGACCAGCCACAGCCCCAGCAGACACAACATCTTGGGGTGGTGGTGGTGGTGGTGGAAGTGAAACCCATTTTTGTGTGAGGGGATTACACACAAAATATCTAATCTGATTCTGTGGGGTTGGTGCTCCTAATAGAACCAACCCATTACTTGAACCCACAACATACAATTGCTCATTCCTTTGATGAAACTGCGATGGTAAAAACTTAAAAGAGAATCCATCATGAGTTGATATGAGTTTCGAATTTTCCCCAACCCCAAGAGACGCAACTGAAGATAATTTATTCGAGTATAATCTATCTGAGTCATTATATTTGGAACAACGATTAACATAAAGTAGAGCCCATGGGAAGGATTTATTTGAGTTGTGATGTTTAATCCACTTGTTAATGAAATATGGGTTAGATAGAAGTGATAACCATACCTTTGAAACACACTTGAACTTGAAGATCGAATTCAATGGGAGTAAAACAAAGATTTCTAACCATATATCTTCTGCTATATCGATAGTTCTGAAACCTGCTTGATCAGTGGATGGCAAATCACCCATTCTCCAAAGCAAAGATGAACTAGAGGAAGAGGAAGAAGAAGAAGCGCCCACGTTCATCTTCATCATCATCATCATCATCTTTAGAGTAAAGCAAAATCCAGAAAAGAAAACTCTAAGAAGATTAGGGTTTAAAACTGAGGAAACTTAAGATAAAACAATAAGCAAAATCAGAATTTACATAAAATACAAATACTGAGCAATATTGTGGTGCCGCAGAGTTTTAAAACTGCACGGCCGCCTCACCACTCCCCGGTCAAAACCAAGCCAACCTCAAGTCCCAAATTTACTAAATTGCTACATATATCGGGTACAGATCCAAAAAATTTCATTGGGTAGGGCTACATTGTCACTAATTAGGAGATGTCCGGTAAATTTTTTAAAATAAATTACGTAGTTACTAATTAATTTTAATCCATAAATAAAATACTAGATAAATATAAAAAAGAAATGATTGTGTTAAGAACAATGTAATCAATATCGGATTTCAGTTTATTTCGCCCGGGATTGAGACACTGGTATAACTTTGTATCTGGGAGATTATCGTTGAAATATCGGTTCCAAAATCTATACCTACGATTATTATTTTAAATACTTTTTACATACTGCATCTATTAAAATATAGAACTAGTACTCATTTTTCTAAAATACCACCAAACAAACTCAGGATATCATAAAAACCTGATATTTGTATGAGACAGATAAAACCCAGGTACTCAAAATTGCAAAGCTCAAACCTAAAAGAATTGCTAACATATCATCGATTATTTCATACAAACATGGAATTGAGATGAAACCCATAACACATGAGCAACAATTGGAAATCCTCGAGTAAGGAAATTCATTTTTATTTTTTAAATGTTTTAACTCCTCACCCTAATCTCGGTCGTCTCAGCTAACTAGTCTCGGTCCATCTCAGCCGAGATTATTGGCCAACTGCCATATCGGCGATACAACGTATCTCGTCTCGGGTGAGTGCCGAAATTGGTATTGTCTGCGATATCTCGGCTGAGATTGACTACATTAGTTGAGAAGAAGATTTTTTTTTTTTGTTTTTAAATAAGAGTCTACACTAAGTGGGCTAAAAATCATACTATAAATGGACTAAAAGCGAAAATTTTAGAATCTACTTAGGCTAAAAATACATCAACGAGCTGGAATGTTTAATATGAGTGCGCTAAAATAAAATTTTCACAAAATTTCAATACAAAATTATTATTGGGCTAGAAACAGGAACATGGTATAGGCTAGTTTAGCCCCTTTCTAAGCCCGTCCATGATATATATGCATAGTTATATTTAGCGAGTACGTAGCACACTAACTATGCATTCACAACATGGATACCATAGGACTGTAAATTATACCCGAAAATACTCGGCCTGCTTGTACTCCCCTGAGCTTATAGGTATCCTTGAGACCCTAAAGCCTGTTACAGCCTGTTATAGGCCGCCTGGTCTGGCTTGGTTAGTTTAAATGGGCGGGCTCAGGATTTTTTCCTAAATTTTAATCAGCTGGCCTGGTACCGGCCTAAACAACACGGGTTGCTATTCAATTGAATTTCCTTAAGAGTTTGTTGTTATGTGTTTATTGTTTGGAGTTTATTGTTATCTGTTTTGGTTATATTTTGGATTATAATTCTTATTTTCATTTTTATTCTACATTTTGAAGATTAATTTCTTAAGATTGTTTTAAATCACAGTCAATTTAATCTCAAAATTCCAAACAAGAATTAAATCAGTTATTATACAACTTTGAAGGTATAAAAAACCCGTAGCCTGTTTGACCTGCCTCCATGGGCTTTGGTCCTCAAAATGAATGATTTACCTGGCCTTTCAGGCCTGGCATATTTTTTGGGTGGCTGAATATAAGGCCCGTCTGGCCTGGCCTGGATTGGAAAATGAGCTTATTGGTTCAAGAATTATAAGTAAAATTTCTGGTCTTTTTTGTAAAGTTGATTTTGAGAAGAAATTTGGCCATGTAAGTTGGGAGGTTTATTAATGAAATTTTGCAGAAGATGGGCTTTGGTGAAAAGTGAAGAAAGTGGATACAATACTGCATTGAGCAAGTTAGATTTTTAGTTCTAGGGAATGACAGTGTTGAAGGACATTTAAAAAGTAAAAAAGGAATTCGTTATGAAGATCCAATCTATCTTTTTCTTTTTTACTGGTTCGTGAAGCTCTGACACAGATGATTTGAAAGGTTCGAAAAACTGGTTGCTGGTTGGAAGAAGCCTTTTGCTTCAAGAGCTGGTAAAATCACATGTATTAACAGTGTATTATCAAGCTTACCTGTTTACTACATGTCCTTGTTTGATATACCTTGTTCTGTGGTTGCTAAGCTTGAGAAACCTATGTGTGATTTCCTATGGAATGCCAACAAAAACAAGAAAAGGATGCATCTTGTCTTGTGAAATGGTCAGCTATTTGTAGACATAAGAGAAATGGGGGCTTGGTATATAAAATCTGAAGCTTATGAACAAAACTTAAATATCTAAATGGTTATGGAGATATGCCTTTGAAGGTAGTCCCCTGTGGAAAAATGTCATTAAGAAAAAGTATGGTTCCTCTATTTTAATTGGTAAATAAAATACCTAAGGGTTCTTTTGCAAGACTATTTGGAAAGGTATCATGCAGTTTGAAGGTTTCTTTATGAGCAACATTTCTTTATCAGCAATGTTGTAATTTCGGCAAAACAATTATTTCTTAGAAATACATATCGTGTGACCTTTTTTTATTCCAATTTCTTGGGCAGCAATGACTTCATTGTCCACTTATATTATATTAACTGATAAATGACCTTCTTTACCCCTCACACTTTCTAACTTTTAACTATGAACACCCAAAACCCCAAAACCCTTTCTAGTAAATAATCACCATCTATGTACGTTCTGCTCAGTCATTCACAAGAGAAGTTCCCTTACTTTAATTAGGAATCAGTTTATTATTAGAATTTGTGTTTTCAGATTTGTCCATAAATATTAATTACTTCATCAAGTAGAATCAGCAGCCTCTTCTTCTGTCTTCAATAACAATTACTTCTCTTACTATATTCTTTTTGTTTCCTCTTCAACACGATGAACATCAAATCTTACAATTCACTTCTACTAATACTACTACTAGTACTGGTTCAGTTTCTCCATTACCCACTCTCTGTCTCTGCTGAGTGTACGTGTGAACCAGGAGGTGAAGAAGGTCTCAACAAAACGAAAACACTTGTACTTAAAATCATATCTATTGTTGCCATTCTTACTGCAAGTGCAGTTGGAGTGTGTCTTCCGATATTAGGTCGAAGAATTCCAGCTTTACATCCAGACACTAATATTTTCTTCGTCGTTAAATCCTTTGTTGCTGGTGTCATCTTAGCTACGGGTTTCATTCATATATTACCTGATGCTTTTGACGACTTGACTTCTCCTTGTTTGAAAGAGAACCCGTGGGGAAATTTTCCGTTTGCGGGTTTTGTTGCAATGATGTCTGCCATTTTGACATTAATGGCTGATTCATTAGCAACCGGTTACTATAGGAGATCGGAATTGAAGAAAAAAATCAGTAACAACAGAGATGAACCAAAAGTTGGTGCGACTCTTGGGGATATTGAAAAGGATGCAGGATGCGAATTAGAGGTTCATACACACGGCCATGCACATGGATCATCACTGCCGTCATCAGCTGATATGCTTCTGCGCCACAAAGTCATATCTCAGGTTAGTACCTACAGTTGTGAATATTTTTCTAACAGCAACAAACAGTCTGTAAGCTTAGCTAGATTTGTGCCTAAAATTAGAATTGTGCTAATTTTGGATGTTTCAGGTACTGGAGTTGGGTATATTGGTGCACTCTGTGATTATTGGGATAGTAGTGGGTGTCTCTCAAAGTCCTTCAACAATCAGGCCTCTTATTGGAGCATTAACTTTCCATCAGTTTTTCGAAGGCATTGGTCTTGGTGGATGCATAACACAAGCCAAATTCATTACCAAATATGTTGTTTGGATGTGTGCATTTTTCGCGTTAACTACACCAGGTGGTATCGCAATTGGAATTGGAATCACAAATGTTTACAGTGAAACTAGTCCTACGGCTCTGATCGTACAAGGGGTTATGAATGCCGCTGCTGCTGGAATTCTAATATACATGTCACTGGTGGACCTTTTGGCGGCTATCTTCATGGACACTAAACTTCAAGAGAATAGCAAGCTCCAATTTTCGTCGTATGTCACACTTCTTTTCGGGGCTGGTGCTATGTCGCTCATTGCCAAATGGGCCTAAGAAGAGTCTCTTTTTCTTTTCTTTTTTTTTGAAATGCTTAGCTGTGAATTTTAATGTGTTAATTATCTCTCTTTTTACTGTTTTCACTTTTCACTATCTAGGATAAAGTGTAAAAGGAGTGTTAGTTTATGTTTCATGGCATCAATTGGCCTGTGTATTTTCTTTATAGTCTCAAACTTCTACTGTGTTGTTTTCAGCCAGTATCAGTTTCCAGGGGTGTGTTAGAAGTAGTCCTGGTCAAGTCTTGGGTCTTATTGACTCTTGTAGACTTGACATACATTGACTCTTCTACAGCTATAAATGCCTTGTAATAATGATGTCTTAAACATCTTTCTTAATACAATCTTTTCCAATATTTCTCATGTTATCAGAACAAACAACAAAACTGTTGCAGAAGTAGTGAATAAGGTTGGTGATTAAGTCAATGGAATTTGGCAGTGCGCAAGCTCAAGGTGAGCCTGATGCTGTGAACCTAGACTTGTCTGGTAATGGCACTATTGAGTGGAACAATTCAAGCAAGAAAACTTTTACAGCCAAGTCAGGCTACAAGCTACTAAGTACTCATTTAAACAATAGCGCAGTTCATGAGATTTACAAGTTTCTCTGAGATAAAAACTTTCCTGCTCTCATATGTTCATGTCCTGCTCTTTTGCTTTGAAGGTCTGGAATCACATCTTACAGGCACTTCTTCTTACAGGCACTTAATTGGCAATTCACTCTTCCAGCTGGCATTGCTTGTTTTCTTCGTGCTTAGCTATCTTTGGATTCAGATGTCACCGGCTCCAGTCATTTGGGCAAATTTCGAATGAACGTAATACTAGAATCTTTACTGAAAAAACTAGGAATCGGAATGACCTTATCGAAGTGGTTAAATATCATCTTTACTCGCGGGCATTGGCTATTAAAAGTTTTCAATACATCTCCATAATTCTGTACAATCCTCTTTGTACCTCCCCCCCCCCCCCCCTCTCCAGGTTTTTCATGGAACTCTTCGCTGCTGTTCAAAACAAAACAAAAAAGATCGACTATGAAAACGGGTATTCGTTTAATATCTCATATAGAAAAAATAAATGAAACACAGAAAAATATGAAACTGACACACAAACCCTTAAGTTTCTTCTTTCTGCAATAATTGTCTATACCAATATCATGTTCTCCCTATACAACATGTAAGCAAACAAAATTCTTCCAAAACTTCCTCATCTTTCGAACTCTAAATGTTCAAGCTAGTTCTAAATTCAATGCGCTACAAATTACTTCTAAATCTCCATAACCGTGAAAACCCTTTCCGAGTTGATGTATCCACATTGATAATTGTTGAGATCTTGCAACAATGAACAGCATCGTTAGATGTATCAGAATAATATATAAAGAACTTAATTGAA
>JAJJMC010014390.1:2137674-2326803 GCA_023531435.1 Papaver californicum | reverse complement strand
TGGATTCATCCGTAAGTGATGAAGAAGTAAACATTTTGAATGATATACTTCCCGCTCATCACTTTCAAATGTCTTTGCATTTCACCATTTCCCTCACCATTTTGGTCCGTAGCCCAAGCCAATCCCGAAGCCCATCTCAGGTCCGTAGCACAAACCACTTCAACAGCAAAAGATTGTTCAACCCTTTCATTTCCCGCTCAAATTAAGTTTGAAGGAAACAATTCCCACCACAACAATTGATGAGCATCAGTCCGTAGCATTCCCGCAGCCAAAGCTTCGCTCCAGTCCGAAGCCAAAGCTCCGCTCTTTCCCGTAGCTTTTGCCCGCACTAAAATTAGATTGAGGTCATTGGAAGATAAGATCAAAATGGACACGTGTCGGACTCCGTAGCCGTATGGCGAAATGTGGTGTATCTCCTTCAACACATGGTGAAATATGGTGTATCTTCTTCGACACGTGGCGGACTTTATTGACATGTGGCAAAATGGTATTTTTGGTAATTGTCATCTTTTTTACTCCTTTAAATACCATTTTTATATGATAAAGAAGGGACTTTTTTCCTTGATAAAAGGAAAAAACTTTTAACTTTCATTACCCGTGGATGTAGACAAATCATTGCGAAACCACGTTAAATTTTGCGTTGATTTAACTTTGATTTTTGATTCCATTTCAATTTCTATTTTGAGTTCACCGTAAGATAAATGAACTTAAGTTTTGTTTGTGACAGATCATAAAAATGATCGTCACACTAACCATGAAATGTTCCTTACACTAATCAAGCAGTAGATGGAAATTAAACTGCCCAAACATTCACTTTTAGAAATCAAACAAATTGCAGAAAATACCTCATAAATAGCACATACCATGATGTTCTTCAAGTCTCTCTATGGGTAGGAAAATTTTCTACACCCTTTCCTACAAATCTGGCTCCATCCTTGTATGTACACTGACATTCCAACCGATAGCGGAACCAGATTTAAGGACCGGGGGACTATAAAATATATAAACTTGATGGACTAAACTCATAAAATTCAAGAAATAAGGAGACCAAAATATGAAATATGAAGGAAAAAAAGAGCTAATTTGAAATTTTAGGAATTTTGAGGGGAGCCAAACAACTAATGCATTGCTTACATATAAGCATCCATAGTAACACCTGAAAAAATACACACAAAAGACTAGAGAATAGAAGAGAGACGCACAACATTAGCACTTAGAAAAGCACTATTGCAGTCACCAAAATACGTCCATCTCTATAAACCAAGTCCGGCAAGATACGAAGAAAGAACTTGATCAACTTCTTTAATTTTGGGTCATACAAGGTCTAATTTTGGCTCTTGAATTTGGTTACTCTTTTGTAAAAGACAAAAGCAGACTCCACTTATTTGATTCACCTCTGTAACTGTGTGGCTGATTTTTTTGATTAAACAAGCAACGAATTATCGGTAAAAAAATTATGAATAAATTTTAAATTCAGATCATTAGTATTATAATTCAGTGATTTTGTCAATATACAGTAGTGACATCCACAATGATATCTTGATTTCTACTTCAACTTTCAAAACAACTGAACTTTTTGCTGATATATAGGAAGGTCTTCAACTTTCAAAACAACTGAACTTTTTGTTGATATACAGGAAGGGCCGAGGGCCTACCCAATTTTATTAGGCCCTAATTTTTGTTTAAATAGAGCAGAAAACATTGAAAATGAGACATCTCGGGAGAGGTGGACGAATCTTGCTCATTCTCGATTTAATGTAGAAACCACTACCGACGTAAACGGAACGGAGATCACGCGGACCAAATAAATTGTGTTTCGGCGCCCCCTACTTTACACATAAATACTAAATTAAACTAAAGAGATTTACACATCCTAGATTATAGGGATTCGATCATCATCACACTTTTCTTTTCAATCATAGATAACTCCACCGACGCTTCTTATGGGTCCCAGGAAATGACAAAAACATCCTTTTACTCTTTTTCCAAACATTATTAGTTACTCCATGACTAATCCATGTTCCCCATTTAGAGCTTTGTGATAAAATGTGTGACCCTAACAAATGCTTTCATTATTTGGTAGGTACCCTATTAGCTTCTGGGTTAAGCTTTAATAACACTGCTCTTCTTTATTTCTGTTTGTTATCATTGCTTCTTAACTCCAAACGGATCCTTGATTATTTTTTATTTTTCTACTAAATATATCATTCATCTATTTATGTCTGATGGTTAAAAATTTAAGTAAAATAATTAAATCATAAATTTATGTTAAAAAATTTACTCGCTTCTTAATTATACCTTTACATGATAAATAGAAAAAACAATTTATTTAAGGTTATTTATTCTACACTCTATAATATGGAATCTTGCTTCTTCATGAATTATACTATCTATTATTCTAGTATCCGTCTTTATATATAATTTCGGTATTAATAAATAAATTTGGAGCTCGTAACCTAATCCAACCTCTATCAATGGATTCAATGCATTTGTGAATTTTCAATTTAATTGTCATCCATTAAAACGTTCCGATAAATTTGGACCAGATGGATAGTAATCACTAAACCGGACGATACAATTTCAAAAAAATAAAATAAAGCAAAACTAGAATTTAAAGTGATTTCCAACAACTAATGAGAAGACTTGCTAAGATATACCTACAATGGAAGATACTACATATCTACCGGTTTTATGCACCGGATTTACAGATCCCTATGTGTCTAGACCACAGGATGAATGTAATAGATTATTAAGGTAACGACACATAACTGAGATATGATTTCAGTATTCAAATCCAATAGATAAGAAGAATATTCAAAGATATAGTGCCCTTGAAACTCTAGGGTACACAGTCCTTTGAAGTGATTATCGGTGATTCAGCAGCAAGAAGAAACCGAAGTTTTAGTTTTTTGGGAATACATAATTGTCCTTTGAAGTGATTATCAGTATTTTAAGTATATTTCGTTGACTGGGTTTTGAAGTTGGGGAATTCGAGCCATGGCCTTTTGTCCCTCCCAGTATTTACCGGGATGTGGCACTCTTTTTGTGTGTTGCAGAACCACTAAAGGCTTCTCTGACCTACCGCCACAGGCTTCTTCATGGTTTTTCCCATCTCAGATAAAGCTCCCCGTAGAAATTGATGAATTAGAAAATAGAAACATTTCTAATGCACTACAATTAAAAGTGCCCGACTACTACCGATAAAAGAACAAGACAAAGAATGTTCATGTAACTTTTTTCCTTTTCTTTGTAGCCAAATGCGTTGGGATTAATAGTCCCACGTTTACTAAACCTCCATCTTCCATACACAGTATAACATAAAACGGTCATTTCATTCATTCATTGTTAATTAGTTTTAAATTGAAAACCTAGATATCTAACATTTGTATCATCGAAGCTAGGTCCATATGTGATGGTTAAATGTCTATCCATATATGATTTACATGTTAGAAGTTTAAAAATGCCCTACTCTACGAAGGAGTGTTGGGATTAATAGTCCTACTTTAACTAAACTTATAGCCTCCAAAATATATTAACATGAAGGTTATTCAACTCATTGTTAATTGATTTTAAACTAGAAATCTTAATATTATATAAAGTGTTTACTCGAACAAGGAAATCTCATTTTTTCCTACGTAATTTTATTGTAAATATATGGAATACATTTTTTTTTATCGATAAATTGGATTTTATTAGAAAAAAAAAGGAGAAACAGGGGTTCATGAAGCATGAACACCATGATAAATGATCATAAGCAATTGAATGTTGAGAAGACTGACTGTATTGATACTAACAGTCAATGTACTGAGACACACACCTTTTGTTATTTCCAATATATTCGATACCCACTACAGAGCAACATGCATGGTATTTATACCTATACACAGCACGCCTAGTGTTAATGCATGTACATCTGTACTCCATTAACTATTCTATAAACCAAGACTTGACCAGTCATACATCACACTTGACTTGACCATTATTGACTGTCTAACATACCCCCTCAAACTGATAAGTGGTGACAAAATCAGTTTGAAAAAACAAAAAGAAATAGAATAAATGTTTGATAGTACAACCCACTGAACATGAAAAACTATAAGAAACTGTCCAACATGAAACAATATTAGACAGATCAGATAAACTCCTATAGAGACAGTCAAGAGTCAACTGGATCCCCTGTAGTAGTCTCTGAGGTATGAATTTGTACTGCCGGATATCCAAGTAATTGATGCCGCAACCTTGAAAACGCTGGAAAACACATCCCCTTTGTAAACAAATCAGCTAATTGATCTTCACTAACCACATGATGAAGCTTTAAAAATCCAGACGCAACGAGCTCCCGCACTGCGTGATAGTGCACCTCTATGTGTTTTGACCTGGCATGAAAAACTGGTTAGTCGCCAATGAAATCGCACTAGTATTATCACAGTACAACATAGCTGGACCCTGCCAAGCCACATGCAACTCTTTAAGAACATAAGACACCCATTGTAATTCCGCAGCAGTGTGAGTTAAGCACTTATATTCTGCCTCAGCAGAAGATTTAGATATGGTTTGTTGTTTCTTGGACGACCATGCCACAATTGAAGCTCCTAGAAAAACCACATAACCAGACGTCGATCTCCGTGTATCTGGACAGCCAGCCCAATCTGAATCACAATAAGCTATCAGTTGTTGCAAATCTCTATCCCTTAAACAGATACTAGTCCCAATACTTGCTTTCAAATACCGCAGAATCCGGTTTATAAGAAGCAAATGAACATCTGTAGGTGCATTTATAAACTGTGATACATAGTTGACAGCAAAACATATATTTGGCCTTGTGAGAGTCAAGTATTGTAGACTTCCCACCACATTTCTATACTCCGTAGCATCTTCCAGTTTATGTCTATCATTAACAGACACTCTATTTGCTTTAGTAACAGGAGTGGAACATGGTTTACTGTCTAACATATGTGTTCTTGTTAACAAATCAACAATGTATTTATTTTGTGTCAGCGTCAAAGAATTACACTCTCTTTGAGCTTCAATACCAAGAAAATAGTTCAAATTACCAAGTCTTTTATAGGGAATCTAGAATGCAGGGATGTTACTAAGTCATTCAGTAAACTATCACTACTACCAGTCTACATATACTAACAGAACAAGTATATCAAAGTTAGTAGTGTAGACAAACATGGAATTATCAGCCACTGATTTTAAAAACCCATAAGATATCAAAAAGGAACTAAAAGTGTGAAACCAGACTCTCGGTGCTTGTTTCAGTCCATATAGACTTTTTCAATTTACAAACATATGATGGATAATCCGGATGAATAAATCCCTGTGGGTGACTCATGTAAACAGGCTCATCTAAATGACCATGTAGAAATGCATTAGACACATCCAGTTGTCGTACACTCCATAGTAATAGCAAGGGTTAAGACGATTCCGACAGTTGTAAATTTGACTACAGGGCTGAAAGTAGCATAATAACCCACCCTGCCAGTTGATTATTTCCTTGAGCTACTAGCCTAGATTTATACCTGTCTACCGTTCCATCTGCCTTCAATTTAACTTTATAAATCCATCTACATCCTAGAATATTCATCCACGATTTAGGAGAAACATACTCCCAAGTATCATTATCCACCAAAGTCGTAACCTCCTCTTTCATGGAAGAAACCCACTCTGGAATTCTAAATGCAACTTTGTAACTTTTTGTCTCACAAGTAGTAGTCAACAATGAAGAAAGAACAACATGAATCGGATGTTTAACAGCAGAATATGATACATGATCAGGAAAAGACTTCAGTTTGGATATTCCTGTTTTGGATCTAGTTTGAATTGAGCTATGTGGAACAGAAACAGAGATTTTAACATCTGAAGATTCAGATACCACAGATAATGGTTGTATTGGCTGATCAGAAACAACAAAAATCTGTGATTGCGGAAAATAAAATGTCTTTTCATCAAACACTACATGCCTGGAAATATGAGTTCTTTTAGAAACAGGATTGAAACAATTATATCCCTTATGCAACAGACTATAACCAATGAACACACATTTAACCGACTTTGGAGATAGTTTATCAATTCTGGAATGTCCTAAGAAAGGATAACAAATGCAACCAAATGTTTTAAGAAACCCGTAATCTGGTACAAGATTGAACAGAACTTGATAAGGAGACTGAAAATTCAAGATTTTAGATGGACTACGATTTATAAGGAAAGTGGCAGTGAGAAATGCCTCATACCAGAATTCTTTAGGACATGAAGCATGAAAGAGTAAAGTATTCCCTATTTCATTGATATGTCTATGCTTCCTTTCAGCTAGACCATTTTGTTCTGGGGTGTTAGGACAGGAGATCCTTATTGGTATTCCACTAGTATCAAGAAAAATCTTGAATGGCCCTTTAATTAGTTCAGAGGCACCATCCACTTGAAAACTTTTTATTTTTGTTGAAAACTGGTTTTCTGTTTGATTATTAAAATGAGAAAAACAAGTCACAGCATCAGACTTGTAAGTCAGAGGATAAATCCAATGATATCGACTGTAATCATCAATAACCACTATGTATTATCTATAACCAGAAAGAGGGGATACAGGAGCTGGTCCCCTTATATCACAGTGAATGAGCACTAAAGGAGATGTTGCATGAGAATTGGACTTGTGAAATGGTAACTTTTGTTTTTTTCAAGCTAACATGGATGACACATAGGCATATGATTGAGATTAGTTGGCGAATTTATGTGTTTCTGAGCTTGTAATAACTGTAAGATATGAGAAGATGGATGACCTAATCTAGAATGCCAAAGAGTAGATAAAGAAGGATCAACAGAAGAAGCTAAGGATGAGTAGCACTCAGATAAACCAGAGAAAGAAGTTGATATCGGATACAAATTGTTGACCATCCTACCGTGAGACAAAAGGCTGTTGTCATGTCAAATTCTAATTTCATAACCACTAGGATAAAACACAAAGAAGCAATTGTTATCTCTAGTGAACCTAGCAACTGACAATAATTTATGCTTAAGGTCTGGAACATGTAACACAATGTTCAGCCTAAATCTAGTTTCATGTGTTTGCAAGAATGAAGTTCCAAGCATAGATATAGGAAGTTTCTTACCAGATCCAACTACCACCTTCTCCTTTCCAGCATAAGGAGAGGTATGTTGTAAGAGTGAGCTATCTCCAGTCATATGTGCAGAGACACCAATATCCGAGATCCATGTTGGTGGTGAGTGACTCCTGGTGAGGTCATCAGTGTTGACAGTAAGCCCCAGAAATATTTGTCTCTACCTCAGCAGTATTTGCAGCACCACTAGCTGAACTCGCATTCTTTGGTGGAGTGTACCTGAAGAAACATTTTGATGCATAATGTCCCATTCTTCGACAGATTTGACACTCAACAGTCGAATAATCCATCTGTGATCTTCTTGATCCATTAGAATTAAAGATTGGTATGGAACCATTATTACCAGCAACAGATCTAGTTGATGATGAAGAAGTCATCACTATTGGAGTATTTCTTGCATTTTATATCTTCTAAAATTGTGATTAGAACCAGTTCTTGTATTAGATGAAGTATTCTTGCTATAAAATGTCGTTAAATTTTGTGAACCAAGTATTTATGTGGATACCTGATTTTGCTCATTTAACCACTGCTCATGAATGAGCAACCTCGCCTTGAGTTCAGAAAAAACATAAGATGCTTCACGATGATAGGCAGAAATCACAAAATTATCGTATTCTCTCCCTAATCCATTAAGTATGTGCATAGTAAGATCTGCTTCCGTAACTTTTTCTCCAATAGCAGAAAGAGAATCTGCAATATGCTTGATCTGTTGAAGATATACCATTATCGATTGATTACCTCTTTGAATATTATTCAATTTATTTTTAAGCATTCCTCTTCTTGCAACAAACTGTTGTTTGAAAGTTGTTTCCAGAAAAATTCAAATCTCTCTTGCAGACGCTAAACCAAGCACATCAGTCGCTACAGTTAACGTGAAAGTAGCCTTTAAACAACTCACAACAAATCGATCATGTTTCCTCCAGGTTATCCATCTTGGATTTGGTGCTGGAAAACCATCCACAAGGATCTCTGTAGAAGGCTCTTCAATTTCTCCATTAACGTAACCATAAAGATCTGTTGAAATAAGGATTGACTCGAATTGATCCTCCCACAAAAGATAATTTGACGAATCAAGTTTGATTGAAATAAAATTTGTTATGTTTGTAAAAGGAAGATTGAAGTTTGTAGCATAAGAAGATGATTCAGCAGCAGAGGATGTTGAGTTTGTATTACATACATTTGGTCTGTTTGCCATACTTCTTGTAATTGGCATGAATGAACAAGAAAAATCAAGATTCAGAAAAATACTAAAAGATATGAAAGATTCTTGAAAGAACTGAAGTTTTGAGTAAACGAACAGTAATCAAAATATTGATGAATCAGACAAGATTATGATAAGATTTTTAGATAGATTTCTTTTCTATAACAAACCAAAAAATGTTGTTCAGAAGAAATTGATTTTGAGTAGATCTAAAAAAAAATTCGTCTCTGTAAAATGATGAACAACAAAAGATGTTGAAGAAAAGATATTGATTCAAGAAAACTCTGATGGAAATTTTTGTTGTTGACTGATTTATGAAATGAAGAACATAAGCTCTGAAGAATAATATGAAAAGATTTTGAGAAAAGCTCTGTGAAAAATGTTTAACTTCTGAAGATTTTTGAGAAAAGCTCCGTGAGAAATGAGAAAATGGATTTGTTGATTTAATCTTCTGAAGCGAGAAATGGTTTTATTACTGAATACTAGAGCTGCCGACCACGCCATTAAAGCAGGCTCTGATACCATGATAAATGATCAGAAGCAATTGAATGTTGAGAAGACTGACTGTATTGATACTAACAGTCGATGTATTGAGACACACACCTTTTGTTATTTCCAATATATTCGATATCCATTACATAGCAACATGCCTGGTATTTATACCTATACACAACATGCCTAGTATTAATGCCTATACAGTTGTACTCCATTAACTATTCTATAGACCAAGACTTGACCAGTCATACAACACACTTAACTTGACCATTATTGACTGTCTAACACACCAAAAATAAACAGACCGACCAAAAAAATAAGCCAAAAAATCCAACAACAAGAAAATAAACTGCAGAAACAAACCAACTGGCGACAACACAGACAAACAGTCAAGAAAGAGACTCAAACAGAAGCAACGTGCTATGAACCAGAAAGAAAGAACAACAAAAGATCAAGGAGGTTCAAAAACCGCCAACTTCCATTTGGTCATGAAGTCTTTTAGCTGAACATTGTAAAATTCAGGTTGACGATAAAGCCAATAAGCAATTATGTTTCTATTTTATGAATCAACTTCACAAGTGAGAGATTTGTTGTCGAAGGCGCGGTTGTTCCTCTCGTTCCAGAAAGAGCTTCTTCTTTTTTTCGTTGCTAAGATTCAATGAAAGCACCTAAAAGCAGTGATTCTTTTTAATTTTCTTTTTGTTAGGTCTTAATAGGTAGACATATTTATTAGATACAAGGCATTTGAGCAGCAAACAGAAGAAAATGGACGGGATGGAGTATGAATGATGTTCAAGATGACAATAGTAGTAGTTGAGTTGTATCAATGGGGACGTGCACATGGGAGATTATGTGCAAGATTAGATGTCCCCTTCATTTTTATAATCTCAAAGAGATACTCCCCCGAGACAAATGCAGTAAAAAGAGGCTTCATCCTACCTAGGTAGCAAGTACCTAATGCTACTTGGTTTTGGTATCTACCCTCCTTGTGCAGCTGTTTTCCATTGGGAAACTGCACATTCCTCACTGCACTACCACAGTATAAATCTACTAGGTCGTTCGGCACGTGTGACGTGTGTGTTAGAAAAAAGTTTGGCTAACCTTTTAAGCGTGTTATTAGAAAATATTGGTCATTGTGGTGTCAAGGAATAAAAAATGTCAACTACACTTAATCATAAAATAGCCGGATATTATACAAAAAAAAATATTGGAAATACATCGGAAGGATTTATGGACATAGTGATTGTTGCACAGTTAGGGCAATTTCAATGGTACGAGTATATCAAATACCGAAGAGTAAAAAGATTTACTCGTTTTTCATTTTTTACACAACGGTTTTGTGAGTAAATATGATCGCACGTCGTTTTAATTAGACGTCTTTTATAAAACGCTATTTTAAAAGAACGTTATGTGACACAGACGTTTCTGTAGTGGGACATATGTCGTTGGACGCATATTTAGGTGAGCGTTTCATATTCTGGAACCAGACACACTTATAAATGAGCGTTTGCATTCTCGTACGCTTCCTTAATCAAACGTATGTTCAACGTCCACACTAATGGACGTTTAGTGATATACGTTGTGCCTAAAAGATGTCTGAATGCCAGAAGCCCCTTTATATTAGCGCTTAGTATTGAAACGTCCACCAATAGAAGCGTGAGTTGAGTTTCATGTTCACCTAAAGAAGCGTAATGAAGCACGTCCACCAGTGTAAGCGTTAATAAGATTGGTGCTCCGGCGCTCTCCTAAGAGAGCTTCTGGTGCTCCGGCGCTCTCCTAGGAGAGCTTCTGGAGCTCCGACGCTCTCCTAAGAGAGCGCCTGTTATCAGACGTCTTTTTAATAGAACGTATTATATACGGACGTTGTTTCAGTAGATCGTTTTAACCAGACGCTCATTTGGCTTGCGTTTTTTCTGCCAGCGTTCTCCTGGTGAAGCTTTACTTCATACGCGAGCATCTCATCAAACGCTTTTCATACATTGCGTCCGTGTTTTGAAACGTTTTCTTAACGAAGCGTTTTTTGTTAACGCAGATTTACAAGAGTGTGCGACTATATATATGTTTCAGAGTAAAACTGCTCTGGTACTGTACATATAGTCGCCCAAAACCCAAATATAATCGCTTGTTGCGCTTGAATTTAGGCGACCAAAGAGTAAATGTAATCTTTACTCTTTGGTCCCCTCGTCCATTGGAGTTGCCCTTACAACACCAATTTTTCTATAAAATCTAAACAATAATGAGTTTGAATTTTTTTCTTTTGTTGTTGTTGATATGTTTTACTTATAAAGCTCTCAATTCCTATAAAAAAAATAAATACATTCCGAAATACTAAACCCCATCGTCTAAAAATTTAAATTTCAACTATTAATTTTCAATGACTGATTTTCAAAGTGGTAGATGTGGCGTTATACGGGTAAGATTGTGCTCATTTTTGAGAGGAATATAAATTTTTATAAAAGAAACATATAAACAAAAAATTAGCTTCAAATTTATTGTCGTTTGAGTTTTATAAAAACAAAATAATAGTACCGAAATTGTGATATAATGTGACTATGTCAACATATCCTTCCCCAAACAAATATGATAACAATAAAGTTAACAATTAATTGGTAATAACCCTTAGAATTGTTTTCTTGGGTCTAAAAGACAAGCAAAATTATATATATTTTTTAATACCCAAAGTTTCAAAAAATACTTTCTTAATATCCATTTTTGGGTGTTTTGCCCAAGCGTTTGTTTTATACTTAACTGATTTTTAGGTAGTTGACCAGAATACCCTTTTTATTTCTAAAGAGTATATTGTAGACCATTCCGGAACGAACTTCCTCTGGATAATTTTAAGGTAAATACAATTAGACCTCCGACCACTAGTTATATCCAAAAACGACTAGTTTTACACCTGAACCGATGACAATTATTTGGTAAAGCACGCAACATTAACAATTATATGGTCATTTAATTAATAAAATACCAAATCCATTTTTACTAAAAAAACTTATCTCGATTTGAAACTGAATTTTTCAATTTACATAAATCTACATGAATTATAGGGTTCCATATTCTGAAAGATCAGAATGTTAACAAAAAAATCAAGGGATTGAACAGAAACCATAAATATAGTAGTTGCGCTGGTGAACTTGCACTTTTCTCTATCAACTTCATTCAAATCAGAGTCCTTCGGTACAGCTGCACGAACACAAGAACATGCATTTAAACCACAATATAATTTTGATGTCCCATTTTACATTATCATGACACACGTCACTAATAGGTTTTCATGGTTTCTTATGAATTATGCTACATAGTTTTACATGTACAAACATATGTTGCAGCTTGGTTTGCTGTCAGATACAAATTAGATGAGCGAATCAGAACTTCCTTTGTTTTCATAATAAAGAATTGCTCATGCGAACATGGTATATTCTTAAATTAAGTTAGTGTAAGGATTATTTTACTATAATGCTAGTTGCATATCATTGAAAACATATGCAAATGTTGAAAATAGTGGTACCTCCATGAGTGTAAAACCTTTGGAACAATCAAACTACAAGGAATCATGTACAGTTAATCTAGAAAACTGCATGCTTGTTTTCACATACTTAACTAGATAGTTGCAATCAAAACTTGGGTTCAAATGACCGAGAAGATTACACCATTTGATCGATTGGGTTTGTGGTCATCGTCGAAAGTCAAACCATATATATATGAGAAAATGCATACTAGTTTTGTTTCTAGCAAATTAAGTAATAGTTTTGCATATCAACATATGAGATCAAGACCTATGAATAACAAGTGCAAACACATTATAAAATATATATGCAAACACATTCTCATTCAAAACTTCTATTCTCTATTCTCTACTCTAATCTCGTTTACAAAGAGAAGGTCAATACATGATCATTTACAATAGATCCTACAACTCGATACATTACCATTATAAACAAATATATTCACTTATAAGCATTTGTATGTGATCAACACAGGATGTAACTGGATACATCAAGCAATAATACAAGATGTAACTGGTACATCCTGTGTTGCTATTGATATTCTTATTTCAGTTTCAGCAATCCACACAAGATATAACTGGATACATCATGTGTTATTATTGTTGTTCTTATTTTAGTTTCGACAATCAACACAGGATGTAACCGGATACATCAAGCAATAACACAGGATGCACCTGGATACATCCAGTGTTGCTGATATTATTCCTATTTCAGTTTCGGCAATCAACACGTGATGTACCTCGATACATTAAGCAATAACATAGGATGTAACTGGATACATCCAGTGCTACTACTATTCAACACAAGATGTACTTGGGTACATCAAGCAATAACACTATATGTAACTGGATACATCCAATGTTGCTATTATTAATCTTATTTTGGTTTTGGTAATCAAAATGTAGAGTGTATGTAATTCACCATTTTGACAAATTTGATAAAAGAAAGCTAACATCAATGTTGCTAAGACCTAATTCTCCATCAACAACTCAAAACATACACTTAATAAGTACATGTTACCCCCTATAATAAATTTTGATAAAAATTATTAATAAATCTATATAAAGAAACCCACTTTAATACCAAACCAAATTCAACCAATTTTGATATGTGCAGGTGCATCAAGTTGTGGAGTATGATGAATTCAGATACTAATCGAGAATGCATGTTGTTCGAAAAAATAAAATCAAAATGAAGATTAGGTTTAGAAAACTTACGAGTTTTAGGATTATCAAGAGTCAATGGATGTTCAATATTTCTCTTATGAAATTGATTTGTATTAAAACCTAATTCTTTTAGTTTATGAATCCGAGAAATTTTAATTAAATTAGGATATTAAAAAAACATTCACCGTCGAAGATGGTGTTGGAGAAAAATGATGTTGTTGATGGTGTTGGATAAATAAAAGTTGATAAGAAAGAGAAGATGATGGTGGTGGTGAAGAAACTGTCGCTGGTGGAGAAGGAGAAACTGTCTACAGTGATGGAAAAAGAGAAGATAGAAATTAATGGGGGTATAGTTGTCTGTTTAAAAATGACATGGTATCCGTCCATTCCACCCAACCTAATATTTTAGATGTTCATTACAGCCAGTTTTAAAAGGTTTCTGGACAAATTGCCTATTTTCTCTAAACTTAAAATAAGTATTCAAGTTATTATTATGCTCATGGAATTACATGTACAAAGTTTATTTGTTAAATTAAGAGATGGATAAAGTGGGAATCAAACAAATACCGATTGTTCCTAGATGTGTAAAAATGTATGTGTTTGTGACAACCAACACTCACAAGAGAAACAAATGAGTATAGAGGAGGAGAGACTAGCTACTTGGAAAATGACATTTTTAAAAAAGCCAGGAAGGTTAGTATTGATTAAATCTTGTCTAGCTAGTTTACCAATTTATTTCTTATCCATTTTTCTTTGTCCTGCAACATTCAGAAGAAAATGAAGATGATTACACGAGACTTTTTATGGGGTGCAACGACGACCAACAAAAAAAAGATGTTTCGGGTCTCTTGGTCCAAAAAATTTAGACCTAAACAACTAGGTGGACTAGGATTCAGGGATTTGAAGATTACCAACTAGATTCATCTCATCGGATTGTTACAAGAAGATTGCCAACTGTAACAGCCCGACCATCTGACGCAAATAAATATAGAGGAATAACATACCTCCAAAGTATCCTTTATGATTTGGGCGATGATTATGAATTCTCTCCCTACCACAGCTATGCTAAATAGAAGATGAATCAATCTCGACACATTTTGCATCTTCTGTGGGCAAATCGAAGAAACAGTGGACCGCCTAATGTTTCACTGCCCAGAGGCTTTGTAGGTATGATCTACATCTGTAAATCCTTCAAGGTGCAATGGGTTTAACCTGCCATTTAAATGATTAAATCCATGATCCGCGGATTCAGTCCCCGTCATTCGTCTATCAAGAAAAATGATTGGAAGATCCCAACTAGTTGGTCGCAGTGTCGTTTAAGGATATTTAGTTGATTATGATCTACGTAATTTTTTAAAAAATTTAACGTGAAAGAAGTTCTATATCCAAAAGATTTAGAAATTGAATCTACAGTAATATTATGGTACATCCAGAACGTCATTTTTAAGCATGTGGTTATGAACCGTATTATCCCGAATCGATACTTCACAGTTTTAATATAATTTTGGTTTTTTTCAAATAAAATTTTAACCTTATCTTTAAAAGAAAAAACACCATTTCTATTCAAATGTTTTGAAATGTGATTCCACAAAAAAAAAATATAAAAAAATTACCAAATTTAATATATATATATATATAAAAGTTATAGGTTACCTGCACTGCTGTAAAACTCATCTAGAAAAGATATAAGGTCATCATGATTTAAGGTTAGAAAAATTTAACGGCAAGAAATCAATGATACATATATGGTCCATGAATATCATTTGTGAGGATACAATACAGTATAGAGCAATAACTACATGTCCCACCATTAAATCTTTTAGTTAATGGATGGGACCAATTATGAAGGGTTGAATTGAAGGTAAGGAGCAAACGGATCATGATCCCATCAAGTACATCACCTTCCTCACCAGAATGTGGGTCTCTTCTCTTCACTCAACTTTCCCCCACGATTTCATGTCCCCATAACAGATAGATATTTCCCAAAATATCCACAAAATTTTAAAAACAAAAAATATCCACAACACTATAAAAACAAAAACAAATCAGAAACAATAATGCCTTGGATCAGTTAAAGAGTGGGTCTGATATCTGATTTTTGATTCACTTCTGATATGGGAATGGGATAATAGGGATCAGTTTAAGGCACTCGGAATGTGGATAAAGGAACAGAAGAGGTGAACTTGGTGGATTAAAATTTCACCTTTATTACTTGCACAAACATTGGGGCATGGGTGGTTAGGCCAGCATCCTGGTTTCCCTTAGAAGGAGGGATACCATTGTTAGCGGAGAAAATAAATCTTGATAAATCTTGAGCATCGGATTAATGAAAAGGTGTCAACCCACTAATAATAATAGTATCTCTTTTATAAATTACGGTGAAAATACCTCTTTGTTCTTTTTTTGTTTTGCAGAATTTTAATTAATTTATGGTATATTCTCTATATCTCTAAAGATATAATACTTTTACTATTTTAATTCGGTAAAATAAAAATATTATTTTTTAAGGATAAAATTAATACATAAATTAAAAATTAAAAAAGAAAACACACCGAGAATTTCTGGTAAAGTACACTCAGAAAATTCTTTTTTCTTCTTCCTCTTCTTAATCTGATTTACTTTCATATAATTTCAAATTCTAAAACTATTCATTTTAATAAAGTTGCACACTTATTAATGTAAGTGTATTGGTATGCTGTCCTCTCCTCTTTTTGACAGTAGTAATAATTCTGTAATACTCACTCACAAAATTAAAAGCAAGCGTTATTCTCAATCAAGCTTTTTCTGTTTATATATATTAATGGCATAGAAGAATACAAAGGTAGTGAGAAGAAGAAGTGTGTGTGTGTGACTCTATTTGTTTCTTGTTTTATTTCGTTTTCAAAGTACAGAATTCAAATTCACATTTCTCATCTACTTCCTCCAACTTCATTACTTCCCACTCCACACACACTCAGAGGAAATGAAAACTAACTCAGTTTCTGGTTGGAAGTTATTCTTCATAGTATGGGTATTGAGTGTACAGTTGATTCAATGTACTGTAACATATGATAGGAAATCCATCATTATCAATGGAAAAAAAAGACTTCTCATATCTGGTTCTATACATTATCCTAGAAGCACACCTGAGGTAACTATTTACTTTCCTCTTTTTTATCCATTTCTAGGAAAGTTTGAATTTTTATGTTCTTGGAGAATTTTGTGAAAATGGGTTTGGTTTTGTAGATGTGGGGAGATCTTATACAAAAAGCAAAAGATGGTGGATTAGATGTTATACAGACATATGTTTTCTGGAATGGTCATGAACCTTCTCCTGGCAATGTACTCAAATTCTCCCACTATTCATTCATTTTTTGATTGATTCACAATTATGTTTCTACTGATTAATGTGCTTGTTTTTTTCTTTCTTTCAGTATTACTTTGATGGGAGATATGATTTGGTTAGGTTCATAAAAACAATTCAAAATGCAGGACTTTATGTTCATCTTAGAATTGGTCCTTATGTTTGTGCAGAGTGGAATTTTGGGTAAAATTTTCCTTCATTTTTCTTTTTTCATGTTTCAAAATATTTTACTTATTGTGATTGGATTTTTGATGGATTCTTTTGTTGGTTTTCTATACAGAGGGCTACCTGTTTGGTTAAAGTATGTTCCAGGGATCAGCTTTAGAACAAATAATGAGCCCTTCAAGGTGAGATTTTTTGTTACAAAAATACTTGTTTGTTTCTGGTCATTTTGAAATATTATTAACTTTTTTTCGATTTCTGTAGAAAGCAATGCAAGGATTCACTCAGAAGATAGTACAGATGATGAAGAACGAAAGGCTGTTCCAGTCTCAAGGTGGCCCCATTATTCTCTCCCAGGTACGATTTAGGGTCTTCAGGGGCTATTACGTTTTCGTCGTTGATTCAAAAGAGATAATGTCTCTATTAGAATTTATAAAGTGGTGCCATTAAAATGTAATGTACGTATCTTTAGCTAACTACGATGTTTGAGTTGACGTTTTTTCGGTACAGATTGAGAACGAGTATGGGCCATTCAGTCATGCATTTGGAGCTGCAGGTCACGCATACATGAATTGGGCTGCGAATATGGCAGTTGGAATGCGCACAGGGGTGCCATGGGTGATGTGCAAGGAAGACGATGCTCCAGCTTCTGTGGTAAGCAACACTCTACTTTTGCTTAGTTCCATTACCACCATTCTGTCAGGAGTCCTTGAATGAGTGTAGTCGTTTATTTCTTTTATTTCACTGATACGCTATTACTAATAGATCAAAAGAAATGGTTTTGTTTCTGCTAGTCTTGCTTGAGTTCCTTCAAAGTGAAAAACTATGAAATATGTTCTTATCCCAATCCTCTTGGCAGATAAATGCGTGCAATGGATTTTATTGTGATGCTTTCTCTCCAAACGGACCCAACAAACCCAAATTGTGGACTGAAGCTTGGAGCGGCTGGTAAGGTTTCTGGCCTTGGATTTAAACTTATAAGCTGCAACCTTCTGGAAATTATATCGACTATCTTATGGATCATAATGAAAAGGTTTACGGAATTTGGTGGCGCAATTCACCAGCGTCCAGTTCAAGATCTAGCATTTTCAGTCGCGCGATTCATACAGAAGGGAGGATCCTTTGTGAATTATTACATGGTTGGTCTTTTCTTGGATGATTGTCTCCTTTCAAAAATAACAATTGTCCAGAAAGGATTTTAGTTTTATTGACGTCAGTTCTTTCTTGAAACAGTATCATGGAGGAACCAACTTTGGACGAACTGCTGGAGGGCCTTTTGTCACCACTAGTTATGATTATGATGCTCCCCTTGATGAATACGGTGAGTAACCTTAAAAATCAGTGCTAAAATAGACACATTGTTAAATTAGCTTTCCTTCTACTTAGCATCTACAGCAACATTGCAGGTTTGATCAGGCAACCTAAATATGGACATCTGAAGGAGCTCCATATGGCCATCAAACTATCTGAGCGAGCAATAGTTTCCGCTGACCCAGTTATTACGTCATTAGGAAACTACCAACAGGTGCATTGTCATTTTTGTCTCTAAGATATTTGAAAGATAATATCATTATTATCTCTATTCAGTATTAGGCACTCTGGTTTTAACCATATCAACTCGATGATATCTACATTTCTTCAGGCCCATGTCTTCTCTTCCAAGCACCATGGTTGTGCTGCTTTTCTCTCAAATTACAACGCAAAGTCTGCTGCAAGGGTTATATTCAACAAAATGCATTACAACCTTCCTCCTTGGTCCATCAGCATTCTTCCTGGTTGCAAGACTGTTGCATTCAACACAGCAACAGTAAGTAAATAACATCCAAGTTGGGTTAATTTCTCTTTCTTTGATGTTACGTTTAAATTTCGATTGATATATTTTGCTGCCATCATCATAGATTAGAGTCCAAACATCCCGTACACAAATGTTACATAGTGACAGTCAGCTGCTCTCATGGGAAGCATACGATGAAGATATCTCTTCACTAAATGAAAATAAGAGGACAACAGCTTTTGGTCTAATGGATCAAATAAATGTTACAAGGGATACCAGCGATTATCTGTGGTACACGACTAGGTGAGACCAATGCATCAGCCATGTATATATTTATGTTGGTTGTGTATCTGAGGGTTTGCCATTGCAGTTTAGTGGAAACTCTATGTCTGAGTTTGAAGTTCTTATGATTTTTCATCTTTAAGAGTGGTTTTAGAAGTGAGGAAAACCCTGTATACCTAGTTTATATTTATTAGATCGTAGGTGGCCTTATTTCCCAACAATATCACTCATATATAATGTTGTCCCATTTTGTGGTGTCACCAGTGCTGTACTCAGCCCATCTGAACCATCCTTGCATGGAGGTGCGTGGCCTACTCTCTCCGTGCAATCAAAAGGCCATGCTCTGCATGTCTTCATCAACGGAAGGTTCTCAGGTATGGTACATGTGTTTGCTTATTTCATATAGTAAGTCTGACTACGTGAAACTGACTCACCAATTGTCATTACAATAGGATCCGCCTATGGGACAAGAGAGAATAAGCAGTTCACATTTTCTAAAGCTGTCAATCTTCATTCTGGAATAAATAGAATCGCACTACTCAGCGTAGCTGTTGGATTGCCGGTTAGTTACACTTCAATTGTCTATAAGTACATTGCAGAGGATCCGTCAACTGATTTGTAGGTCATGTATGTGTATAAAAAATTTGCCAGTAATTATTCTGATTTAAGACTATAATTTCCATTTGTTATGGCTGAAGAATGTGGGGACACACTATGAGAACTGGAACACTGGGATCCTTGGTCCGGTTTTGCTCCATGGTGTTGATAGGGGGACAAGGGACTTGAGCAGGCAAAAATGGTCTTACCAGGTTAGTGAAAATTCTTGTTTTCAGCCCAAGTACACCGCTTCTGTAGCAGTTTTGTGCTTCACTTTTCCAGCTTTCACAGTTGCTGATTCCCCCAGGTTGGCCTGAAAGGAGAATCCATGAACATCGTGGGAGCAGCTGGAATTTCATCGGTGGGATGGGCACAAAACTCGCTAGTTGCACGTAGACAACAGCCACTGACATGGTATAAGGTAAATTAACGAAGAGAACCTCAATCTGAAGATTCTGAACTAGTATTTCGAGACTGGCTCGGGTATTGAAGCAATCTTTCTTTTTTTGTGAATTGCAGTCTTACTTCAATGCACCCCAAGGAAATGATCCGCTGGCTTTAGATATGTGGAGTATGGGGAAGGGCCAAATCTGGATTAACGGGCAAAGCATCGGCAGATATTGGACAACTTTGGCAAGCGGAGACTGCAGGAGATGTAGTTATTCAGGACCATATCGTGTCCCAAAATGTCAAGTTGGTTGCGGAAAACCAACTCAACGATGGTAATGACTCTTTAACCTGTGCCTAAACACTTTCCAAACTGACAATGACTAAGCTGATGAAATGTCTTACCGAACGCTTCAGGTATCATGTGCCGCGGTCTTGGTTGAGACCAACACAGAATCTGCTGGTAGTTTTCGAGGAAATTGGTGGGGATGCATCAGGAATAAATCTTGTGAAAAGATCAGTATCTTGATTATCACCAATTCTCGGTGTTGGAAGTAACATGAGGAATTTACAGGCATAGATGCAGGACCCCAGTGCACGAAGAGCTCTTCAGTTACATCTGCTGAAGGCATTGTATCCCAAAATATGGCTCTAGCATGTTCTTTAGTCAGAGGGTTTTACGGTAAAGAATTTTATATTACAAGGTATTTATCAGAGTCTGCTTTTACTGCCGGAATATCACTCAAGGAAAACAAAAATGGGAAGTCAAACAATTGGAATGTATATCGGCCGGATTTGTCATTTGTATGATTGGGTAAAGGCAATCGCCATTTATGTTCATTTTTTTTGTTTTTATATATCAAATTAAAAGAACAATGTAAGATTACAATGATTGTGCAATTGATTATTAAATCGGTATTCATCCAACCACGACGAGTAAATGCAAATACACAAACAATATTTGAAGATTTCACTCTACCAAACCAAGTGCGAATATTGACTTGGGCCTCCAAAATACGGATGCTAATTTTTACGACCTATTGGTTTTGCCATTTAAATCTTTTAATGGATGAATTGATACGAACAAATCTTGCCACCTTAGCTCTTTGAGCAATAGCAAAGAAGTGAAGGAAGTCAGCAAAAATGACGATAGAGACTAACATAACATTATCCAAGATTATAAACCTCACTACCTCAGTCTATCATTCAGGCCTATGTCGGAGAAAATGAGATTTTAATGAGTTCATAAACTTAAGTTTTATGGTTTTTTGTTAGAATTGATCTTAGAACCTATGGATCACTACGGATATCTGTCCATTTTTTATATATGGTGTTTAACGGGCCAGATCAGGCTGCCCAGCTCATTTATACTGTCAGGATGGGTGTGTTGGGCTCGATCCTAAAATACTCATAAAGTCTATTGGATACGGGTAGGTTGGGTAATGCAAATAATTTAATGTCCATTACCTTCCACAATCCATTAGAATATTTGGGAAGGCCAGATCAGGATAGTTGGGCCACCGACTTTAACATGGGTGTAGAGTTGGTAATTTTTACCCCACCTAATCCTATCCCTGTAGAAACCCGTCTCTATCAGAGAGGGTTTTATCCGTACAAAGGGGATATAAGATCCGGTACAGGTAAAACCCGAAAATAGTGATGCAGAGATAGAGAGGGATGGGATTCAAGGTCTTTGTCCCATATTCGTCCCGTAGTTTGTTATATTTGAGATTTAGATATTTATTATAAAAAATATTATTTTAGGTTTTAAAAGAAGTGAAAATACACTAGTAAGTTTCAGTAATAATGAGGAATTAAGAAATGAAAAGTGTCATTATAGTCATTTACGAATCAATTATTTCCTTTGTTTTTCGGGTTTAATCAGATTTTGTGAACTTAAAATTTTAACAGTCTTGTTAGATTTTATGAACTTAAATTTTTAAAATTACTGTTAAGGTTATTATCTTTTTAAACTATTATATTTATATTTAAATTTTTGATTTTTACAAAATTAAAAATATCTCTTATAGTGTCATAGTTAACCTATTGCCTACGGGTATTTCCCATCCCCGTACCCAGCCCAATTTTTACGGGTAAGGTATGGTTGTTTTTTTTTTTTGTACGGGAAGGGGATGGGATTCAAAGTCCCCACCCCATACCCACCCTATTGCCATCCCTACATGGGTGTATGGGTATTTGTAAAAGAATTAACTAGTGGATTTTATTTGAATCAAATAGATTTTGCGTATATCCATGAATAATGATAGATTCCTTACTTGATAAATATGAGTTTATTTTACGGAGTCATACAAGAGGTCTCATGGTTTGAGGTTGGATATGTGGAGGAAAAATTTGTGTCTAATTGTACATAAAAAACTCCACAACTATCTATATAAATCATGAGCCCTTGACTATCCATAAGAATCCTTAGTGAGTTGAATACCTCGGATTTATAATGATTCTACATAAACCCTGATTGAATACCTTAGAATCTCATAGATTTTTATGAATCCACCAATATCCAAATGAATACACCCTTGTAAGTGTTTTTACATTTACATGTCATTAATGTCAATAGTTATCTTCACCTTCATACTACCAATTAGTTAATAATATTATTTGTATCTTATAAATGATAAAAATACATGTAAAAACATAATATTGAGGTTGTAAAAACTATGACCGAACATAAACATACTAATGACTATCATGTAGGCGGACATACCGGATTCAAAAATTTGAGCAAAAGCTTCCGTCTTCCCACCTTAAATAATCGGGCAGGACGGGAAAGCCTATAACAGGTTATCGGGCACCCATGGGCTCATTCGAACCCCGAAAATGCATGGAAGGCCACAGGCCTCCGGGCATTCTATACGGACCTGTTTATATGAGTGACGGAAAGGTAATTTAATCCCTTATTGCTTAGTCTAAAGATGGACGTTCTTTTTATAACTAGATTCCCACTTTGGGTATGCTAGCTTGTACTTATCCGTGTGTGGTAGACTTACTTTTGCTTGTGTTTATGCATGTATGCTGTTGTCGAGCAGTTTTTAAGTGTTTCTTAAGAAAATTAATATTTTCTCTTATTGTTTTATTTATGAGAGGATTTTTTTTCGTTTTCCAATGAATTTTTTTACAAGAAAAACTAAATTTGAATTGCAAGACACTTAGTATTTCTTTTAAAAGATAGAGTGAGTTAGGGAGAGAATGTTAGAAATTTTTGCGGCAACAATAAAGAAAAGATCTTCGTTTAATCGGATCAATAATGGAGTTTCAAACATAAATCTGCAAGCCGAACAAGGTTTACAAGGTGAGCAAGGTATACAAGGAAAAAACTGGATGGATGATGTTCGTGAAAAGTCACAATCCGATTTTATTGAAAAGCTTAATTTAGATCCTGGGAATGAAAAAGACAGGCAGATTGTTTCTAACAAGAAAAATAGACAAAAGTCTAAATTTTGCAATCAAGGGATAGTTGTATCAATTGGTGGTGAATATAAGTCCTTTGTTCTGTCAAGAAAATCTGATGGTGTTTTGTTTGACGAAAAAACAAAATACACTAAAGATATTCTTCAAGTTATGGTTAGTAAGGAAGCTGTGATTTGGATGAAGAATATTCTGGAAAAAAAATAATGAAAGAAGAGTTAGTATGGTCAATGGTATTGGGTTTTATATTGAGGGGAAGAGCATGCATGCCGTGCTCTCTAGTAACCAGAATAAGTATGGATAATTTTTTTCGTGCAACTTTTTCTTTTAACAAGCTCAAGCATTCTATCTGCTTTCCTACATAAAATAATGCAATAAGATGGATGTGTTTTATTATTGGTTTCAATAAGATTCTCTCTGGAAATCCAGGTGCAATTAAGGTTGTTGAATAATCTTGAAACCATCTTTGAAGCAACAACCTTTTTTTGCCAATTGAAGAAGAAAAGAATAACAATACTTTGTACTCTGCAAACTGGAATCAAGCTTTGGTCACTAAAACCTCGAAATAGGTGACTTTTTGGGATTCGATTTGTAATAAAATTGGTTTTAGTTTCTGAAAGTGTGTCTGGTGATTTCACTGTATTCCATTCATGCTAGCTTACATAACCAAAAAAACAAGAAGATAAAGATATAACATCCGACAGCAACTAAAGAAGGAAAGAAAACTATATGCACTTATGCAAAAGTGCTGGCATAGGTAAGAGAATATGCGCAAGGATAATACGCAGTAATGAGAGGATTTGGAGAATATCTGAGAGTATCAGATATAGGGAATATCCTATACTCCCCCTCAAGATGGAGCATGTAGATTTCGCATGCCCAGCTTGACGAGTAAGGACTCAAGTTGTTGGGAGCCCAGCGCCTTGGTGAAGAGATCGGCTACTTGCATCTTGGTGTTAACGTAGAGTGGCTCTATCTCCTGTGACTCTACTCGTTCCTTGACGAAATGAAAATCCATCTCCACATGCTTTGTTCGTTCATGAAACACTGGGTTGTTTGCGATGTGTCTAGCTGCTTGATTATCACAATAAAGAGGTGTGGGTCCATTTTGTTCTACCTCAAGTCCCTTTAGAAGCCATCGCATCCATAAGATCTCACTAGTGGTGGTCGCCATGGCTCGGTATTCAGCTTCGGCCGAGGAACGTAAGACAACAGATTGTTTCTTTGACTTCCAAGAGACTGGCACTCCCCCTAGGAGTAGAAGGTAACCAGTTCGTGACCTTCTTGTGAAAGGACACCCCATCCAATCGCCATCGCAGTACGTAACCAATTTGGTTCCCCCATCTTTTGGAAAGAAGATTCCTTGTCCCGGGGTAGCCTTTAGATACCGTAAAACTCTCATGGCAGCATCCCAATGTCCCTGTCGAGGGTCGGAAACGAATTGACTTAGAACATTTACCGAGTAAGTCAGATCCGGTCTCGTGGCCTGGAGATACAGTAACCTTCCTACCAGTCGTCTATATTTTTTAGCATCCACACGAACATCTTTGTCATTGCTTTCAAATTTCAGATTTTTCTCCATAAGCAAGGAATATGGTCTACATCCCAGCATTCCACTATCTTCCAAGATGTCCAGCGTGTATTTGCGCTGACTTAAAACCAAACAGTCCTTCGTGCGTGCAGCTTCGATCCCAAGGAAATACTTTAGGGGCCCAAGGTCCTTGATGCTAAACTTGCTATCAAGGTAGACCTTTGTTTCTTGTATTTTTCCTTGGTCTTTTCCCACAATAATAACATCATCGACGTAAATAAGAGCACCAACAAAGACCTTATCTCTTTTGTAAATAAAAAGAGAGTGATCCGCAGAAGAATGTCTGAAATTAAGTTCAAGGAGAGCGGAGATAAATTTTTGATAATAGTTTCTCGAGGCTTGTTTCAAACCGTATAACGACTTTCTCAATCTGCATACTTTTGTTCCTCCCCCTTTGTTGTAACCATGTGGAATTTTCATGTAGACTTCCTCGTTCAAATCTCCATGTAAGAAAGCATTATTCACATCTAACTGGTGAATGGTCCAATCTTTCTTAACTGCGATAGCAATCAAACTTCTGACTGTGACTAGTTTAGCCACTGGTGCAAAGGTGTCATGGTAGTCCACACCTTCCATCTCCGTATAGCTCTTTGCAACGAGTCTGGCCTTGTACCTCTCTATTTCCCCGCTTGGTTTATATTTTATCTTGTAGACCCATTTGAGTCTATGGCTCGTTTCCCATTCGGAAAATCTTCTATAGTCCAAGTCACATTCTCTTCGTGTGCCTTTATTTTTCTTTCTATGACAGTTCTCCTGTTTTTATCCTGCATAGCTTGTTCAAAGCTTTTTGGCTCATCATTGGAGCTGATGGCGGCCAAAAAGGCTTTTTGAGAGTCAAAAAATTTATCATAAGAGACAAAATTAGCTAGAGGACATACCGTCGAGGAATGCTGATCGGAGACGGGTTGTGCATGTTCTATGGATGGGGGAAGTCTAACATCGTAGTCACTGAGATGTGCAGGCCTGAACTTGGTTCGCTTCTCCCTCCCTGGCCCAACATCTCTGTCTTGGACTTCGACAGTCTTATTTTGACTGTGCTCGAAATGTGCAGGCCCATCAAAGAGTCATTGGCTTGTGCGGAAGAGTTGGTAGGTCTCTCAATGCTTTGTACTTCTGCTTGTTCAAGATTTTCGAGATACCTTGCTTCATTTGGCCTGCTGGACTCATCGTCTTCAAGATCTTGATATTTCATGGGTGGATATTGCAAAACGTCTTCCTTCTCGTGTTCCATTTTTCGGGTATTTATAGCAAACGGAAAAATATTTTCCGCAAACTTCACATCTCTAGACACGATGATCTTGCCACTAGTTGGGTCGTAGATTTTATACCCTTTCATGCCACCTGGGTAGCCCATGAAGATGCCTGGTTTTGCTCTCATCTCAAATTTGTCGCCTCTTGTTTCGAAGTTTCGATAATAGGCCATACAACCCAAAACTCTCATGTGGTCGTAATTGGGCTTTTTATTGTGTAATATCTCATATGGAGTCTTGTTTTTAATCAATTTGGAAGGAAGCCTGTTGATAATGTATGCCGCAGTCAAGATACACTCACCCCAAAATTTTATTGGCAGTCTTGCTTTAATTTTGAGAGCTCGTGCTGTTTCAAGCAAATGTCTATGCTTTCTTTCCACGACTCCATTTTGCTGCAGAGTGTGTGGGCACGTTGTCTCTAAGATGATTCCCTTCTCAGCATAAAAATCTAACATCTGGTTTGAAGTAAACTCCCCACCATTGTCACACCTTATCCTCTTAACATTTCGCTCAAATTGTGTCTTGACCATTCTGTGATAATGAATTAAACACGTGCTTTCTTGATACTTGTGTTTTAAAAGGAAAACCCAAACTGCTCTACTGTAGTCGTCGACAATAGTTAAGAAGTAGCTTGTTTTTCTAAAAGAAAGGGTCTGATACTTTCCCCATATGTCGCAATGAAGTAATTCAAAACAACCATTTGTTTTGGTGGTACTGATAGGAAAAGGTTGTTTTGTCATTTTAGATTTAATACAAGCGTCACATATATCATCACTGTCTTTGAATGAAGCATTATTAAGAAAACTGATTTGAGATAGTTTTCCATCACCAGCATGTCCCAGCCTCCTGTTCCACCTATCCGCCGTTGTCATCACTGCCTTCCTTCCATTCTTGAGCATCCCCATTTGATACATAACATTTTTTCACTTACCCACTCCAATCATTCTCCTCGAACGCAAGTCCTGTATGACATAAAAGTCGGGAAAGAAGGTCACTGCACATTTAAAGTCCCTTGTACGCTTGCTAACAGACAAAAGATTACAAGTAAATTTAGGAATATGCAAAACCCCTTTCATTTTCATTCCATTTTTCAAAGTATGACTTCCTCTTCCTTTAACTGGTATGACTTCTCCATTTGGAATAGTTACAGGTGCTTCGTTGCTTGAGACATTCCTTTCGTCAAGAATGTCATCCCTGTAAGTCATATGTTCCGTGCACCCTGAATCTACTATCCATTCATCATCATGGTGAGGTTTACCTGCCATATTTGCGCTGTGTGAAGCGTTGCTTGCTGTTTTGTTGTCGAGAGAGACGTGTTTTAAGAACTGATGGTGTTGTTCTCGGTCGAATACCCTTCTAGGGCGTTCTTCATTTTTGGCATCCCTCACAGCCTGAGTAGGAGGAACAGGTTTTGAAGGCAATTTAGCCTGTTTGGTAGGAGCAGCATTGGTTACAGCAGCAGCTTTCTTTGGTTTAGCGGCAGCAGAAGCAACAACTTTCTGGATCAACAATGATGGATCATTATTATCATCATCACCAAAAAGATCAAAAGGGTTTTTCGATGCCATTCTTATTTGGGTGGGGTTTTCTGATTGTGCAGGATTTAACCCGCTCTGATACCATAATAAAATTGGTTTTAGTTTCTGAAAGTGTGTCTGGTGGTTTCACTGTATTCCATTCATGCTAGCTTACATAACCAAAAAAAACAAGAAGTCAAAGGCATAACATCCGGCAGTAACTAAAGAAGGAAAGAAAACTATATGCACTTATGCAAAAGTGCTGGCAATAGGTAAGAGAATATGCGCAAGGATAATACGCAGTAATGAGAGGATTTGGAGAATATCTAAGAGTATCATATATAGTGAATATCCTATAATTTGTTCATAGGTTTGATATTCATGTTGACTTTTGAACCTAACAAGGTTTTTTTCTTTGCGCACGGTAGGCAGAGGATTTGTGAATAAAGATTTGATAATTCAATTTGAGAATCTTTTAAATCAAATGACATCTCTTGCGCACAAAACAGGTGTATAGTTCAAAGGTCCACATGAGGTTATCAATGATCTGATGATGGATTCAATTAAATCTCATCTTTTGAATTTTGAGAAGGAATTTGCTAAAAACAATTAGGCCCCGAAGATGTTTGTTGTTTAGTCTCTATGGGGTTTTTTTTTCGTTTATGGATCTTAAAATTATTTGATGGAACATTCATGGTCTTAATGATTTAGGGAGAAAAGACATTGTTGAAAACAAAGTTCATGATTGGAAACCAACTATTTTTATTTTGCAAGAAACAAAACTTCAGCAATGCAATGATGATAGACACATTTTAGTGTCTAAATTGCACCTTAATTTCTAGTGAGTTAGTATTCGATTTTGTGTCTATTACGTGTTTTTATGCTTTTGTAGGTACATTAGAAGAATAAAGATTTGTGGAAAAATTGGCTCAAAAAGTGATAAAGGCACCCAAGGACAAGTGTTATTGGCACCCCAAGAATGGATAAGGGACACCCTAGGATCGGCCGAGTTAACCCAGCGGGTCAACCAGGCGATTCAACCCAGCGAGCCAGCGAGTCGACTCAGACGGATCAGCCGATTCAGCTCATCGGGAAATCTACTGGATGGGTAAAATCAAGTGATTTGAAGGATATTTTGCTTCTAGATTGTTCCAAATGTTAATAGTAATCTCACGCAAGTCATAAACATCAAAAGATCCCGTGAAATCAGCTTGTAAATCATGTATTTGGCCGGAATCATGATTCGATTAGGATTGGGATTTGTGGGCTGTTCTAGAGAGTTCTATTAGGTTTAGAACTCTCTCTAGGGTTTGTTAAGTCTATAAATACCAAGAGAAGCCAAGAGAATCGAGTACAAAAGCCTAGAGAAGAAAACAGAGAATTCCGGCAAGTATTCCGTCACCGCCGACTAGCTGCTGCTGCACCGGCCGGCTGTTCTTCACCCATCACTGCCGGAGAAGAAGACTCAGCAACACTTACAACTGTTGCTGATTTGAAATTTCCTGTTGTCTATTGCTTCAAACGCTGTGTTGCTTAAAACTCTCCTGTAACAGCTGAACCATCTCCTGTAACGCATATAAGCGTATCACATCAGCTATTACAGCGTTATTCACCTTTGTAATTGATATTTTGAGCAATGAAATCAACTTTTGAGCAAGTTTTCTTCACCATGGGCTAAGTCTAATTACTGGGATGATGGATAAGGTAATTTTCTCAATTTTATGTGATTTAATTATTTTCTAATAATTATTTATAATTCTTTTATTATTAGAATTGCATAGTTTTGAATAGTAAAAACGGTTTTCTTTCAACAGTTGTGCTTTTGCTTGATGGATTATGCTTAGTTAATTAATTTTGATAGTCCATGCTTGTGATTTACCTCTGTTTATTAGCATAACAAAACCAATTTTGCCAATTATTTATGCTTCAATTAATTTAAAAAGAATTATCTGATTAATCACATAGGTTGTTAGATTTACCTGATTCCTGATTCCTGGTTTTCTCCATATTTTATAAAAATCATCTCTAGTTTATTTTCCTGATTTTTATTAGTTTAGATTTAGTCCATTATTTTCTAAAATCATTACCTTTACAAGTTCGAGTAACGAACTCTTTATTTACCACTTCTAAAATTACATCAAATGACCTCTTAGCTTGTTAATGTTGGGGTAACAAATTTGTGAAATAGATAGATTCTCTTTCGCAAGGTAGTTCGGTTGGGATTCTTTGTCTCTTGGATTCCTCGAAGGTGTAGGAATTCTCTTATGAGGCCCTACCCAATTACTATCTTACACAAGAATGTTGTTAATTCTTTTTACTGGATCTTTACTGAAGTTTATGCTCCGTGTACATCTCAATAACAAGAAGTTAAGTTGCTCATGAGGGAGATTGAGGAAGTTAGAAGTTTTCGGCAATATCCTTAAGTAATAAGAGGAGATTTTAATAAGATTAGATTTTGCATGAGAGGTATTCTGGTGGTAAGTCTATTGTGGGTATCTGAACATTTAATACATGTATTTATCGTCATCAATTAGTTGATTTGCGTCTTTTTGGTGCTATCTACACCTAGACCAATAATAAAATTCGGAGTATAGAAATTCGAATAGACAAATTGCTTGTTTCTGATACCTGGGAGATTTCTTATCCTCAAGTAATTCAACAAGCCCTAGATCATCCTTGCTATGATCATTGTCCAATTGCCTTGATTTGTAAGGGTTTGAAGCATTGTACATCTCCATTTCGCTGTGAGTACTTCTGGTTCTCTCACCCTAATTTCATCTAATTTTTCAAGTATTTATGGTTATCTTTTGATGTTTCAGGTAGTGCCGGTCTAATTTTCTGTAAAAAGTTGCAATTACTAAAACCAAAATTAAGAGCTTGGGAGTAAGGAGGAGTTTAGCGATGTGGAAAGAAAGTTAGAAGAATTTGAAGATATTTTTATGGATTTGGATGTTGAAGAAAATACTACCAATGGTATTGCAGGCTAGACAAGAGTTTTTTAAGCTCACTATCTTTAGATATGAACAATGGAAAAGCAGATCAAGGGTTACATATTTCAGAGACAATGAATATAATACCAAGTATCTTCATAGATTAGAAAATGACAACAGAAGAAAAATCTTTATCGGTTCTACAAAGGTTCATGGAATTGTTACAAGTAATGAGAATGAAATCATTTTCAAAATATCTTTCAATCTCAAATGCACAAAAATGTCAGTTTTGATCATATGCAGTTAACTACTATCTCTGAAGAGCTTAAAGTTTGGTTGGACAGAGAGGTGGAGGTGGAAGAATGTTTGGATGCTATTAAGCTTTTGGGACAAAATAAGGCTCCACGACCAGATGGTTTTCCAATAAGTTTTTATCTTCTCTGTTGGGATTTTATTAAATCGAATTTTATGAAGGTTTTGAAAGAATTACGTCATAAATGTTATCTTGATTGGAGATTGAAGAATACTTTTATTGTTTTGATCCCTAAAAAAATTACGTTTGAGGAGATTAAATATTTGAGACCAATTAGTCTTGTGCATGAAGCTTATAAAATTGTTTCCAAAATTCTTGCTGACAGATTCAAGTTGGGTATGCCTGTAATCATCTCTCAGCAACAATTTACTTTTGTTAAGAAGAGACAAATACTGCATGGTGTTCTGGTAGCCAATGATTTGATTGATTCTAGATTGAAAAGTGGCAGGTCTGGTCTTATTTTTCAAAGTGGATTTTGAGAAAGCCTCTAATCATGTTAATTGAGATTTTCTTGATGAGATTCTCTATATAATGGGTTTTGGTGACAAATGGAGGGACTAGTTGAAATGTTGTATGAAAACATATCAATTTTCTGTGCTGGTTAATGGTAGTGCAACAGGATACTTCACTGGCAAAAATGGTATCAGACAAGGTGACTTTATTTATCCCTTTCTTTTTTTTCTTGTAGGCGAAGCTCTTACCTATATGATTAAGCAAGCTCATCAGCATGATCTTATCTCTGGGGGGGTTTTTAAGGAGGGTGGTAAGCTTATTAGTCACTTATAATTCGCAGATGATACTCTCATCTTTCTTGATGCTGGGGTCGAGCATGTAAAAAATTTGAGACTTATTATTTTACCATTTGAGTTGTTTAAAATCAATTTTACAAAGAGACAACTTTTTGTGTTGGGTATGATGGGGCTTATCATAATTTTATTCTATTTTTGGTTGTTACGCTGGTTCTCTTCCTACTACTTATTTGGGGATTACCTCTTGGTGATAGGTATGGAGGTGTGTCTAAGTGGGATATAGTAATTGAGAGATTTATTTCTAGTTAGCTGGTTGGAAATAACCTTTATTATCTAGATATGGTAAAATTACTTCAATAAACAATGTCTTATCTAGCTTACATGTTTACTTTATGTCCGTTTATAAGGTCTCTATGTCTGTTCTAAAGAAGTTAGAGAGAATCATGAGAGATTTTTGTAGAAAAATACTAGTGGTGGGAAGAAGTTACAGCTTGTGAAGTGGAGTGCTTTCTGTAGAAGGCAAAAAAAAGGTGGTTTAGGTATTAAAATATGAAACATATGAACCAGGCTCTGCTTACTAAATGGTCATGGAGATTTGCTAAAGAAGAAGACATACTTTGGAGAGTGATTATCACTAGAAAAATATGGCACAGAAGATGCTAATTAGATCTCTAAAACTCCTAGATGTGCTTATAGAACGTCTGTGTGTAGAGCAATCATGAAATATTTTTTAATTTTTCTGAAACATGTCAGGTATAAAGTCAACAAGGGTACACGATGTAAATTCTAGGAGGATATTGGATCTATGATTCTACAATGCTACCATAATCCCCATAATCCTTATGATATTTCTAGGTTTAAATTTGTTTATTTTGCAGATATTGATGTCGTTGAAGGAGAAAAAATTATTTGGAACTTACAAGTGCCTAGAGGTTTGAATGCGACTGCAAGTGCATAATTGGTAATATTACTTTCTGATCTTAATGCTTTCAGTTTCAATTCTGACCCGAAGGATGAGTTGTATTGGAATTTATCTCCTAAAAATAATTTTTCTGTAAAATCTATGTATGATTCTCTTAACAGAGATGATGGTTCTCAATTAACAGGGTCCATATTTCCTTTCATCTGGAAACAAAAATACCTCCTATAAATAACATTTTTCTTTTGGCTTATTGCTTATGGTAGGTTGCCTACAAGAAATCTTCTAAAGACAAGAGGTATTGATGTGCCTGAAACTTGTGTTTTCTGCAATGAACTTGAATCAAGTAATCATCTATTTCTTCATTGTACTTTTGTTAAATATGTTTGGTTGGATTTTCAAAGTAAGTGGAGATATTATTTTCCTATTCCCGAGGACATTTTACAGACGTTCAAGCTTGACACTTAACTCAGGAAATAAGGCCATCACTAATGTGTGGAACCATTTCCCCTGTTGTTATTTTATGGAACATCTGGAAGGAGAGAAACACAAGAATCTTTACAGATAAAATTGCCAATAACATGGGTGTTGTGATCTACTTAATTATTTGCTTTATTGTTGGTCTTTAGCTATCAAAGATTTTGAGACTGCAAACTCTGCAGATGTTATGTAAAATTGGCATTCTATTTATTTTATCCCTCCTTAAGTAGTTGATACCATGTTATCACTACTTATTTTTTTATTTTTCTTGTTTTGGTTAGGTTGGTATAATTCTTTTATACCCTCTCATTTTGATCAATATATTTCTTTCTTTGCCGATTAAAAAAACTTAGTATTTCTTTTCACCTATAAATACCAGTCGAAATTATCCTTTCAACTCATCCCAAAACCAGCTATTATCCCATCTTATTTTCCCCTCTTCCCGCTTTGTTTTGCGTCTTGCTTGTTTATTTCCTTTCAGTTCTTGTTGTTAAGTTCAAAGAGTGAGTATCTTGTCTTGTGCTGATACAAGCTATATCAGACAGTCTTATCATGGACACATCTTCATTGTTGGGGTAAAACATCACTTATGCTTGAGTATACCCGCGAACTAATGTGTTAAGTACAACTTGTTGAACCTGTGTTGGTGCTCTCGTCAAGTTGTTTGTGTTATTGTATTTTATTTCAGTATTCATATATATCCTATGATACATCTAACCTCTGTTGTTCATTGTTGTAAAAATCCAACGATGTTAACACATTATCAGTTTTAATTATTGTAACAATGGGAAAGAATGACGTTGAGGACCACAAAAGTTCAACGGAAAGGATTTTAAGAGATGGCAGTCAAAGATGTTGTATTTCTTAAGTTATCATGAGTTAGAGATAATTATGTAATGATGATAAATCCTTGAATAAAAAAGGACATGAAGATGAATTTGCGGAATGGAATAGGAATAATTATATGGCTAAAAGTTACATTATGAATTGTTCGGAAGACGTAATGTATGATTTTTATAGGGTTTGTTTGTTAACCATATTATAATGGATTATGAACCCATAATCAATTATCCAGCCCATAATCCATTATATGGGTGTTTGTTAAAATTTATTATAACCGATTATTTTGATCATAATTGAAAAAATTCATTATTTTCATAAGTAGAAAAAAGTAATTTATAAAAATTATCACAATCATTTTTTTTTTTAACAAAATTGAATTAGACTTTTTTTACTTATTTTCTCTAAACTATCAAGAGAGAGACAAAAAAACAATAGTAGACTAAAAATCTTAGATTATCATTATTTCCTCTTCTTTTCGAGAGCATTTTTCTAAGATAATCAATTATTCCAAAAATATGTTTGTTAAAATTTATTAAAAAAATGATTAATATCATAATCATTTTTCAATTTATGATTATCTATAATCATAAATGAAAATCATAATTTTTACCAAACGAGGCCATAATGCTAAAGAAAATATCAGTGCTTTTGATTTGTGGCCTGCATTAGAAGCAAAATACTATGCCGAGACTGTTAGAAGTAAGAAATTTTTTGTAGCTAAGTTTATGGATTTCAAGATGTCTAACGATAAGTCAGTTGTGGAACAATTCCTTGAATTTCAGCAAATCATTAACGAGATTCATGTTGAAGGCTTGGTGATTGATGAGACTTTTACGTATCTACGGTAATTGAGAAGTTACTATCTTCTTAGTCGGAGTACAAAATAAAAATTGAAACATGAAACAAATAAAATCACCATCGTTGATCCACATTGCCAATTTGCTCCTCACCATTCAATTATCGTATAACAACAGTTTCAACACATTAATCACCATTTTCTTATTAGGGATACGATAGTCTCCAAAAAAATGTCGGCTTCTTATTTAGAATTATGTCCATGACAACCCATGACCAGCTTCAACGGATGAGGTTTACTATTATAAGTTGTCCAGTCAGTGTGTGGCAGTGTGTCACAGGGTCAGTTCTTCGCCTCGACTTTCTTCCGTGCGGCACTTGTCTAGAATTCCGTTACTAGATAAGTAAGCCTTCCCAATGAAGTTTAACACAACATCAAGTGACTACTCAAGATCAAACTCACAAGAAACTCAAGAACAACTTAAGAACACTCAAGAAGAAAGATGAATGTTTGAATGGAAGTTGTATGCTTGTATTGCTCTCCCAAACTTGGAATGTTGGATGATTACAAATGACATCCCTATTTATACTAGTTGGGAGCCAAGAATGTTCTAGAGATTTATCTAGATATATACAAGTGTATGGCTAAGATCTACTTCTAGATTATTCTACTCTTATCCACAAATATCTACACCATTCTAGAGTATTCTAAGAAAATGACAAAATAGAGAAGATTCTAGAATGGAGGCTATCCAATTAGCAAAATGGGCTAGCCATGATGGTGCACAAGGGTGAGTTAGCCATTTTTTGAGTTATGTGGTGCACCCTTGTGACATTCTCCCCCACCCGACGTCCTCGTCGCGTTGTACTTATCGATGAGATCTTTGTGTTGCCAAAGTAAGTCTTCATGTTCCCAACTGGCTTCACTGTCAGGTTGATCCTTCCACCGGACAAGATATTACTTATAAATTCGCCCTCCTCTTGAGACACGTCTGTGTGACTCTATGTTTGAAGCATGCTTGTCTAGAGAGGTAATCATATTGAATGGAGCTCTCTTGGTAACACCTATAGACTCGTCATCTTGATCCGCATAATATGACTTCAAGCAGTTGACACGAAAGACGGGATGGATCTTCATGTGGCTAGGTAGCTCCAATCTATAGGATGCCTTCCCGACTTTCTTGACGATGCGAAATGGTCCCTCGTACCGTCGAATGAGTCCCTTATGTACCTTACGAAGAGCTTTGAACTGTTGTGGGTTCAACTTCAGCATGACTAAATTGTCTTCTTCGAAAGATACGGGTCTCCTTTTCTTGTCTGCCCATTTCTTCATACGCTGAGAGGCTTTCTCCAAGAATGCTTTATCCAGGTCATGCTTCTCATTCAACTCCTTAGTGAACTGAAAAGCGGCATAACACTTTCCTATGTATCCTCTAGCGAATGTGTGTGGCATTAGAGGTTGTTGGCCTGTGGCCAACTCCAATGGACTATGGCCAGATGGGGCCATGGTGGGCAGCTTTGCTCCAGGTTCCAACTCGATCTGATGATCCACCTCCCTCTTAGGTGGTAGTTGCTTGGGCAACTCGGCTGACATCACATCCTGGTACTCTTGCAAAGCCTTTTGCAGCTCCAACGGAAGAACCTCGTCCCGTTCTTTGCTTTCCTCCATGATGGCTGCTACAACGGTTGGTTCTCCCTTCTGAACTCCTTTCTTCAGTTGTAGAGCCGATAATGTGCTTGATCAAGTCTCCATGGTCCGGATGGCTGGGATCACGCAATGGGACTCCTCGTCACTGATGCTAACTACTCCGAGGCAGGGCACCGCCGCAACTTTGGCACGATCCAAGAATTTCATCCCAAGGATAACTCTCAAATCGTCCATCTTTACCACCATAAAGTCAGTAATTCCTCTCCAAGCACCAACCTTCATGTCGACCCCCTTGGCCGCTCCCTGAACCGGTATGGCTGCTAAGTTTACTTCCTTTATTGTTCTCGAGTCTGTCTCGACCTTCAACTTCAACATTTCGGCCTCTCCTTTAGAGATGAAGTTGTGTGTTGCGCCTGAGTCGACCATGGCCTTGGTCTTCTGCTCGTTTAGACTTATGTCCACATACATAAGTCCCTTGCTTGCACTTTTCCTTGGTGCTGGTTGTTGTGCTTCTTTTGATTGCGCTTAACCGAATGGATCCCAAGTGTGGGTCCTCGGTCTTCTCCTCTTGTTCCGCAATCAAAGAGTTGAGCACGTTTCTCTTAGGGCAACTGTAACCAAGATGTTCACCTCTACAAATGAAGCATTTCTTTGCACGGTTATCTTTCTTGCCTTTCCACCCGTTGTTTGGCTTGGACCCTTCACGGCTCGACTGTGGATTATCATGATAACTCTTTTCTCCCCCACCTTTTTCTTCTTGAAATGGCTTGGATGACTTTTCCTTGGCAAGTTGTTCAGATTTGTTTGAGAAATCATCAAGTTTCTCAACGGTGCTTAAAGCGGTGGACAAGTCAGTAATACCTCTTCGTTGAAGTTCCATAGAAGCCCAACGAGGTAATCCACGATTAAAGTGGTAGAAGCGGTCCTCATCTTCCATTGTCAATATGTCTTACATAATTGAATTAAACTGTTTGACATATTCAGAAATTGTACCTGAACACTTCAAACTTTGAAGTCTGTCCCGGGCTTTGTGTTCAACATTTTCTGGATAGAACATGGCTTTAACTTCCCTCTTGAATTCTGCCCAAGTAGTGATGGAACAGGTTCCCCTCTCAATTTCTGCATATTTTCTCCTCCACCACAATAGTGCATCTTCAGTCAGGTACATGGTCGCAGTGTCAACCTTTTCCTGCTCGTCATCAAGGCCCGTGGCCCTGAAGTACCTTTCCATGTTCCATAGGAAATTTTCCAGATCCTTGGCATCCCTTGCACCAGCGTATTCCTTTGGTTCTGGCACCCTCACTCTAGATGGTCCACGAACCGCACCTCCTCGGATCAGGGTCTTTAGCTCATCAATTTGAGCTTGCAGCATCTTCACATGTGCACACATCTCTTTCCGATACGTCTCAAAAGAGACCTCCGTCGATTTCTCCAAATCTTCTATGGTAGCACTTTGTTGATCCATGGCTTCCCCAAAGTCCATGTTCAACTTTTCTACCATCTCCGTATTGGAAGAAACCTTTTCTTCCAATGATCCACACGAGCATCTATACGGGGGTCCATTGACCTATCCCGTTGTTTCTTTTCCTTCTGAGCCTTCTCATTATTAACGTTAGTGATAACAACATTTGTATCATTTGAAGACATAGTGAGAGATCTTACCGAGAGTAGTGTGAACTTTGCTCTGATACCAGTTGTCACGGGGTCAGTCCTTCGCCTCGACTTTCTTCCGTGCGGCACTTGTCTAGAATTCCGTTACTAGATAAGTAAACCTTCCCAATGAAGTTTAACACAACTTCAAGTGACTACTCAAGATCAAACTCACAAGAAACTCAAGAACAACTTAAGAACACTCAAGAAGAAAGATGAATGTTTGAATGGAAGTTGTATGCTTGTATTGCTCTCCCAAACTTGGATTGTTGGATGATTACAAATGAGAATGGCATCCCTATTTATACTAGTTGGGAGCCAAGAATGTTCTAGAGATTTATCTAAGATCTATACAAGTGTATGGCTAAGATCTACTTCTAGATTATTCTACTCTTATCCACAAATATCTACACCATTCTAGAGTATTCTGAGAAAAAGACAAAATAGAGAAGATTCTAGAATGGAGGCTAGCCAATTAACCAAATGGGCTAGCCATGTGGTGCACAAGGGTGAGTTAGCCATTTGCTAAGCTATGTGGTGCACCCTTGTGACAAATGTCTCTCCAATAAGGCAATAGGACATAACTTGTGAGCAAGAATTCGATATATTTATAGGGGTAAATATTGTCCGAGAAATAAACTGCGTACGATTGCACCAATGTGAGACACTGGATCACCGGATTAAGGTTTCTTACACTTGGACAAACTTAATAACCCGTTTACCAAATGTCTTTATTATTCTTAAATAAAACAAATTTCTGAAAGATTTGCTTACTTCCTCAAAAAAATATTCCTTTTCTCTGCTTACTTGATTCCATGTCAGCTCTCAAGAATTGTCTAACTATTCATTTATTTCCTCATATTGTAAGGACAATTCGGTCATTTGAATTACAATTTCTATTCCTAGGAAAACAAATAATTCAAACTAAGAGTAAGTTTTTTTTTTGTTTTTTTTTAAAGCATAATAGTAAGTTTTATAATATGCTGACAGAAAACCTCAAAAAAATATTAATAAAATTTAAAGAATATTTTGGATTTTGTTTTATTGATTTTGAAGGAGATTAAAATGTGATTCATCCATGTATATATGGTCAGATAAATGTGTCATAGAGAAGTGAGATTTTTCCGGGTGAAATAATTCTAATATTAGTTTTGATGATCCTTAATAGAATATTTAGCTTAGGTGATCCTTAATACTTTTATGAAATTTAATTTCGCCGATTTATATATACATTTATGTTCTAACAGTTTTACGTAACTTATCGCCGTATAAATCAGATCAAGTGCACATATGATAATTAAAAGAAAACCTATGCTCGGACCTGAATTAAGTTGGCTAGAATATTCAATATCTACATACGTGGAGATTCGTAAAATTTTAACAAAGATTTTCCAACTATGACAATGTCAAACTGGAAAAACAATTATTCAGTATACGACAAAAAAAAAACCGTTATTCGGTAACGACAAAATAGTTCGTTAAACTAAAAAATGATTATCATTGTTTTGGTTTCTTGTGACACATCAACGTCATGTAAATTCGCAATAATCTCGGTCGAGCTCTTATCATGCGAAAATCATATAAAGTTGTAAAATCAAGTGTGGTAGATTTTTTTTTCTTGTGATGAATTCCCTCGGTTCGTCATAAATTGATATATTTCAAGTTTGCATAATTCTTAAAAGAAAGAAGGAAAGATATAAATGTTTAGTATTTTTTTCATTTCAAGTTTGTACAATTTACCTTGTTTATTTTGAATAGCTCAATTTCTAGGAAACTAAATTCTAAAATGAATTGTTCAATTTACGAGAAACATAGGGAGTAGGACTTAATATATAGATAGGTACATAATTTTCCTTAATTGCCCATTGTAAAGATTAGGCTGTATCGTAACTGATTTTCTCTCTTTTTCACCTATAAATACCATAAGAATGATGCCTATAAACACCACCAAAATAAAATTGATATAGATGTTTTCTTGTTTGTATCAACACTGTTCTCATATTTCTGCTTCTATCTCAGTTAATCATCTTCATACCCTATAAGCAACATCCAAGCTAGATTTAGTTACTATTGATTGGTTAAGTATGTAGCTATCACTATTATGTACCATTAATTTTTCCATGAAAATTAACCTTAACTAGCAGTTAATTTTACAATCTCCTTTCTCTTGGATTAATCCAAGTATCCATTCTTCTTGTTTTGTGTTTAATGAATTATTTATAATTTGTTTAGCGTTGTCTAAGCTAATACTTAACTAAAATAACATCTATCTTCTTCTTTAATTTGTGTCCCCTTGTAAGCCAAAATATTTAATTTTGAGGGTGTATCTGTTTCTTCATTTTTCTAATTTTTTAAAAGGAAAAATTGGGAGCACTTGTGATATCACTATCATTGAAAACTACTCTTTTTTTCTTTTTATCAACAAATAGTTAAGAAATACTTGAATCATAGATACTTATGGATGTTAAAAATTTTCTTATCCGACCAGTTTCTAGATCCCTAAATTGCATTTTCTAGAATTCTTGTCCAAGCCCATAAGATTGTTCTTTTGCGTTTTCTTATTTATTTGATGCTCTTTTTTTTTTTGTTCTATTTGAAGCATTTGCTTGTTTTCTATGATTGTTGATAGGTTAATTGATCAAGCAGTTGAGTCCGTTTCACTCGTATAAATATTTTTACCTTAAGTTCATCTCTAATTCAACACTAAATTAAGATTATTTCTCAATTTAATTGGTGATTTACCACTTTTCTGTTACTTTTTTAATGTAGATTACTAGATCTTAGTTGGGCCGACAACCTTTGTCCAAGAATATACACACTCGTGGTAAGATATTTTAGTCAAAAATATCTATCTTATTTATCATTTGGTCGATCATCTACTTAAAGAAAAACATATTGTTTATTTATAAACGAAAATTTTGATCTCCACACATGATGTTGAGTTTCTTTATATGTAGAAAGTGGTAAGATTCAAAAAAAAAATTCTTTATTAAGTGGTAAAATTCACACCGATCATCACAAAAAAAATATATCTCTAACTCTAGAACATTAGAGCTATAGTTTAGATAAACGCGCTTATAAATATATATGATTTATAAAAAAATACTAAAACCAGTTAAAAATAGCATTTAATCGATTCCACGGTCAATCGTTAAAATCTATTTATTTTATATAATATATATACATCACTTCCGTTATTAATGGTATCACATATTATAAATCGTGATATTATGTGATAAAATGTTACGAAATCTAATCGTGATTTTGTTTTATCTTTTGTTTTTCTTAGGTTTTGTAGTTGGTGTCATATAAGGCTCTCGCGAAACTAAATCGTAGCAAATGGAGGTGATATATAAATTAGTAAAAAATAAAATATATATTTGTTTTAATATTTTTGTGTTCATTGATTTTCAAACTTAAAGTTCTGTAATAGTATTACCAACTGAAATTCGAAATGTCTAAAATTCTCTAGGGGGAAGAAGATCTTTTCATCGATTCAAACATTTTCAGTCCCGACTGTCAATTGGGAGGGGATGGAGACTTAGATAATTGGCCGATGGCCACGTGAGTTGAACATCGTTAAAGAATATATGATCATATAGCTAAAATTATTTGATTTAGTAATTAATTTCTGTTTCCAATGGTTTAACTCAGGTCAATTACTCATGATCCTTCTAATAATGCACAACAAAATGGAGTTGTAGGACACCGAATTGCTTCTGACCATCAAAATGTTGGAGTTACAGTTGCACAAGACCAGAATCTAGGGTCTGGACACTCTGGACTCAATGGACATCAGCACCAACAAATTTTAGGAGGTGTCGCACTTGCACATGACCAGAATCTAGGATTTGGACACTCTGCACTCAATGGACAGCAGCACCAACAATTTTTAGGAGGAGTTGCACTTGCGCATGACCATAATCTAGGATCTGGACACTCCGGACGCAATGGACATCAGCACCAACAAATTTTAGGATCATCTGGAGATCAAGGAGTTCCTAATTTCCAATCTCACCAAACTCGATTTGGAGTTGGTAGTTACAATGGGGATGAGAGCATGCTATCGGATGATCATCTGCCGAGTCAAATACTCCAAGACTCGTATCTCTTAAACTGGGTACGAAATTTTAACCTTCAAATGATAAAAAAAAAGTATCGATCATTTTACAAAAAAAAAAAGATACTATCCCCATAACAAAAAATATTTACTATTGTTTTTTTATTTTAGACGGAGAGAATAGTACTCGTATAAAACATCTACATTTTTGTTGTCTTTGGTGTTGACTAGTCGATTAAATATACAAAATATGCAAAAATAACAGGCAGTTCCGGAAAATAAAATAACGGAGCCAGCACAAACTCAAGTCCCAATTTATCCAGAAAATGCAAATGATTTCTTTAGGGTAACTTAATTCCTGAGTTAGTTAAGCATTTTTTTTATATTAGTGTTCATTTTAAATTTTTTTTAAATAACAATAAAATCTATTAGAATTTGATTGTAAATTAAGGAATGTCTCCTGGGAGGTGAGTTGAGGTGTACGAAGGCGCCAACATTAGCCGGCAATGACTATGACAATTCGAATATGGAGGCAAACCCTAGGTATTAATTAATACGATTGTTGTAGCTTTAAATTATTTATATATTTTATTTATATAATATTAAACTAATCCTAGGAATTTAATTATGGGATAATTCAATTCTTAGAATCGAATTTTGAGAAATTGTATTTAAATCTAAAAATGTAACATTCGGTTGAGGTAATTCAATTACTTTTGTTTTTATCCCGGAATCCAATTTTATTACACTATTAAACTAGTACAATGAAAATTTATTATTTTGGATAAAATCGGATTCCTATAAATTAAAAATCTTAATTATATAAAATTGATTTGTTGATTTGTCCCATTTGATTCAAATAACTGGGCGCATTCTCTGGAATTTAAATTACTTAACCTTCAATTCTTTAAACTGAACATGTTATTAAGAATTTTCATTTACTACTTATACAGACGTCGTGCTATAAAAAATGGAGTATATGATCCCAGATATGAGACTCTAGGGCTTCCGATCGATCCACACTTGAGGATGTTTCAATCCATGATGTTGTCAAGTAAGTTTTTTTTTCATTTTCATTTAGGCGAATTATTTTTTATGTGTTCAAGACATCAAAATATTACCCAAATGTTGGTCCGCATGAATTATCTAACACAGACTGAACATCACACAAAATTAACATTACAGTAGTGCTCAGTATGGCTAGGCAAGTATGGCTTATGCTTTTTAATTTTGATGGAAAATTTTATTTTAAGCAGAAAAAAAAACAAAGTCAATCCATTAATGCCACTTATAAATTTTTTGGGGCTTAATTATATATTTTTTATTGCAGACAAAAGAAAGGCGAGAGACGGTGCAGACAATATAGATAGCAATGAGCAGAGACGATCACAATAAGGATAGCAAAGAACAGCATGTTGCCATCCTTGGATGTAAATTGTGAACTCATGTCTGTCACTGAATCGATCCATCTCTTGCTTAGCTAGTTCTTCTCTTCCTCTTCACACCCGCATGCACTTTAAAATATTCTGCTACACTGTGGTTTAATATTTTAATATCAAACTTTTGTATTCGCACCAACATGAATAAAGTCATTACTCTTGAGACAATGTTTCGTAAGCTAGTTGATTCTTAGTAAACTATGCATGGTAAGGTTGGTAGGCTTGTTGAGTGGTAGGGATAAAATGACGTTTGCCCGAAGTGACATCATCATGTCCCGATCTCGAAACGACGTCATCAATTACGTCCCGATCACGAAGTGACGTCATCACGTCGCGAAGTGACGTTATCAAGTACGATGCTCAACTTGGACCGAACCCCAATTTGGACCGAAGCGACGTCATCATTTTCCCGTAATAACGTCATTATTTCCGATGCATCAAGTCAAGAACACGTGGCGGATCCCGTTGACACATGGCGAAACGTGGTGAATCCTCTACGACACATGGCGAGCTTAGAAGAATCTTCATCGACACGTGGCGAACCTTGATGACATGTGGCGAAGGGCTTTTTATTAATTATCATCTATTTTATCCCTATAAATACAATTTTAGAGAGAAGAAGAAGGGGACTTTTGGCCCGATGGAGGCTTCCTCTGCTTCATTCTCAACTGTAACCCAGAGATGAATAAAAACTCCAACTTCATTACCCGTGGATGTAGGCTAATCATGGCCGAACCACGTTAAATCCTTTGTGTTAATTTCATTTTCGTCGATCTTTTATTATCATTTTTGGTTGTTTTTTGCCGATGAGAAATTCGGCAGAAACAATTTGGCCCTAGAAACAGGGATTGAAGAAAGGATTTATCCTAACTGAGATGGAATCTTCATTAGCACAAGAAAACTCGGTTACGCAGAAAGAAATGGGGGCAGTTTTATGGACGCCGACTAACATTTTTCTTCTGAAAAACCCTTTTATTAGATTCAATTTCATCAATTCAAATTTCAACAATAGATTTCAGCTGCCACAACAGATTACAGCTTAACCAAAAACATTGATTTCTTCTGGATTTCATGATCTATTAATTTCATTCATACCTTTGATTCAAACAAATTTTTTGAGAATTTTTCTATTTTGAGGATTTCAAACTGAAATTTTGTTTAAAAATTTCGTTGTCAAATTTTGAAGATTTTGAACTAAAATTTTAAGGGTTCCTCACAGATTTGGTTTTTGAGGGTTCCTCACAGATTTGAACTAAAATTTGGTCAATAAGTAGATTGATTTTCAAAACAAGAAAAAGTGACTTTTTGATGAAATACTTTTTGTTCTTCACAAGAATTCAGATTTTCTTTTGAAACCTTGTCTCAAAATGAGTTTTGCTTACAGATTTATGACCATCAAATCATGTATTACAAACCCATCTAATTGACTTGGGAATTTTTCTCATCAGTTTGATTTAGCATTTCTTGCAAATCAATTGCTACAATGTTTATGATTATATGAACGATTTGAATAATTGGGTTTGTCTTGAATGCATTTATGATTGCAGGAAAGAAGATAGAGTGGTGTTTGAAATCACCATCAATTTCAAGTTTGAATCAACGACATAATGCACATAAAGTTCTTGTGAAATTGCCTGAATTGAAGTGGATGAATTATAGTAGTTTTGATTCAAGTTTTGTTTGGACAGGGTTCAATGGAGAAGAAGAACGGAATCATACGTCAATAAGGTCACCCCCGTTAGAAACAACTGCTTTATCCATCATTCCCCAAACCACAACAGTAGCAATAGTATTAGAACACATTCAATATCATCGTCAAGAGCATCATTCAAAGGATACTGTTGATTTTTATTCCTACTCATAACATTTTAAAGTCTATTGCAGCAACTACATCAACGCAAGCCTGTTTCAGAAAACAAATGGTTCTCACAGGGTTCAAAGTGGGAGATCAAACCACACCTAGAAAGTTTGCCTGCTACTCCCGATAAAGCCTCAGACAGCGGACTTGCTACACCAAACAGGGACTCTGATGCACTTGTACAACATGGAAGTCGTGGTTTCTTCCTTGAACATGTTTCATCATTCAAAGAAGTTGGGACATCACCAGATATCTCCAATGAAGTAGAGCGAAGTGGAGTCACTCTTCCGAGATACAACTCAGTCTTACTTTCATCTGAATCTGTTCTAATACTCCTTGATTCTGATCACATTTCTGCTGCTTCAACTAGTTCAGTTGAGTAGAAGAGTTTAGGGCTATCTTAAGCGGGAGCTGTTGTTGCTATATGGGTGGATTCCGGAAATGAAAAAAGATGAATATGAAATTAGAGAAAGCTCACAAGTTTATGGGTTGTTTCAATTTTTAGTGGTCTTTTGTGGTTTATTGAAACTGTTCATGCTTTATCCGCAAACCGACCCTCATCCACGACAACACCTGCAAGTACCACTACAAGGACTACTTATTTGCTGTCCATATTCAAGTATACCCATGTTGTAGGAAGTTTGATTTCAGTACTCATTTCATCATCCACATCTACTTGCATATTCATGGGCGGTTTACATTACATCGTAGGACAACTATGTGTCAGACCACTCTTCCTTATCTTCCTTTTCTTAATTTACTTCATCTTCCCACTGGTTAGTCTCCCACTCCTCCATCCATTACAATAAGTAATGAAACAGATGCAGTAAGAGCGCAATTTTTAGGATTCTTCGTGTCAGCAATTACTTTAGGGTCCGGTTTCTATTTCAAGAACAATGACTGGAATCATGTTCACTTGTCAATATTCGTTGCAATTCAGAGTATATTTGTTGGGATTTTGCATGCATTTGGTAGAGTCTTGTTGCTGGACTGTACGCCACCAAATAAAGAAGGTGTTTTCTCAATATGGTTTGCTTGGACGAAAGCCGTGGGTACATGTATTGGTTTCAAAGTTTCATCAGTTTTCTTTGACAAAGTTGCAATGACTTTTGGTATTGCATTTTGTACTGTCATTGCTGGAATGATCACTTTGATTTTGGGTAAAGTAAGTCATTTAAGTGGAGCTGCTGAAGCTGGCCATGTCGTCAAGGAAGAAGAGATTGTTGTTATGAGTGAAAAAGGGTCACCAGATGATGCCTGAGACCTGAGAAGATTCATTTGAAGCAAAGAGCTCATTCAATGCACCAGCATTTCGCTTTCTCAGCGAGCTAAGTATCAAATAGCCCATTTTTGTTTTAGCTCAATCCAACTAAGACTCTTGCAAAGAGCTAAGTATACTTTATTTCTTTGATTTAAGATTTTCTCTTGCTCTAACTATTCTTGTTTGTATAAGTCATGAAAAGGACTCTTATTGAAAGGTGAACAGGTTAAAAGGCCACCCACCGTAATTATCGGAATGTTTGGCGCAAATAGGCTTTGGCGCGTGTAAAGAAAATTACGCCCAATGAATAACCTGACATGTGACCCGTTCCGATTGCTTCTTTAAATTTGAATTCCTGATTGACTTATACATTTATGCAAGATTCAATAATTGGATGAAACATAGTTTATTAATCAATTTATCATTTTTGGTTAAAACTCATGAAATGATATTATTATGCTAATGTGCGCTTATGTATAAGTTTTGCAGCAAAATTCTATTTTTGAATGGATCAGGTTCATACTCTTATCGTGACAAGGCCAAGCAAGAAGAAACTGAAGTAATTTTCTTAAGAGTTTTTCTTCAAACAACTCTCAAGAAAAGGGGGCAAGTTGTTAGGGACAAAATGATGTTTGCCCGAAGTGACGTCATCACGTCCCGATCCCGAAGCGACGTCATCAATTACGTCTCGATCACGAAGTGACGTCATCACGTCCCGACCCCAAGGGACGTCATCAATTACGTCCCAATCACGAAGTGACGTCATCACGTCCCGATCCCGAAGCGACGTCATCAATTACGTCCCGATCACGAAGTGACGTCATCACGTCCCGATCCCGAAGCGACGTCATCAATTACGTCCCGATCCCGAAGCGACGTCATCACGTCCCGAAGTGACGTCATCACGTCCCGATCCCGAAGCGACGTCATCATTTTCCCGAAGTGACGTCATCAAGTCCGATGCCCAACTTGGACCGAACCCCAATTTGGACCGAAACGTCATCATTTTCCCGTAATGACGTCATCAATCCCGATGCATCAAGTCAAGAACACGTGGCGGATCCCGTTGACACATGGTGAATCCTCTACGACACATGGCGAGCTTAGAAGAATCTCCATCGACACGTGGCGAATCTTGATGATATGTGGCAAAGGGCTTTTTATTAATTATCAACTATTTTATCCCTATAAATACAATTTTAGAGAGAAGAAGAAGGGGACTTTTGGCCCGATGGAGGCTTCCTTCGCTTCATTCTCAACTGTAACCCATAGATGAATAAAAACTCCAACTTCATTACCCGTGGATGTAGGTTAATCATGGCCGAACCACGTTAAATCCTTTGTGTTAATTTTATTTTCATCGATATTTTATTATCATTTTTGATTGTTTTTTGCCCATAAAAAATTCCGCAGAAACATTGAGTATCAAGAATCAAACAATATGGATTTATAGTTGAGAATGCATTTCAAAAATACACCCATCCTCCTTATCTCCACTATCCTCCGCCCAAATCTTTTTTTTGTATATAGACTTTGGAAGACTCTAATCCTTGAAGTTATAAAATAATATATATAAAATATATAATCATTATCTGTTGAAAAAAATAAAAGTAAAATAAAAATAAAAGAGTAAAAGTGAGACTTTGGGATATAAAAAATAACAAAATACGTAATAATTATCCGCCCCCCTGTAAAATTGTTGCGCACTTTTCTTTGGAAATACCTTTTTAGAGGCGCTTTTAGTCTAAGGTTACAAGGCTAACTGTCCAGAAATAAGGATGTAAATTGGGCAGATCCTTGCAGTCAAGCTCATTTCAAATTTTGACTGCTCATGGATTCCGTGCCGTAAAAAATGGATCTTTCACTCCATAAACTGTAAACTTCGAAAAATAAAAGTGACCACACATCTCGATATATAATACTCCTACAAAAAATAGTTGGGGAAACAAATAAGGTATGAATTTGAGTTTGAAATATTTAGAGAGATAAAATTATCTGAGGAATATAGGGTAACTATATCAATGGATGCTATGAGCCACCCGATTACTAGTTTTTTACATTTGGACAAAAGTTAGTAATCAATTTAATGTCTTTAATTAATATTCTAAAGAAACAAAATTTTGGAAGATTTACTGACGTCACCTAAAAAATATTCCTTACTTTGTACTTAGTTTAGTACACATCAGATGCTAACATAGTCATTTGAATTACACCATGAATCATTGAACAATAGCTCATTGTTGATATTTTGATGTATTTAGAGAGAAGAGTTTTCCATCTCACTAAAAAAGATATTATCGTCTTTTTAATTCAGTCTATGTAATAATATATTGGAATTTTTTCGAACGAAAAGAATAATCTTTTAGTTTAGGCGATCATTGGTAATTTTGAAAGCTGATACCACCTCCAGTTTATGTATTTATGTTTTAACGGTTTAATATAACTTGCTAGGTAAATAAGATCAAACATATGAATGAACCGCTAAAAAGAAATGCTCATAATTGACTTAAATTAGCTAGAACTTTTAAGTTTAAAATACGCAGCGATACGAAAAAAAATTTAAAAAAAATTCTTCCACCACTACATTATTAAACAGAGAAAGTGGTAATGGACTGTATGATAAAACATCTGTTATTAGGTAACGACAGTTTGTTATCGCAATAATAAACTACATTATATTTAATCTTGGTTTTCTTGTGGTACACTAATGTCATGTAAACTCGGAATAATCTTAATCCAACTCTAAGTATATAGAGTCTCATTAAATCAAAAAATCAAGTGCGGTGAAAACGATTGTAATGATCCGACCCTCAATTAACGATAAACACCCAACCCTTTATGACCGATATAATTTTCACTTAGCCATTACGGTTATTCGACAATATGAAATTTTTAATAGGAATCGTTGTGATTATCCAGCAGCAGTTTCCCAGGAGGTCATCCATCCCTGGATTACTTCTGTCCGAGCATGTTTAACTGTAGAGTTTTTTTTTTGTCAATTCTGGAGTTAACTATGCTGAAAAAGGCCTCGATGTTAGGAAAGGAAAAATCATTACCTATATTCCAATCGGCGAACCCTACTTGCCGAATTGGAGCATTACAATATTATCACCTTAAATTGGAGCCGACCTCGGCTCCGGAATATGCAAGCTCAGATCTCTGACGTTCCCTACCACTCATGAGACCGATACATGTAATTACCCTGTCCAGTGTTCTTTCTCACCATCGACAGGTGACCGTCATCAGCTCTGATACCATTTATAATGACCCGACCCTCCATGACCGATATTGTCCCCACTTAGTCACTGTTTATCCGGCAGTATGGGGTTTTCAATAGGCACCACTGCGGTTATCCAGCAGCAGCTTCTCGGAAGGTCATCTATCTCTGGATTACTACCGCCTGAGTACGCTTAATTGCAGAGCTTTTTTTACCAACTCTAGAGTCAACTGTGTTGAAAAAACCTCGATATTAAAAAAAGACAAATCACTATTTATATTTCAATCGACAAACCCTATTTGTCGAATTGGAATATTACAACGATCATATGATTTAAACTTTAATAATATATAAAAAAAATTCTAATATTACTGATTATACAAAGGTCTGGTTTCTTTTAGAAATAAAACTACTGTAAAAAAAAACGACCAGAGAAATATAAATTTCAATCCTTGTTTCTCTTATAAATACCCCAGGTATGACACCCTAAGAAAATACATGTTTCCTCATTTCCATACAATCCATCAACACCACTAAGAAAGAAAAAAAGTTCTTTGTGTCTTTTTGGCAAATACTTGCTTTCTCATTTTGTATACGAATTTCTTTTTTCTTCTTCGATCTCTATCTCAGTTAATCATCTTCATATCAAACACTGAAGCTAGGGTTCACCAATTACATACAAATAATCAAGCATGCCTGTTATATCACTATTATGTACCATAAAACCTTAGGCAGTAGTTTCACAAAGAAATACTCAAACTAGTAGACCCAATTATAGGATCATTATTCTTCTAGGAAACGTGAATCATAAATATTCATAGGAAATCTAGTCCTTCAGAATCCTCTATCCAAACTCGTCCATGAAAATTATTTTCATTTTTTTTCATTTTTTATTGTTGCCTATTTCCTACGATTGTTTCTACCTTGGTTAACTTATCGATTAAGCACTAAGACCCGGTTTCACAATTACCAACGGTTTATCCTCCACCTTCATGCTTAAATTATCATTTTTGACTTAACTAAGACCCGGGATTTCCATTTAACTTACTTGGCGCTTTTAACCATTTTTGTTTTTTTTATGTAGATTACAAGATCTTAGTTGGGCGAACCTACATCCAAGGCAAATTTTGCCCAAATAAACATTTGTGGTAGTGGGTATGATATTTTAGCTAAAAGTTTAATTTATTTTTTTCAGGAAGGTTGGTTTGGAAAAATGAGTGTTAGCACCCATTTTGTGATTGCATGGGACTTCTTTTTTCGATTACACCCCGTTCCCTTCGTTATTCTCCCCGCATACACATGTGGCTTCTAATTCTGTATTTTCCTCATTTACTACGAATAAAGTAATAACAATTACTAATCATTAAAATATGATCTCATAGTTGGTCGATTTTTCATATTAGTTTTCCTTTTATTTATTTTTTATGGTTTTGGTAAAATATTTTCTTTTGATATCTAGATCATTATAAACTCGTATTTATGATACAAGTTATTATCATAACTCATCAAGAAATTTTATAACTGATTATTTTTTTCTTTAAATATCTATGATTTATGATAAAATTTTAATACCTAGATTTCTATAATATGAGAAATTTTTCCTAACTAATTAGTTTTTTCTTTAAATATCTATGATCAATGATAAATTCCGATACCTAGATTGTCTATAATACGGTAAAATATTAAGACCAAAATTTCTAACATAATACCGAATTTCTTAAATAAATATTTATCTTAATAAGTTAAAATTGGAGAATATTGGCGAGATGGAAGTTTTAATCACTAATTATTATATGTCTCTAAGAAAATTATTTGTTACTTAATAAGGAAATAAAATAGGTTGAAGAGAAAAAAACTCAAAAAATAATATATAAAGTTCTTTTTTTTTATCGGACAAAGAAGAAATTCAATGAAAAGAAGAGGTACTTAAGGGGGTACCTCTACCTAATGAAAACAAGAAAAGACAAGAAAAGAAAACAAAAATAAAAAGAGAGCACACAAAATCAAAGGGACCGAAATAATGAGTCCCAAAGAGCTATAACCATATTTGTGGTTAGACCTAACATTTTTGTATTTGATTCGGCCCAAAAGAAAGCTTGTAATTTTTAACATTTCTAATGATACTTTCTAATCCTTTCCTTTTGTTTTTGAAGACTCTTGCATTGCGCTCATTCCAAATACACTATCAAATTGCTACCGGAATGTTATTCCAAATTCGACTAAGAAAATCATCTCCCCAATTGAATTTCCAAGATTTTACGTTTGTAGTAACATTGGAATTATAAATCCAATTACTCCTAGGCCCTTCCTTGAAGTAGTCCCATATCCTTCGGATCCTCCAACAATCATAGAAAAGATGCACGCTAGTCTCATCGTTTTCGCCACAAAAACAACAAAGGCTAGATACCTCCATGCCCCTTCTTAGAAGCTTATCTTTTGTCATTACCCTATCATGAGAGAGAATCCAAAGAAAGAAATTAATTTTGCAAGGATAATTACGGCTCCAAACAACATCGGTTGTAAAAATTGACACATCTTGTTCCTCTTCGTTCTTAATACCATCTTTAACCGTATATTGACCATTGTCATTTCCATCCCAAATTCGGCAATCCAAAACACCTTCTTGAAAAGAGAAAGAAGAGAGAAGATTTGATATACTTGCTACTTCATTTGAGATGGTTTGCGGGTATCTTTGTCTAGCCATAAACTTCCACCTTATATCGTCATCTACTACATCGAACATACGGGCTACCACAAGCTCCTTGGTCCTTGAGACTTCATAGGCCGAAGGAAACATGTCACATAATCTTCCATCACCAATCCAAACATCTTCCCAAAATCTAGTTTACTTCCCCGCGCCAACCTTGAATTAAATATGTTTGTTGAAATCTTCGAGCTCTTTATAAATGTTATACCAAAGGCTACCTCCTTTTGAAACTTTAGGTTGGAGTGTTTCCCAATCGGTAAGAGATTCACCAAATTTCTCGACTATTATCTTCCTCCACAACGCATCTTTCTCTAAAGCCAAAGCGCCACCACCATTTTTTTTAGCAAAGCCGAATTCACTCTTTTAGTTCTTCTAATACCAAGCCCTCCCTTTTCCTTCGGTTTTGTCACCATATTCCAACTAATATTGTGAATTCTTTTAATATTTTGATCATCGTCCCATAAGAAATTCCTCACCATTATAATTTTCTTAGTTATGGCGCAAGGAGCAAGAAAAAGGGAGAGATAGTAAATTGGTAACTCGCTAAAATGCTTTTAATGAGAGTTAACTTACCTCCTTTTGCTATTGATTTTCCGTTCCAAGAAGTAATCCTTTTTGCACAAGTATCAAGCGTTTTCTCCCATTTTTGTGACCCTCCTACTTTGCCGCCCAACGGAAGAGCAAGGTATATACTAGGAAAGCTGTCATATTTGCATCCCAACATGTTTGTATAGTTTTCAAGACCCTCTTCCACCGCGACTCCATACAAACTACTGAAAAAATTAATCTTCAAGCCCAAAGTTAACTCAAAACAAAGGAGAAGGTAACGAAGGGTAGCAACTTGTTCCTCCTTTGCATCAAGAAAGACAATTGTGTCGTCGGCAAATTGGAAATCGGGTTATCCTCATCCTACGTAGGAAGAAGCAAATGATTTATTTTTGTTCCTCCTTCCTTTACCGAGAACCCCAAAATATGATCAAATTCTTGAGCTTTACTCAACATACAACTTAAGACTTCACCCACAATTGTAAAGAGAAATGGAGAAAGTGGGTCTCCTTGACGAAGTCCCCTTTCACTTCCAAAAAAACCATAGGCCGAACCATTAACGAGAACCGAATTATTTAGAGAACGTTAAACAATTTCTAATCCATGCCCTCCAAACACCACAAAACCCCATTTTAAATAAGACTTCATTAAAAAAGTTCCAAGTTACGTTATCAAAAACCTTCTCAAAATCGAGCTTGCAAACCAAACCCGGAAATTTTTGACGGAGTCTAGAATCCACACATTCATTTGCTATCAACACACCATCAAGGATTTGTCTACCTTTAATAAAACTAGATTGGAACGAAGAAATTAGAGAAGGGAAATATACCTTTAGACGTCCCGCCAATACCTTGGAGATGATTTTGTTCACACTCCCAATAAGGCTAATAGGCCGAAAATCTTTAACTTCCTCTACGTTCACCTTCTTTGGAATAAGAGCAATAAAATTGTTTTTTAAAGATGAGTGAAGAACATTGTGGTCATGGAATTCCTTAAAAACCTTCATCAAATCTTCTTTAATAAAATCCCAACAAACAATAAAAAACTTCATAGGATAACCATCCGGACCCGGAGCACGGTCTATTCCCAAGCTTTTAATTGCGTTTCTCACTTCCTCTTCACTAAAAGACCTCTCTAACCATAAACGAGACTCCTCATCAATCTTCTTAAGACACATATTTTTGATTCTTGGACGATTGTTTGATGTCTCCTTAAACGCGAACTCAAAATAATTCGCAATGCCCAACTTAATTTCTTCTTTGTTTCCGGTCCATCGACCATTAATACGAAGGTTGAAGATGTTGTTTGAAGCTCTATGACCCTTCACTACTCGATGAAAAAATCTTGAGTTGCGATCTCCATCTCTAAGGTATCTAATTCTAGATTTTTGTCTCAACATCACGCTTTGCCGCCGATGAGCCAACTCGAAATCCACCTTAGCCGTCACAAGCAAGTCTTCTTCATCTATGGTGAGACCCCTCCCATCATCTAGATCGTCCAAATCTTTCAACTTGGTAAGAGCCGTATCAATGGCCCTTTCAATGCAACCAAAAACTTCTTTATTCCACACCTTCAAATTCTCCTTTAAAGCGTTTAGCTTCCTCGTAAAACATTCGCCGGCCGTACCTATAAAGGAAAAAACTCCCATCATTTTTTCATTAAGGGTATTATGTTAGTGCCTTCAAACAAACGAAAAGGGCAAACACCCCAATCCGGTGATAATTGGATGGTAAGGCAATAAAAATCTGTATTGACGTTAACTTGTGCACTGGTGTGCTAAAAGCATTATGAAATCTAATTGTGTTTTTGTTTTTGTCGTTTTATTTAGTGTTTAGGTTTCGTTGTGCGTATTACTCGAGACTCTGACAGAACCAGATCACATTGCATCATGGAGGTAAAAAATATTAACTAAACATTAGATGATAAAATTATTTTTATCATTATTTAAATTAGATTTTTCAAACTTGACTTGCTAAATAGTTATATGGTATTATTTGCTACTTGAGTTAAACATCTTTATTGAATATCGGTCATCCAATTGAAATTTTTTAGTTGGATTTTAATTATTATTAACAGTTAATGTTTGTTATATTCAATATTACTGTAATATAATGGTAAAATTATTTGGTAATGGTATAGTGATCTGAATTCAAAATTCGTCACATATTTTTTATCGATAAAAATTAATTAATTAATATTTATTATAAATAATAAATCAGATCGTCTACTCAAGTACCATCTAGAATTGCACAAGATCATTTTGGATCCTTAAATGGAGTTGCACATGACAGATTCAATACGAAGTCCGTACATTTTGAACTCAATGGACATCGGCACCACCAAGTTTTAAGACCATATGGAGGTCAAGGAGTTGTGAGTCCTAATTTCCAATCTCATCAAACTCAATTGGGAAATGGTAATAACAAAACTAATTTGAGCATGCCATTGGTTATATGATATTTCATCCCAAGCACTCCAAGATTCCTATGTTTCTAAACAGGTACAAATCTTAATTTTATTGAAATAAAATAAAATAATTTTTTTTTAAAGAAATGTTACCTCAGTTAGAAACTACTCCTAATTGTGGGATACTAAAAAAAACAATATAAAATAATCTGAAGAATCTTTTATTCCAATAAATTTTACAATGGTTAAATATCCTTAAATATCCCCAAGTGTTGTTAAGATTAAATGGCCGTAGTGATCGGTTTTTCTTTATAAATTTTAGATTTTGATTCTTCCTTATCTTTTTAAATATTAGTTATAGAAGAAAAAGAAAAATTTAGAAAATTTGAATAAATTTAAATGATACGAGAGATTCTTCTTTATTTATTTATTTATTTTTGTCAATGTCGATTGGACAACCGGCATTGCCTTGAATATAAAGCAATCAATGCCGGCTGTGCTGAAATTCTTGACAGAGATTTTTCTCAACAACCGTCATTGCGGCTTCACTCCAAGCAATGTCGATTGTGTATTAAGACATGGCGGAATTTTAAAAGTTAAATTCTTTCTCAAATGTCGGTATTGCCTTCATAATACAATCAATGCCGTCTGTAAAAGTCGATATTGCATTTATAATCTAACAAATGCCGGTTGCCACACAAAACCCCCCATTTTTGTCCTAATTTTTAATTTAAAACCTAAAATAATATTTCATTTTAGGTATTTTCATACAAGGAATTAATCGTCAAAGAAATTTTAAGAATAGTCAATGAAATGACAATGAAATGAAGAACTTATGGAAGAAAAGAAGAAGAGGTGAAGAAGAAAAATGAGACGGTGGCGGAAATAATAATAAAAAAGAATACTTTTTTTTATTAGAATAAAAGCAATATGAATATTTTTTTATTAAAAAAAATATTTCCTTAATAAAAATTAAATCCTATGTAATCGTAAATATCCTCCAATTTATGGGAGTATCGAAGGTTACTTGAATTCAAACAAAACATCACCATTTTTCTGTTTTTCTTTGTAGTTAACTAATCAATTATACTTATAACAGGGAATTCTCAGAAATGAATTTCCGAAACCAACGGAAATTCATAATCCAATTAATTCAGACAATGCAGCTGCTCATCTTGAGGTAAAATTTTACATCATAGTCTAATTGATTTAGTACTTCTTTTCTTTTGTTGTTAGTAAAATTTTACAAATATAATAATAATTAATTCTATGAAATTTGGTTGTTAATTAAGGATTTTTTATCGAGAAATGAGTGGAGACCTACTCCGCCAACATCAACATTAAAGACAATGACATTGAATATTTGAGAACGATGATGGAGAATCCTAGTTACGATTTAATATGATTGTTGTAAGTCTAATTTCTATTAATCTTACAGTTTAATTAAATTTTAATTTTACAACTAATTTGTGCAGGCATGATTTCACAACGTATGCGGTTTATGACCCACACTTGAGGATAGCATCACGTAAGTCGGTTTTCGTTACCTTTATATTACCAAATTTTGGTCGGGATAGATTATTTAACACATAACTAAACATGTTTAATCTAGATTTTAATATAGTTAGAGAAATATGATCTTTTATATTTATTATTTATAATAGAAGAAAATACTAATAAATACAAAAGTGTTGTAAATTAATTCTTTGGTGGATTCCACCACTCTTACACCACCACCTTATCATCTCCCCTTCCACCTCTTCACATCTTTCACTTCTTGGTAACCCTCACATTTAGTGTAATAACTTAGGTTTAATACCTTAGTTATGAGAATGCATTCCATTACTTCCTAATGTTAATGCTATCTTTATCATCCTCTCTTGTATTAGCCTATAAATTGAGGCTCATTCCTTTGTAATGGATACTAATATCTAGTAATGAGAAATTCTCTCTTCTTCTCTCTATATTTCTTTTGTGCAATAGTTCATCTTTTGATTTAGTTTATAACACGTTATCAGGACGCTCTGTTAACGAGCTAATTTATCACCACGATGATGATTAAATTTCTAATGTGATGAATCTTACACAATAAGGTAAAATACTATATATCTTTTTTTTTTCTTGTTTTTAAGAAAAACTAAAATCAAAATCTTTTACTTTATATTCATGAGTTGACAAACTTTTGGTTTTCATAAGATGAAGATTTAGTTGAATATAGTAATATATTCACAGCTACTATTTGTTTAGACAAATAATCGATTCATGCGTATACATATGTATACCATGTATTAGTTAAAATTGCACATTTGTGAATTATATCATATATATATGAGTTTTTATTTTGTCGATGGATTATTATCTATTTATTTTATTTTACTTTATATTGCTTTAAGTACCAATAATTGCGGATCGCATCATTACAAAGAGGAAAGGTTGTATCCTTGAAGGATAGCACAACTTTAACTTTTCCTCCTCAATAATAATCTCCTGGATTAAAAAAAAAAGAAAAAAAAAGACTGTTCCACCTAAAGTTGGAACTCAGTGTGACACAATATGGACAAAAGAAGTTCATTCGGTTAATCGGTCGGTCCCTGAAGTGACCCGTAACAAAGTGACATCATGTCTCTATCCGCGGTTCCTGAAGTAACATGACCCTAATGTTAAGACAATTTTATTTTACAAATAATGTTTCCACGTATACACTGGCAATGAATATTTCGTCAAACCCGAAGATGACGAAATTGATATTTAAATTATGTTGGTACTGTATCTGTGTATGTTCTTTATTTATTTTGATTTTTGTTTATTTTAATTATTGGTCTTGAAAAAAAATAATAATAAAAAAAAGGATTCCAGAAGCAATCCATGGGATGTTATTAACTCCAGAAGTAGTCTAACATGCAAATTATAAATTTTGTAGCAATCCAAATTATTGTGGGTTCCCGCAGTAATCCATAAATATAGACTCCATAAGTGGTCTATGAAATTTTTTGGATTTCAGGTATCCATAAAATTCTGGGTTCCCGAAGTAGCCCATAGTTACTAAATACTTTTGTTAATAGTTTTATTATTTTTCTCTCGTCAATCTATACTTTTGTTAATGGTTTTATTATCAAAACTCAAAATATATGTCATATTCTTTGCTACAAGAGCACAATTTTTACAGCATTAAACGTTTCCGACATATTGATTGATTAGTACCAATCAAGCGGAATTTCCCGCTTAAATTTTGGTAGACGTACCAATACAAGAGCATATGACTATCGTTTATAATAAATGCTAATCAGGGTGCACGCTGATAAAGTATACGCTGTCAAATTTTAATTACATATATGAGCATGGGTGATTTAAAATTATTAATTGTAATATTATGATGAACAATCCGAAAAAAAAAGTTTTTCGGATGACCTACTTGGATCCAAGGTCACTCACCCATAATATATTTTGCATGAATAATACTAGATGTGATGAGACTTCCCGCCGTTAGAGGGAGGAAAGCAGTCGTTATAAGAACGTCATGAATTGGTCTCATCATAATTCTTGCACCAATTCGGTATAAGGTGGAGAAGTTATTCATTCATTATGATATGCTTGAAGCATTTTATTCTTACAAGAAGAATAATTAAAACTCATTTGTTGTTGCACGTATTTTGGCATTAGTTTATGTCCCTACAGGGCATGCCATGAGTTAACAATAATTGAGTCGTCTACAACTCATCTGAATTGTTGATGAAAAAAATAATAAAAATAATATATATTCCTTGATAGAGGAAGCCAATCACGCTGGATCAAAATAGTGCTCCTGGGGAGGCTATTGATAATGTTCTCAATGAGACTATTTAACTACGATCTTTAATTACCGAGCCATATTTATCTCCTAAAGAGGAATTCATTCCTAAGTGGACAAGTGGTGTCGATATTAAAGAATGATTTTTATACGCGTACATAATCGTAGTTATTGTCGAACATGTATTCAGAGTGCGACAACATACATGTATTATAGACAAAATCCTTTTTCACAGAGAAACTGCCATGAAGTATCGACAATATGTATGGTTGACTAATATGGGTGAAAGGCATCCATATTTGGTTGTCCTCTCACTAATAAACATTTTTGGACATAAATAAAAATTATGAACCCCGAAGGTTACAAGTTTGATGCTTAATTAGTTTGCATGAAAGTGAGACGAGAGGAACAAGGACGCTAATTGCACAGCGCCACTCGTGGCATCTAGTTTCTACAGGCACTTGAGATCTGTGAAATTACATCATCTACTCTTAAATGATTTGAAAATACCCAATACTTTGGTAAGTATTGTGTACCCCGTTGATAGATGAATTTTAAGGGAAACTATTATTTGCCAGTTTTACATGTCATAGTCTGACATAATTGTTTGTTATCGAAGACAACGTTCATGTAAACTTCTAAAAGATTATCACAGGTTATACTCCCTTATTGAAAGAATTCAAGATAAAAGATCTTGGAATCATGTATCAAACTTATTAAGCATTATAATGGTCCATGATTTTTTCAACTTTAGAAAGTTTTGACATGTTTACATGGATAATTACGTAACCTCCTAATAAAACTTGTGTAATAGCAATCTACTTTCATCTCGGTAACGGGTATGTAACACTCTCTCTGGTTCGTATTACGTACTAATTACAAGATGTTTTTGTGCTTGATTTTATGTATAACTTTATATGTTATATTTGAAATTGTTCGGTAGTGAATTTTTTTGCCAAACTTAATTAGCACTAATATTGAGGCATTGTGTATATTGGTTTTTGTAGTACCTCTAACATTTGATCTTTGCTTTGACGGTTTATCCAAAGTCTCGTAAGTAATGAACTACAGATAATCAGTTTCCATTTGCCAAATTGTTAGACGATACAACATCCTTTTTGCAGCAACAACGATGATCATCTATTATTGTTTGAAAGGAATTTACGAAGAATAAAAGATATATCAGATCCTACAAATCAACCATTGGGAATTTGACAAAGACAATTCAACTTGAGATTTGAAATTAAGTTATGACAACATAAAGGTCTCCATTACCAGCAAAAAAGTTTTTTGAGCTGAAGATGATTGCTGATTAGCTACTTGTGGTGAATCAAATGAGATATCTTCTTTCTGGTGGAGGATATATTGGACTTTACGAGTTGTACTCTTTTTCCTTAGTCAAGGTTTTTGTCCAACTGGGTTTTCCTTCTCAAGGTTTTACGAGGCAATATATATATGTCCAACTCCTTTTCTTAATCTATCTACAGTTGTACTCTTTTTCCTTACTCAAGGTTTTTTCCTTCTGGGTTTTCCCGACAAGGTTTTGATGAGGTAACGAACTTGAAGAAATTTGCTTAAAGAGATATTCGAAAACATTATTGAAGAAAAACTTATATCTTGTTTTGAACAAAGACGGTCAGTGATTCTACTTGAAAATCAACATTATGTAATCAGTCTTTCTATACTTCTTTGGGTGCACATCATCAGGGGGAGAACATCAGTATTGTGTGATGGAAATTTATGCGTGTTGTACTCTTTTTCCTTCGCTTGGTTTTGTCCCAATGGGTTTTCCTAGCAGGGTTTTAATGAGGCAATATTTGACGCGTCCAACACCATGATATGATTTGTACTCTTTTTCCTTCGTCTAGGTTTTATCACTTTTGGGTTTTCCTGGCAAGGTTTTAACGAGGCAATATCATAATAGAGTGATGTCATCCAAGGGGGAGTGTTGTAAATTAATTCTTTGGTGGATTCCACCACTCTTACACCCCTCTTACACCACCACCTTATCATCTCCCCTTCCACCTCTTCACATCTTTCACTTCTTGGTAACCCCCACATTTAGTGTAATAACTTAGGTTTAATACCTTAGTTATGAGAATGCATTCCATTACTTCCTAATGTTAATGCTATCTTTATCATCCTCTCTTGTATTAGCCTATAAATTGAGGCTCATTCCTTTGTAATGGATACTAATATCTAGTAATGAGAAATTCTCTCTTCTTCTCTCTATATTTCTTTTGTGCAATAGTTCATCTTTTGATTTAGTTTATAACAAAAAGAATGCATTAACAACGTTACATTTTGCCTATATTGGTGGTTAACTATCTATTTTTTTATTTACAGAAAAGAAAAGGACGAGAGAGGCGAGAAAGGATGACAATTAAGGTTGCATAACTTGATGTGAACTTAGTTAGGTCCATCATTAAGCCAGTACTGATCATCTAGTTGCTCCCAACTTCTTCTATTATAATTTGCACATTTTAAAGTTTTTAAATTTTTTTGTTGGAGAACTCTTACAGTCTTGCCCTATAGATCGGGAAAGATTTTTTTTATTATTTTTATTCATTCCATAATTATTATTTTTTTTTGAGATCTACCTGCTAAACTATAATTTAACATTTTTATATTAAATTTTTGTATCACCATCACGTTATTTTTGGCACCTAAGGCTAAGTCTTATGGTTGATTTTATAGAGCATGCGAATAATGCCGATACGTCAGTTAGGGGAATGCCTAAATATTATGACAGGGAGGAAAAATTGATTTAAGTGAGAGATGGGCTCTCGCCCAACTAAAAGAGTGAAAGAAACAAACTAAAAGAGTGAAAAGCAAGGCTCCATGTCTTTGCTTGACCAGTGAACTTAGTTAGCTGCGAGGTATAATGTCTCTTTGTAAATTGAAGTACATGAGAAATCCATTCATCTTCATTACCATTTTTCTCATGTTTTTTTTTTTTTCTCATGAACGACATCAAAATCCTAGCTTAGATCATAAATTTGGAGTTGATTTTTACTAATCCTTTGAAGGGAAGTGGCCTATATTCGATCTTGATCACATAACAAGTTACTGATTTGTTTTCCAACACCAAACAAAAGAAAGGTAAGGTTTTAAAGCACTACTTTGATTGCAATATTTGTTTTGATTGATTTTTGAATCGCTTTTTTCTACAATAAAAAGTCATGATTGATTGTAGTATATTAGTATATAGTAAATATTTTTTATTTATTTATTTTATATGATTTAGAATTTTCTTGTTAGGGTTCCATTGATTAAACATAGAGAATTTTTTTCTTTATTTCAACTAGGAGAGAACTTGTTAATTAAAGTCCACTTAATATATAACATGTTTGCTGATTGATGTATGTGTTAATTGTAGTGTAGTTATGTTAATAGGCTATGGAAGATATTATCTAGGAAGGATGACGATAACCATAAATGTTCGGACAAATTGAAAGAACCACGGAAAGTACAATTTAAATTTAGTTGGTGTTCAGTGAATACGCATTGTAAGATAGCGGCGAAGGATAATCCGACAGCCTTAAACGCGTTATAAAATTGTGGTTTTTCTTCGGTATTTTAATTTGAATTCTCAAATTCCGACCAAATTAACCGAACCAATTCAGAAGAGATGGTGGAAGAAGACTAGAACAATTCACTTTCCTGAGTTCGACTTAGGCATAAAACCTGGATTTTGTTAGACTGACAGGTATTCTAAATGGTGGTGATCGTATAATGCCACGGAATCCAGCTAGGTTGGACAAAAATGATTATATATGATAGGACAATATGTGTTTTCGGGTTTGGTGGCTATCCGGAGTATGGGAGAAGCAACTGCACAATAAACAGCCATAAAACACCCAAAACGTTTTATAGGAAAAGTTGGTCCATCAAATCAAATGTTGGTTCTGTGCCATTAGGTTTCCTTTCTGGTTACATCGAGAGTAAAGAACATACAAATAATGTCAGTTCATATCCAACGGTTCTATATATACTCACATATTTCCATTTTAAAACCACACCTTTTACAGTAATAATATCCTACTAAAATATTTTCAATAAATTGGTTTAATAACCTTTAAAAAAAATCTGATTGTTAAAGACGAGTAACATTTGATACTGCTTAAAAATATTCACAAATTAAAAAGATACTTTTCTAATATCCAGTTTGGGCATTCTACTCTAAAATATTAAAAAGTATAATTGTAACTGACCAAAATATCCCTAAACAAGTTCATTCATTCCTTAACAACCTCCTTGAACATACATACACATCAACATTTTTCTTATTTACAGGAAAGCTAGATGTGCCATTAACGAATGTCCAAGAATTATTACTTAAGATTTACTAATGATTCACATGAATAGTTGCCACACTTGAGACCACTCCACAGACAGTAGGAACTATGCAGATCTTATAGTATCTCTTCTATCCCCAGGTCGGTCCCCATGAATTCTTAATGATCTAGTAAGGTTTCTCCTTTCAAGCAGATGGGAGAATAAGATCCAGAACCATATCCCACCAACAATACACCGTGATCTAGATTTTTCGAGCATATATAAGGATATGAAACACCTCCAATGTAGGTTTGCATGTAAAGTGCATTGATATCCACTGGATTTACACAGGACAATGGAAGTATTATGGTTTATGAGTGTATCGATTTTGCTTACATTGGTATTCATTGAATTAACAGTGTGAGCTCGATCTTATAATTAAACCTGCAAGAGGACCGTTCTTCACGAGATTGGCAGCAATTTGATCTTCATCGACAGAAACGACACTGAAATTCATTAACGATGCAGCAATTTTGCTCTTGTCAAATTTGCACTGACCGCGATCATTTCCAGTGTAAGGATATTCTTCCTCACGTTGAAGTCCACCAACTTTGAGTGTATGTTCGAATGCATTATTCATCAACCCACATTTGCACCCTGAATCACATGAACCCGCTTCTGCTGGATCACACTGGTCAAATACAATATAAACGAAGCTTGAATTTACCATCAGAGGATAGATTAATAATCTTGGACTTCGTACAACCCCACTAAATGGTTTTGTTAGGCAGCGGAGAACACATTCTACGGATATCCAAAACACATATACAAATATCCGATGAAATGCAGTAATATATTTAGGAAAAAAGATTAGAGCAACTATGTTAAAACACTTGAATGCCACAAAGTTGATAAGCTAAAACCGATAGTACTACTACTGGATATATTTGATTATTTACAATTTACAGCATTGTATATTTAAATATGAAATGTTCCATGTTACAAGAGATGCTCAAATATAAAAAAAACTCAAGAGAACAGCCTACAAATGCAATTAGCAACTTCTGTCGAAAAGGACCACCGGTACCAAAAATCACAACATCAATTCTGAGAAGAACAAAATCAATGAATATCAACGGAATATTTTCTACAAAATGAAGCCTGAAACATCCCAAAAATATATAGATAAACCAATAGCCACGAAGTACAATGGGTGGGCAGCAAAGGTTACATGCAATGAGCTATATTATTGAAAACTACATGGCACGATTAAGTTTACTACATTTATTAAGTGATCCAGAGATAAATACTACCAATACTATAAATTTACACTCTACAATAAGCTACATTTAAGATAATCAGAATAGGTAGACTTTGACCTCTGAAGTGACAAAAGCTTTGCCTTCAAACTCAAGGTCATTTAAAAGTGTTTATATAGACTAGTTTAAACATAAATGAACACAAATTCAACTCAATCTAGAACAGGATGAAACCTGTTTCATCTTAGTTTAAACTTGGATGAAAACATACTCAATTCAATTTAAACAAACTGAAACCAGTTTCATCCTAGTTTAAACAAGGATGAATACAAATTCAACTCAATCTAAAACAGATGAAACCAGTTTCATCCTAGTTTAAACATGGATGAAAACAAGTTTAACTCAATCTAAAACAGGATGAAACCAGTTTCATCCTAGTTTAAACTTGGATGAAAACAAATTCAACTCAATTTTAAACAGGAAGAAACTAGTTTCATCCTAATTTAAACTTGTAGGAAAACAAATTCAAACTCAACAAAATTTAAAACAGGATAAAACAAGTTTCATCCTAGCTTAAACATATGTCAAGACAAATTCACCTCTATCTAAAGTAGGATGAAACCAATTTCATCCACGCTTAAATGGAACAAGAAACTCTTATGAAAGAAAAAACATGCTGACATTCAGGCTAAAATAGGATGAAACCGATTTCATCCACTATATGTATGGTTTCATCTATTGACAACACATGATGAAACCAGTTTCATCCAGTAATCATACAACAGAATCATCTGTGGCAACACATGATAAAACCAGAAAAATGAATCCGTGTACACAAAATTGAAAAACAATTCAACAAAATGTAAAAAAGTACGTTCTTAATTGCATCAAATTGATCTAATCAAACTTAAGAAACTGTAAACTAGTATGTATATAAATAGATCAAAAAGAAACTTAGGGTTTAACTAAAAGAAAAAATTTGGTTTAGAAATCTTATTCATCTGGCGAAATTGATTGAAGACAAAGACCAAATTCTTTTTATTTTCAATCAATCTGAGAAATCTTAATTATTATTTTTTTAAGCATTGAAATATTAATTTAATTAGGGCATTTGAAGAAAAAAAACTGTCAATGTTGGTGGTGTTACCGATGATGGTGTTTATAGTGGTGGAAAAAGACAGTAAAGGAGTTTGATGTTATTGATGGTGGGTTGGTGTTGATGATGGTGGTGTTGATGTCTGTGGTGAAGGAGAAAGATAGTGGAAGAAGATAATATTGTTGCTGGTGATGGTGGTTGTGTCGATAATGACGGTGTTGGCTTTTTTGGTGGTGGAGAAACATAACGCTGTCGATGGTGTTGTTAGTGTTTGGGGTAGTAGAGACGGTGGAGATGATGATGTTGATGGTGGAGAAAAGAAGATGTTTTATCGATGGAGGAGAATGAGTTTTAGAAGATATAGATGTCTGAATTATTATATATATGGGGTATAATTGTCAGTTTTATTTTTAATTCCTTTCCGTTTATTTCACCCAGCCCGATAGTTTACTCGTCCACTAAAATAATAAATTTTGAATCCCTGGGCATTTAACCGATTTTCTCAAATATTTTTATTTCACTCAAAGCATTTGATATTGGTTAAACCTTACATTAATCCTACTGAGTTAACGGTAAAAGAAGATTTATCCCTCTATAGAAACTTTATGGAATATTATCCGGTTAGGGGTGTACAACGACGTAAAAATGGTTCAGTGAGTATAAGTTATTGGAAGAGCATTCATGAAAATTTCTGCACTGATACCAGTAACCTGAATAACTGTATCACATCCGGGAGCTTTTATGTTGATATGTAATAATAAACAATAAAGTTGACGAATTTACTGATTTATTTACTAATGTTAATTGATTCGATTTATGGATGAAACTGATGAAGAAGTTGTAACGAAATCCCTAGTGAACTGAAAAACATGGAAAGGATTAAATTTGTGTTACAAAACTTATTTCAATATTCTTAAGGGGGTGAACATATTACACCCTTTTATGTTGATAGTTGAAACACCACATATTACTCAATCAGGACATTATACTATTCGATAAAGGTATGACGGATCTGTTATGAATATTAATTAAATGTAATCATATTTGAAATAACGACATAACGCTTAGAAATTTGGTTTTACTATTTCGTTAAAATGTATAATTGGTTTCATTAATGGATGTAACGTGGTTTCATTTTATGTCTCTCTCCAAATATGGATATACTCGGCAGGATCATCATTCCGAAGCTGCCGATTTACTTACTATAGAAACTATATTCTTTATAAATTCAGTAAAATTATATGAATCGGCAGTATGCGTTATTCAAAATGAATAACTGTATTTTTAATTTTTAATTAATGAATATTATTTTAAACCAATGAGCACGTTTTAAATTTATAAATAAACCACATTACATAGGAATTTATAGAATAGATGGCGCAGAGCTGTGTGTAAATAGACTGCGAGAAGAAAACGTAATAACATATTTAATATAATCAAAGTATCATTAAAAAAAAGTTAAACAAATAGTATTGTTTCTGTTAAAATTCTCATGGGAAAAAAAAAACCAAAGATCATAATAAAAGATAGACGAAAATGAAGATGACACAAAAGATTTAACGTGGTTCGGCCATGATTAGCCTACATCCACGGGTAATGAAGTTGGAGTTTTTATTCATATCTGGGTTACAGTTGAGAATGAAGCAGAGGAAGCCTCCATCGGGCCAAAAGTCCCCTTCTTCTTCTCTCTAAAATTATATTTATAGGGATTAAAAGATGATAATTACTAAAATACCCTTCGCCACATGTCATCAAGGTTCGCCACGTGTCGATGGAGATTCTTCTAAGCTCGCCATGTATCGTAGAGGATTCACCACGTTTCGCCATGTGTCAACAGGATCCGCCACGTGTTCTTATTGTCCTTATCTTCAAAATGACTTATATCCAAAAGTTGGTGCGGAATTGACTTGATCTATCGGGATTAACTTGGTGCATCGGGATTGATGACGTCACTTCGGGAAAATGATGACGTCGCTTCGGACCAAGTTGGGGTTCGGAATTGATGACGTCACTTCGGGAAATAATGACGTCGCTTCGGGATCGGGACGTGATGACGTCACTTCGGGATCGGGACGTGATGACGTCGCTTCGGGATCGGGACGTGATGACGTTGCTTCGGGATCGGGACGTGATGATGACGTCACTTCGGGACGTGATGATGACGTCACTTCGGGACGTGATGATGTCACTTCGGGCGAACATCATTTTATCCCCAACAACTCGGGATCGGGACGTGATGACGTCACTTCGGGACATGATGACATCGCTTCGGGATCGGGACGTGATGACGTCACTTCGGGATCGGGACGTGATGACGTCACTTCGGGATCGGGACGTAATTGATGACGTCATTTCAAGAAATGATGACGTCGCATCGGGCCAAATTGGGCTTCGGACTTGATGACGTCACTTCGGGAAAATTATGACATCACTTTGGACGTACATCATTTTGTCCCCAACAAGTATTACAGGACGGGACATAAAACCTCGCTCAAACAAAACGAGACATGGAACCTCTCTTAAAGGCGAGACACTATATCTCGTCAAAGTTTTGCTTCCTCTAACGTTCTATGGATTGGAGGAGAGAGACGAGGAGGCGAGACATTATACCGTGCATTTCGATCACATTATTCCCTCACATCTCTCCATAAGACTAAGCCTAAGAGCATCAACAATCATGAATGCTTAAAAACAGAAAATGGTAAGCTATACTTGGCTTTAGCGTCCAGCCAAAATGCACAACGTGGGCAAATTTAAATTTAGGTGAGTGCAACACTTTATACGATCTTCCACCTCCTAGACGTTGTTCTAGTGTACTCTCCATAGAAACGGATGTTATAAGATACCGTTAACGGCATTAAGATTAGTAACGCCTATTTTGAGACGAAAACTGAAACTGCTGGGATGAGTAGTGTTATTGATAGACACATTTTTGTGTCTAAATTACACTCGATTATCTATTTTGAAAGTGTTCGTTTTTGTACTTATTATGTCTTTTTATGTCTTTGTAGGTATTTTCGAGAAATAAATATTTGTGGAAAATTCGGCTCAAAAAGTTGTTAAAGGCACCCATCAAAAGTGATTAAGGCACCCACGTTTAGGATTGGGGGCACCCCCTTTTTAATTTCAAAAACTTGATTTTGGCGGAAAACCATTTTGTTACGGGAAGAAAGCTCCTGGATGCTCATGTACGTGATTTTGGGAGAGTTGGGTAATTAAAATTGTCCCAAAGAGAAGTAATCAACTAGAATATCTTAAACACACGTCACAAACGTGTTTTAACCAAAAAGATTGGACACGGGAATGAATTTGGCCGGAAAATGGGAGTTTCAGTAGGTTTCAGATAATAAGAAATTTGAGATTGAGTTGGACGCGTTTTAGGAGTTCTAATCAACTTAGAAGACTCCCTAGGGTTTGCTTACCCTATATATATCAAAGAAAAGCCAAGAAATCGGGGGGAGAAGCCACAGAGAATCGCCGAAAAGTTGACAGAAAACCAAGTTTTCTGCTGCTGCCGAAGAGGAAGAACAGCTGAAGAACATAAGGCGCCAGTGAACCGTCGTTCATTCTGTCCCTGTTCAGTCGCTGCTTCAGCTGCTTCAACAGTTGTTCTTCTACTACACTTTACGTTCGATCTTTTTTTCTGTTCCATTTTCTCTCTGCTGAACACTCTGAACCCTTCACTGTAACGCCTATAAGCGTATCAAAACGTCTGTGTTACTTTTTTTTAATCATTGTAAGCACTTTTTGAGCAATGAAAAATTATTTTGAGTGTGTTTCCATTACAATAAGCTAATCACCGTTACTGGGGCGACAGAGGAAGCTATTTTTCCAATAATTAAGTGGTATGTCTATTTTATCTATATTTTCTTTACAATTCTTTTATTATTAATTGCTTGATTAAAATTGAAAAAATGGTTTTTCTTAAATAGTTGTGTTCTCTTTTGATGAGTCATGCTGGGTTGACTGCTTTTGATGTCTCATGCTTACGATTTACAATTATTCTTTTAAAAACCTATTTTTGGCATATTTAGATTAAATTGAGCATAGAATTGTTAGGCATATCACAGAAATATTGGTGAATGGTGGAATCTTAAACCCTAGTTTTCTTCCATCTATTTTTAAAATCAAATCTTTTTAATCTTATTTATTTTTAGTAATTAAAAATTAGGTCTAAAAATAAAATCTTCACAAGTCCGAAAATCGAATCCTTTTTACCACTATATCAAAATCACATCAGTTATAACTTATAATTCACGCCTACTAGGGTCAAAAATATTGATTAATATCACTGTAGTAGCATAAATTTCTACTACCCAAATTATGCGGATCTAGTTATTGAATAATGGAAGTTAAATAATTATTTATATAAGCAAAGTATATAAGTAAAGTGTATAAATATAAATACAAATGACACACGAAGATTTTTACATGGTTCGGTTGTTAATGAAATCTCTATCCACGGGATTGTAATATTGTTATGATGAATACAAGATTGTGTTTGATTTGATTACCTATAAGAACTGATTTATCTCTCAAATGATCTTTTAAGTATGGTTCATCTCATATGGCTATCTCTATTCTTACTGCCTCTTTTTCTCTCTAATTCAACCTGATCTTGGATGGCCCAGATATCGAGCAATGTTTTGTTTTCAGTCTCGGACATGTTCCCGAGCATCTGCCTAGCCAACCCGATCTATCATATCTTTGACATGTTACCTATCCACTTGGTCTTCCACTAGTTTAACTAGTCTGACTTTATATTTGATGCTTTCAACGATTTTTTTCATCTTCACCGTTCTTTATCATCTCTCTTTATATGTGCCTCATCTGTTTATCCTGGTAGATATCTCGATTATAATAAACACGTGGGTACGATGATCTTATGCTTCTCCACTCTCATCTTATTATATTACTTACTCCTTGGATGCCCTCCACATATACAATAGATTTTCTCCCCTCACAATCATGCCTCACATGATAAGGATTTAAAAATTACGTTCTCATTTTAGATGACATTTTAGAAGTAATTTACACATTAAAAATGGAGAAAGATCGTACCCGTAAATTTGTAAAACAAAAAATTAGTGTAATTTTTCTCGTATAAAGATAATTTTGGGAATTTTTATATAAAAAATACAAAACTATTGTGTGTTTTGATTTAAAAAGAAAATAAAATCCATAGTATTTTTTTTTCTACGGGAAACCAATGTCATCGGAAAGTGTTTCCTATTAATTTGTTGAAACCATGTCTCATATGCTAGTTGAATCTTGAAAAACTATGCCTTGTGGTTTTGCCCATTACCGCTATACAAGAGCACAAGACACAATGTAGTATGTAGGGCCGGCCCTAAGACAAGGCTTTTATCTTAGGGCAGCAAGCCCAGTAGGGCTACAAATTTGGGATACTTCCAAGCCGCTATTACTTTTAAAAAAAGAGTCACTGTACTTAAACTCCTTATTTGTATCTGACCTTTCGTCTTCTTAAGACTCAGTCTCCGTTTGTACTTCAGAGTCTTTGGACTATTTTTTTCCGGGTATATTAATTAAATATCTTTAGATTTAAATTCATTTATAAATATCATTACCATATTTTAAATATATCTTTCGTCTTCTAAAAACCTTATCATTTAAAAAACATTATCACTTAAAGATAAATTATATTAATATTTTTCCTTATATAACTTTTTTCTTAATATATCATACATATATTTTTCTTCATTTTAAAAAACAACAATTTTCTTCTCCACCACTCCACCACCACCACCGGCACTATACCACTACTCCACAACCACCACCAACATTCCACCACCACCACCACCACTCCACAACCACCACCAACATTCCACCATCACCACCAGCACCATGACATCCAATTCCACCACCACCACCAGTCCACCACCACCGCCTCCAACTCCACAACCACCACCACCGCCTTCACTAGTCCACCGCCGCCGCCACCACCAGTACACCATCGCTGCCGCCGCCAACCAAGTTTATATAAATTTAAAAATTCAGAAAAAGTTAGTTCCAGATCATGATGTCAACAACCGAAGTTAACACCAGATTTTAGTGTCAACAACTAAAGTTGACATCATTATCTGGCGTCAACAACCCAAGTTGATACCAAAATTATTTAGAAATAAGTTATGTCAGATTATGGTATCAACAACCGAAGTTGATACCAAAATCTGGTGTCAACAACTGAAGTTGATATCATAATCTGGTGTCGACAACCCAAATTAATACCAAAATCTGGTGTCGACAACCCAAGTTGACACCAAAAACTGACAATTCAGAAAAAAGTTTTGTTGTTGATATTATAATTCTGTGTCAACAACCCAAGTTAATACTAAAATTTGGTGTCAAAGAACAAATACCTTTAACATACATGAATGAGTGAACTTGGCGTGAGTCGAACACACATCATCTAACATATGTAGTCAGTCGTGCTACAATTACACCACAAATTCGACTAATATAGCTAGTTTGATGTTTCAGCAGTTTAATGTTACATTATTCAAGCAAATAAAATTTTTTAATCAATAAATACATCAGTAAAGAGTATACCTCAAAGAATATGGAAGAGAATCCAACCAACAAAATGGATTCGGAAATGTTAGTGCAATTGTATGCTTGGTCACCAGAAAGTTGGACAAGTTTGCTACATATACCATTACAGAGAAGTATGCTTTAAGTTCAAAATGCAAGCACTAATTCAAAATATAACATAGAAATCAATACATATGGCATATTATGTTCAACGGTAATGCAACTAAACCAAATATGTCCTTTAACTAGAACAAAGTGTAAATCAAACACAAGTATATTATTGAACCATATTAGGTGAACAAACAGTAACTTTATTCTAACCAATAATCACCACTTTTTGATCTCATGATACAGAATTATTCCATATATGTTTCTAATTCATATTAGACTTCGAGTATGTCCACAAGAACAAGAGTCAGACGACACAAAAGTGTCAATCTTAACCAGTATAACATATAATTAGAGAACCCAAGCAAACTAAACCAGTAAGCTCTTTTCTAAAGGTTTTTATCAGCAGTCATGTGAACCATATCGACAACTTATGTGTTAAGTAAGTTTATTTACCAAAAAAGGCATTACGATATTGGGAAAACATAATGAAAATGCTTAATTAACCAAGAGAGTCTTAGGAAATATTATTTCAGTGGGTAGACTGAGTAGCCAATTAACATTAAAAAAAATATATTGTATATATTACCTGACAAACAAAATGCAGGCATATGCTCTCATCACATACACTACAAATGAAATCAATCGACAATTAACTTTTACCCATAAAGTTGACTAACCAAATGCAGGCTTTCATATGACATTTATAAACACAAAATTCAATCATCAACGTTTACTAAATGGAAGGGGGCCAGATTCGCTTAAAGGATTACCTGATATTTGTTTCGAAATAATCCATGACAGTCTTACACCGCCAACCAATCCATGACGGACTTCCACCCGAGATGCCTGATTTTTTTATTACTAATGTTTGTAACAAAAAAATCACAAACTACACACAAGAAGATTAATAAGTTATTGATGTGATTTTAGATAGTGGTAAAAACGGGTTTGTTTTTTGAATTTGTGAAGATTTACTTTTAAATCTAATTTTTAAGACTAAAAATAACAAAACTCAAGTAAAATTAATAATCAAGTTGAGAGAAAACTGATGCTAGGTTTCCACTATTTTTCCAATATTTGTAATGATTAAATTCAATAATTATGATCATGCAATTCTAACTTTTAATTTGATTCTAAAATGTTGCAATAAGTAAATTCTTAAAGTAACAATTGTATAACACAAGCATGGAATATCTAAACCCTAGGAAAAACATATACCATCTAACGAAATCACAATTGCTCTATAAAAATTATGAAATAAATTTTTTTTTAAGGCAAACAATCATAAAATAATTGCATAAATTAATTAAATAACATTACCAAATAATTTTTGGAAAAAAAAATAGCTTCCACCGTCGCCTCAGAGATGGGGTTTAGCTCCTCATATTTATCACTTGCTCAGAGTTACAATTCATTGCTCAAGATGTATACAAATGATGAAAATGAGAAAAATAAAGTAAACAGTGAATTTGCAACGATTATATGCGTTATAGATTGAATTGATTGTTGCAAACTGGATGAAGATTCTGCTACAAACTGGATGAAGATTTCATCGCCTAATCCTGTTCTTCGTGCAACAGCAGCAGCAGAATTTCTGGATTGTTTTCTTGTGCTTTGTTTGCCTCCTGATCTCTCCCCAATCCTCTATCCTCACTCTGTGATGCTTCGACGCCTCTTTTTATACCCACAGAACCCTACAAATCTCCCATTTTATCCCCAACGGGATCCTCTTTTAATGGTGGTTATTCTCGATAATTCTCGGTGATTTTTTTTTTTCTGATTCTTGGATGATTCTACTATCTCGTAATTACTCTAGAATATCTTTTTGATTGTTACTTGATTTTATCCCGAGCATAAGACCTTCACAGAACCTCTACAGGATATCCCGATCAGTGCAGTCCATACCGGCCGGTACGGCCAGTATACCGCCGGTTTTACCGGTTTCGGCCGAAAAGCGGGACGAAATCCGGTATACCGGTAAACGGTATTTGACCGAAAATATCGACCGGTATGGACTGTACCGGTTTGGCCGGTACGGCCGGTATTGGCCGGTATTGACCGTTACAATCGTTTTTTTTTGTTTTTTTTATTTAAAAAAAATAAAATAAAAATAATTTATTCTTGTTTTAGGATTTTCAATTGTTACTCATATTCTTTATGATATTTTAGAATTATATATGCATAATATAATATCTATAATTAATCTAATGATCTTAAAATTGTAATATCTTTGTTTAATTAGTATTTTAGAAGATAAACTTTGAATTTATTCTTGTTTCTTTTGTATTTCCAGTTTGAACTTTGTGTGAAATCTATGGATCTATATATTTTGGATGAATACTAGTTTATCTTTTTAAACTTTGTGAAAAAATGTTTGTTATAACGTGTTAAAATATATTTATAGTTATAAAATGTGAACTAGTATTTTTTCATAAAATTATAGGTATAAAATATATGCACCGATATTCCACCGATATTTAAACCGAAATTTTCCCGGTATACCGGCGTACCAGTGTATCCCTCTCGACTGGTACGAACCGAAATCCGGTATGGTACAACCTTGGGCTGAACACAAGTCCAACACCAACCCCTAACAGTTGAATAATGCCGCGGAGGAGGTATAGATTTTCCAATAACTTTTAATTGTTGCTCCGGTTCACAGAAACAGATGTAACTAGTTAGCCTTATGACATTTAAACGTAAACGTAGACGTAAATAAGGCTAATTAGACGCAACATTCATGTAACAGTTCAACAAGGATAAGAACTTAAGTTAGTTCTTACAAATATGTTGCATAGTAAGGATTAACTGCACTTAGTATAAGTGGCAACAGATGATCCAGGTATCCTAAATTGAGCTCTAAAGTTCAGACTTTGTAGTGTACATTGGTACTTTCAAGTTTTTCTTCCAGTCTCTTGCTCCAAACCCTGTTGCAATATTCACTAGTCAACAGTATTAGTACCTCGAACACCTTTAATTGCATTTACAACAATAATAATGCAAAGCAGAGTTAATTTGAAATTTGAGCTTGATTTTATAAAGTTAGATCAAAATTTAGGGTTAATTGGACTTTGGTACTTAGGTTTTGTCCATCTTTAGGGTTTGGTCTAACTTTTGACCAACTTAGATTTTGGCACCTGAAATTCACGTTGACCCGCGTTGACGAAGTTAAACCCTGACTTATGTTTGGTAATTATTAAAAAAAAACTAATTAATTAACACAGTTAACGGCATCGTTAACACTGAGCTACTTAAAAACTCACATGACTACTTTTTTTTTGAATGATCCAAATTTTCTAGATCCAATGTTTGGATTCTAATCATTTCAAAAAACATGACCGTTGGCCAATTCAGTTATAAAAATACCTTCTTCACCTGTTTCACCTGTTTCTTACCAACATCACTTCTAATTTCTGATTTTGTTCTTCAACAAACATCTGCACCTACAATTTTTTATACAGAAGCATATAAAATGGAAGCTGAAAGTTCTTAATCAATTAGGAAGTGTGAAAAATATTTTTTTGTTTCTCATAAAGATAATAACTTAGATATTATCATAAACTGGTTCATAAAGATGAAACATAGATTGTCATAAACTGCTTCATGAAGTTGAAAATATAGGTAATGTCATAAACTAGTTAATAAAGCAACTGCATATGTTATTCAAAACCTGTTAACATGTAACTGCAGTGGTCCAAAAAAGGTTAACTTAAAGCATATATTATTATTTTTCAGTAAGATCAATAGTAATTCCATTAAGGCCATTATCTAAAGCCCTTTGAATTCTTCTGCTTCTCCTTGGTGGTGAAGTCAATACATGCTCAGGTTCAGGTTCAGGCTCAGGATTAGGTTCAGTCAAATGTTGAAGATCAAGCTCAGGATCAAGCTCAAACTCATGTTCAGGATCATGTTCAGGCTCAGTCAATAGTGGCTCTGGAGTGACTCTTCTCTTCTTGTTTTGCATAGCACCACCCCTGGTCCTAACACCACCACCACCTCTAGCACTAACACCACTATTTGATGCATTATCCTAATAAACAATATCACAAATTAGTATATGAAAAAGAGAAGAAAAACACTTGAAAAATACAGTTATGGTGTAAAGTTAATCCTCACCTGGGCCCTTGGAGATGCATCCTATCATTGAATACCTATACCAATTATTCCACCTTTTTTTCTATGGTCTGTAGCTTCATAATTAGAACCCCTTCTTCCACCTCTACCCCCACCTCTAGTACCTAGAGTCCAACCTGTTCCTCTTCCTCTTATGAAAGATCTGCCATGAGAGACCCAAGCTGGTGCTACAGGTGGTCCTACTTGCATATTTTCTGGTTGTACTTTCCCAAAGGGCAAGTACTCATCTCCCCTTCTTGGTCTTCTAGCACCACCATTTCCACCTGTCAGTCCATATGTGGTGCCAACTGTCCTGCCACCCCTTTTGCCACCTCTTTCACCCCTGGTGCCAGCTGTTCTTCCACCTCTTCTATTGGGACCACAAGGTTGTTGTTCATTTAAGTACTCTTTAAAATCTATAGTTGGATTTCTCCTCACATGTGGTTCACCACCTACAAACAAATAACATTACTAAAGTTAGTCAAATGAACATAAAGTTAAAAGGCATAGACAAAAAGATAAAGTTAACAATAAAAGATAAAGTCATTACTTTTTTGCTTCTGCAAATTCAGCCTTTCTAGGACAACCTTTCTTGTTGTGCCCATATTCAGTACATGATGAGCATTGCTTCTTTTGATAATTTCCACCTATGGCTTCATCTGCATCTCTTCTCCTTTCATTTCTTGGTCTGCCTCTTCGCCTCTCAAAGGGTGGTGGTGCAACTTTGTGTACAATTTCCTCCTTTGGTTTCCATTTACATATATTATCCAATGGACCAACCTCTCATGCATATGTTACTCTGTACTTGTCCACAAAATGGTATTCATCAAGTAACCTGCAAAACAAGAACATTGATTAAATATAAAGTTTAAAAAAGACAAAGTTAACAAATTATTAAAGACAAAGTCAAAAAAACTTACTCTTTCCGGTTTGTATTTCTATTATAAAAAGAGGCATTGATTGCATGTTCACAAGAAATCCCAGTTACATCTCAATACCTACAGTCACATTGATTCTTGGACAATGTCACCACCCATGGACATCCATTCATCTGATCAATTAGTGTCCACACATCTCTGCTAGTGGGGAGTCTTTCAAACAATGTTGCATTTTACCTATTCATCTGGTAAATATCTTCTTCCATTGGGACTACTCCACCATCTGCATAACTCTCACCTTATATTTTTCTACCAAACATCAACCTTGTCACCATCAAGTAATACTTCTCAAGAAACTTACATACATGTAAACCTCTTATATCAAGTATCTAGGAATTAAAAGCTATTAGAAGTGATGTGCTCACAACTAGATGAAGTATCAAAGAAAGCCATTGCGCATTGTGCAGAATCTTCCTTATGTAAATAATGAACTTCTTGTAGTCTTACATCCATCATTTTGTTCATGTTTATTACATGGTCTTTCTCAATATATGACCTAGTTGCATTCCACATTAGTGCTTCTAGATGCTTGCTTGGGTGATATCTCTTGAATTTTTTGTACATATGCCTAACACAATACCTATGGTGATGGTTCACATCACTAAATTTTGTATCAACAGCTAATATAAGCCCCTTTTCCCTATCTGATATAAATGTAAGTGCTCTTGGATGAAGTTTCAAATATGGTGTAACTATCCTAAGAAATTCAATCCAGTTCTCTTTGTTTTCCTTTTCTACACAGAAATATAGCAATTGGAATCAATCCATTGTTTCCATCTAATGACATAATTGACAAAAAAAACACCCTCGTACTTTCCTTTCAGAAAACAACCATCTAAACCTAGAATAGGTCTACAACCAAGTCTAAAATCTTGTAAAGAACACTTATAAGAGATGCGGACATGCTTGAACTTACCAGCTTCATCTGTTGCACAACTAGAAATACTATATTCATTCCTCTTCAGTATTTACAATCAACACTCAAGACTCATAGCATAATTGTCTTCATAGTTGCCAAATATTCTCTCCATACACATATGCCAAGCATTCCAAGCAGTCCAATATTAGATCTCAACATGATGCACCCTCTTCACTTCAGATTGGAAATCCTTTGGTTTGTAGTTAGGATGAACTTTAAAAGGGTCTAACATAACCATGAATACTCACCTACAAAACAGTTCACAATATCTAAGTTAGTTAAAATCATGTAATTAACATTTAAATAACTAAAATAAATTTAATTTGTGAAAAGCTTAGTTATTACCTTGCTTTAGTTAAGGGATGGTTGATTCCATGTGTGGTCTAACATGTGTGCTCAAATTCTCCTCTCTTGCACCTAAATGTGACTTTATCCCAAATTCTAGAGCAATGTACATACTCTGTACAACTTGGTTGTTTCTTGCATACATATTGTTGTTAAATTTGTTTATTCTTCTTCTGTACAATGTCAAAATTATGAAATTTGTTCTGATCCTTGATGTAATCCCTGCATTCTAGATATAAACCCCATTCCTGCCCAACAAACATCTTGTCCAAAATATTAGTGTAATTCTTCCAAGTCTTCAACTCTTCCTCTTCATAAACCCTGCTTGTCTTCTTCACCCAGTCTTTATACTTTGTAGTCTTATTTATCACACTTCCCATTTGCTCAGTCAGATCATCCTCTTTTTCATTAGAGTTCTGCTCTAGAAGTTCATGGTCTGGTTGGTCTTTTTCTTGGTCTGACTCACCATATGAAATATAATTCTCTTCAGGATTACATTTGTCAATGTTGGGTACCTTTTTCTTGGTTGGGTCCACATTAGTTGTTTCTACTTGTGTAACTGATAAACTTGACTCGAATCCACAACTCTACTCAAATCCACATCAACATATGACCCACCTTGTGCACCATTTACTGTTGGGTCTACTTGAGAAGCAATACCAACATCTCTACATGTATCATTTACACCACTACTTGAACCAACTTCATTAACACCTGTCCTAACTCTTCTTGTACCATTACCCTTTTGAAACAGTTCCTTCTTTAATACCTTCTGTAATAATTGGCTTGTCATATTTGTGTAATTGTGACAACCAATCTAATTTCTCTTCAACCAAACAATCAAGCCTTTTAACATTCAAATGAGAATCCTTTTTGGCCCTACTTGACCCAACCACATAACCATCTTTAGTTGGGTAAAACTTAGGCAGTTCAGACCCTTCCATTCCTGCATATCAACTTCAGACTACAAGTTAAAAACACTGCATACTTTAATCAAACAACCATGACTTTACTGCATAAAGATAAAACCATTACAAATATAAAATTTGTTGAAATCATCAAAAATCGACAAAGGAACCATTAAACAAACACAACCCATGTTATATTTCCCCATTTTAAAGTATCAAAAAACACCCAATTCGAAAAATCCTCAATTTTTAATAAATCCTAAATTTATAAAATCGAAAAGGGGACAAATTAAACAAAACCCAACACTTAAATTACTCTAATAACAACTATTCATATCATAAACAACTATTCAAATAACAAATTATAAAGAAATCATATCACTTACCATTGAGATCGATTATACAGTTGCAGAAGAACTTCCTTTCACCAAAATATTCCAAATCATACTTCAATAACAACGTAAAAGTAATAAACCCTGACAATAAAACTTAGTTAACGTCTATGTGTCACTCAATCACAATCTGAATCTTCAACTTCTTAATCCACAAAAAAAATTCTTCGATCTGCTCTGATAATGGTGGCGGTAGCAAAACTAACTAAATTAGGGCAAAGTAAGTGAAGGATTATATTTGTTGGTAGAGATTCAATCGTAGCCATTCATCACGTAGCTTATTTAGGAGCGTACACGTGTCCTATGGGTGAAACTGTTAAGGATATGATTTTTCATTGTTAGTAAATTTAAATTAATTTTAGTAAATAACCATTTAGTAGACGGAAAAAGGAACACGTCATGGTTTCGTCAATGCGGGTTAACGTGAATTTCAGGTACCAAAATCTAAGTCGGTTAAAAGTTAGACCAATCCAAGTTGGACAAAAACCAAGTACCAAAGTCCATTTAACCCCTAAATTCGTAAATCGAATCTCAAACAAATCAAATGTGGAACAAATCGAGATACTTGTTTCATATATGGATCAGTAATTTCGAGATGAATCAGATAGATCCAAACACATAATTTAAATGACAAATAAAATAAGAAATTAAAATTCAAAAAAAAAACTTCAAAATAAAATGATAAATTTAGACAATAAATTAATGAATAGATTAGTTCTTAAATACCATTTATTCAAAGATTTTAAAATTTTCTTACCGAAACTACCGGAAACCGAAATCTAAATAAGATGAGGGAGATAAACTTAAATTAAAAATTAATGGCGGATATGATGGAGGTGGTGGTGCTGGTTGTGGTGGAGGTGATAAAGACGGTAATATTGATGGGAGCGATGAAAATGGCGATATCGGGAGCGACGGAAATTTTTCCTCTGTTTTATTAGAAATGAAAAAGAAGAAGAAGAAGAAGTGGAAAGATGAAGAAAAAATTATTGAAATTTTAATGGAAATTTTAATTACCCTAATGGGTGTGAAGTTTTATAAAAGTACTTGTGAAGACCCATGGACAATAGAAGTATTTATTCTAACTTCCACAAAAAAAAGTTTAACAAAAACCCAAAAATCAGACACAATTTTTCTCCTCTGGAACTCCCTATTACTCCCATATACACCGGTTTCATCCAAATTTTGTTGGTTCTACTTGGAACCCACAATTCAATCAAAAAATTGAGATTACCTTTTGAATTTCATTGTTTGTTGTTTACTTATTTCCTGTGTTTTTGTTTTTGATTTATTATAAATAAGAGCCGAAAAAGAACAGCATGGAAAAATAAGAAAATGAGTACAAACTAGAAACCCACATACACTATAGAAATTAAACAAGTACAACTACTGCACTACTTACATACCAACACACCATAAAACCACACAAAAGACCAGAAAACAGGAGCTATACACACAAAACACTAGCACTTCCAGAACTACTACCATAAGCGCACCAAAACACCTTCATCTCCGTGAACCAAAAACTTAATCAACTTCTTCAATTTTGGGTCCTGTGCCAGAACCACCAGTACTAGCACCACCAGCACCAGGCATGTCACCGCCGAAAGAAGCGCCACCGGGCATATCTCCAGCACCAGCACCACCACCACCAGCTTGGTACATCTTAGATATAATTGGATTACAAATTCCTTCCAAATCCTTCAACTTATCTTCAAATTCTTCAACTTCTGCCAATTGGTTTCCGTCCAACCATTTTATAGTCTCCTCTACAGCTTCCTCAATCTTCTGTTTATCCGAAGACTCCAACTTCCCTGCAAATTTCTCATCTTTCACAGTATTCCTCATGTTATAAGCATAATTCTCTAATGAATTCTTGGCTTCGACCTTCTTCTTCACTTGTTCGTCTTCAGCCTTGTATCTTTCTGCATCTCTCACCATTTTCTCAATATCTTCTTTACTTAACCTTCCTTTATCATTAGTAATTGTAATCTTGTTCTTCACTCCGGCTGTTTTATCCTCTGCTGAAACATTCAGAATTCCATTAGCATCGATATCGAAAACAACATTAATCTGAGGTACACCTCTTGGTGCTGGTGGAATGCCAGAAAGCTCGAACTTCCCCAACAGATTGTTATCTCTTGTTCTTGCTCTTTCACCTTCGTATACTTGAATCAGTACCCCAGGTTGATTATCCGAATACGTCGAGAAAATCTGTTCCTTCTTGGTTGGAATGGTTGTGTTTCTTGGTATCAGAGTTGTCATTACACCACCAGCAGTCTCAAGACCTAAACTCAATGGAGTAACATCAAGAAGCAAAAGATCTTGCACCTTTTCATTCCCTTCGCCACTTAAAATTGCAGCTTGCACGGCAGCACCATAAGCAACAGCCTCATCAGGGTTAATGCTTTTGCAAAGCTCTTTCCCATTAAAGAAATCTTGCAAAAGCTGTTGCACTTTCGGAATTCGAGTCGAGCCACCGACTAACACCACTTCATGAACTTGACTCTTATCGATTTTTGCATCCCTCAAACATTTCTCAACTGGTTCCATGCATTTCCTGAACAAATCCATATTCAATTCCTCAAACCTTGCTCTAGTGATAGTCGTATAGAAATCCATTCCTTCGAATAGTGAATCGATCTCTAGGGTCGTTTGAGTAGTCGATGATAAAGTCCTCTTCGCTCTTTCGCTGGCAGTTCGCAACCTCCGGAGCGCCCGCGCATTCCCACTAATATCTTTCTTATTCTTCCTCTTGAACTCAGAGACAAAATGATTGACCAAACGATTATCGAAATCTTCACCTCCAAGATGAGTATCACCGGCTGTAGATTTCACCTCGAATATCCCTTCTTCAATCGTCAACAAAGAAACATCGAAAGTACCACCGCCGAGATCGAATATCAACACGTTCTGTTCTCCACTTCTTGAAGCTTTCTTATCCAAACCATAAGCAATTGCAGCAGCAGTAGGTTCATTAATCATGCGCAGAACATTAAGACCCGCAATCGAACCTGCATCTTTCGTTGCCTGCCTCTGCGAATCATTGAAATAAGCAGGAACAGTAACCACAGCGTTCTTAATCGACAGTCCTAAAAACGCTTCAGCAATCTCCCTCATCTTAACCAACACCATTGATGAAATCTCCTCAGCTGAGAAATGCTTCTCTTCACCTTTATAATTCACAACAATCACAGGTTTCTCACCGGGTCCTGATATAACTTTAAAAGGCCATAGCTTCATATCATTTTGGACAGAAGGATCACTGATTTTTCTACCAATCAATCTTTTAGCATCAAAAACTGTGTTGTGTGGATTCATTGCAACTTGATTCTTAGCAGCATCACCGATTAGTCTTTCAGTATCAGTAAACGCGACATAAGATGGTGTTGTCCTGTTACCTTGATCATTAGCTATGATTTCAACTCGGTCGTTTTGCCATACTCCAACACAGCTGTATGTTGTTCCTAAATCGATTCCAATTGCTTTTCCTTCACTCGTAGTTGCCATTAGTACTTGCGAAAAAACAGAGCAAAACAGAGTAAAAAGGTTTTTGGTGATTGTTACAGAGGATTGAAATGGGTATTGAGAGTCTTTTTTTTGCTGGCTTTGAAAGTTTTCGATGAGGTTAAGCTGGATTCTAGGGATGTAATTTATAGGGGTTTGATTCCTTACTGAGGAGGTTTTTTGAGAAAATTCGAGAGGGGATTAGAAGATTTTAGTGGGTTGGTGTAAGATCGAGAAAGGTCTTAAGAGTCAGTACGCAGGGAGAGAGTTAGAAAGACACGTAGGTATAGTGAAGGTTCCAGGTGGTTAAAAAGGTCCAACATAGAGACTTCTGGACTCTGGAGACAAGAGTATTGAGGTAAGCATATCCTCAACTCGTGAAGTTGTCAAAAACAAACCAAAAGACTAACGAGCTTCAGTTGTATATATATATATACCTAACGAGGCATAGTCATATATAAAATGATATATACTTCAAATGATTTCGAATCAGATATATGGACCGAATCGAAGATTTCACGTCAAACATCAGAAATATATAAATAATCCAACTTCCCTTCTTTTCAGATGTTGGTTGCTTTTTCAATTGAATGTGCCATCTAACCGTCTTACCATTTGAAATCTTTTTAGGGGAGTTGTATCGCAGCAGTTTTCTTTCATTTTGTATGCTCTTCCGATGATATATCATTTTGCAAGGATAATTTAGCATTGCCTGTTCTAACTATACTCCTTGTGATTACGAACACAACAAATGTATGATGAATGTGATAATGGAGGAATTCTCTTTAACTTATCTAAACATCTGCAAATAGCAATTCGGTTGACAATTCTGCAAGAAAAGTATGAAATAATATATAACTATTTCAGGGGGTTGCCTAGCTAACAAACCATAACCCCGAAGCCCCTCAAACCCAAAATAATGACCTTATAACTTTTCTCTCTCTCTCAAAACACAAGCCATGATTAGTCATAAACATATCTGAGTATATTGTGTGTACAAATTCCCCGCTACATCCCAACTACTTGGCAAACAAAACAACAGTGTGTCGTCAGACAGGACTGCTCCGCTTTCATGGCTTAAACAAATCACGAGTTTCTAACCAAAATTATTAGCCTTAGCTCAGTTCATTTGACCTTGTCTTTGCCGTAAAGAGCTTGAATGTTCAACCCCATTTTGTGTCGACGTTATGTTAGATGATGCAGAATCACTATTGACTTGTGTGTTATCTCCATAATTTGATTCAAGGGGAGCGTGTCTCTGTGGAGCAGGTGCTGTAGGGGTTTGGCCCTCTTCAGCTAGTTTTTTAAGAAGGTTCATTACAGTAGGAAGGAACTTTGTAGACAAAGATAGAAGCCCAGGGAGCTGTGTATGAAAACAAAACGAGAAGAGAATTAAGGCAATCTGTTCTCTATCAAAAGTAAGAAAAGTTTTGGCTTTCTAGAGAGTGGGATTGAGCAGTTTAAAACATAGGGATTCCACACATTTTGGTCCTAAGTTTGCTTATCAAAATATCTACAGGTTCATTAAAATATAACTCTGTAGTGGCTGGTCCGCTGATAGGTGGAACTAGCCGGTATAAACAGTTCCAGTTTCTTGGATATTTCAGTTCTCTTCTTTAATTTGTACACCCCGCAGAGCAGTACAAGTAGTACTAAATTCTAAAGAAAAAAATCAATCTATGTATGCCAGTTCTTATTTTTGGTGGTGTTCAGGTCCTTTGGTTATTAAAGTACCAGGATCTAGCATGGCATCAATGACAACATTTTCGGACTCCTATTGAAATACTGAAACTAGATCTGGGTATTAAGCTGCAAAATAAAAGGGTATTGACCTATTAATGTACTGACCCGAAAACAATCTCCAGAGATGGATACTTACAGCGCCGTTGCGGAATTCACCCGAGATGTCTAGTTGGACCCATAAAGCTTTGACCAGTAGGAAGCCAACAAAGATAACTAAGAGCCACAAAGGATTCCTGATTGAGACAATAAGGGAAAGCTCAAAATGAGAAGAAAGACTTCAGAAAATAGGGAATCAGACCAATATCATATTATCAATAATAAGAGTTAAAGGTGAGGGTATCTACCTTAGAAGTGTCATAAACTCATTGAATCCCAGTACAACTAGAGCAAGAATAGCCCATGGAGGTGGCATCCAGTTGTTGTTACGTTTATTTGCTTCCTGGGCTGCAATAGCCTGAGAAACACTGTACTCTGTCTCTGTCTTAAATTGCCTCCACAAAGATTTACATTGAACAGGTGTGATCAAAGTCTTTTCAGCTGAAACCTGGAAAAAAGATTACCAAGCACAAACTTGCGTGAGCGTACAGCATTGTGGAGAATAAGATCATGAAAATATCGTGAAAGATGATACCTCTAAATTACCACGAAGGCACGGACAAAATTATACTAACCAAAAAGATGCATGATGTCTGTTGTTGCAAAGTGCAGCCCAACAATTCAAAAATTGAATATTTCATGCATATTTACTCTGATAGAAATCAAATGGCTTAACCTAGTGTCTATAGGAGCATGTTAGTGAGTTAAAAAAAATTAATAACCATGATTGATGATTCTAAACTTCTAATTACGACGCAGCAAATTGAAGTAATAGTCAATGCCAGTTAAGATTTCCCTATACTTGCCGTAATTTCAAGAAATGATTTCCCTGCCCTCCATCCTCAACATTGATACATATGCACAAACACACAAGGTCGGAAGAAAAAAAAAACTCCTAGGCAACACAAAGAATATCTGTTTACCTCTTCCCAGGTGCTTGAAGCCAGTGGGTCCACTGATGTGACTTTCTTGTTAGCATTAGTGTCCACAAGTGCAAGGGAAAGAGTATTTTCAATGCTATCAGCATCCTCCTCCAACCGAAGAACAGCCATAACAGAGAGCAGCTTCAAAGACTGAAAAGAAAAATAGGAAGATCTATTGGTTTATACAGAACAGCAAAAATTAACATTCAACAGCTCATGTGGTAATTATAGTTTGTAACATACTGCCGAGCGAGCAGCTTTCGTTATTCCTCGTATATCCTCCTTCCCGGTCCAAACCCTTGGCATTGAATCAGAATCACGGCTAAACAATGTTGCAAACCTGTAACAATTTTCTATACTTAATCCTGTTCACTAGTAATTATAGTAATTAACAAAATGCAGAAACAACAAAAGTATCATCAGGGATCAATACCTGTCCTTCATTCGGATCAGGACCCTTCCAGCTTCTTCCCTGGCCTTTGTTTCAACCACACTTCTTGCGTACCTTTCCAAGTTAGCAACCATTTCATCCAAAGTGTTGTCATTAATGTCAAAACCGGAAAGTGCGCCAGTGAATCCAGAGACTGCTGTTTTTGTCTCGCGTTGAAGAAGGTTTCTTATGGATGGCCAAGTCTCGCTACTAGCTGCATCTAGAAGAGACTCCACTGGTTCTGCTAATGCCTTGTTCAGTTTTCCCTGCAAACACATATAATAAGAATTTGAGTCACCAGCAGCCAGTCCAATTTATTTTACTCATTTTGGTCTGAATTTCATGTGCATACAGATACCGACACACTATCATGAGATAATTGACCATGTCCATAAGAAATGCAGTATTAACCCCCAATACCTCATATGTGGCAGTAATTTCAGACAGTTTGGCAGCTCGGACGGAGTCAACATGTGCTTCAATATCACGGTGAAGTTTGTCTCGAACTTTGGTTGCATCCCAGTTTGCTTGTTTAATAGCCACATCTGTCGCCATTATAGCATCAGCATACTACATATAAAATGTTTTCAAAAACATGGACTTCCATAAATCCCAGTTTCTAGGCATGTACTTTGGAGGTTTCAAGTAGGCATGTGGTCATTCAGTAACTTGACTTCACATGTAGAATAATGTTTAGGCATGTATATATTTGTTTTCCATGCTCAGTTTATATTGGCTATGCATAAAGGAAATATAAGGCTTTTGAAATACCAGCACATCCTTTGCCAAATTCTGCGATGAAAGCTTGAGTACAATCATGAGCAGCCACAGCAAATGCTTCTCCTCCCTTCAAAGCCTTCTCAAATGCATCCTTAAAGTCATCCAGAGTCTTAGATCGTAGATGACCCAACACGGAGTGATAAGCAGGTTGGACTAGCTGATAAGAGCAGATAAGCACGCGCAATTAAAATGATTGGACATCTATCAATTGTATACGATACGGCATCCAATTTTCATAAGGTCATGCATCCGATACCATTATATAACAAGTATATTAATACGTCATTCTATTTTGACAAGATCGTACATTTGAAACCAAAATTTAGCAAGCAAAAGAAACTTAAGGCTTCCATTTAGATATATCCACTGAAAGAGAGCCTCTCTAAATTGTAATGGTCAAAATAGTTGGTAGCAATTAATTAGTAAATTCAAGAACATCACTATCCTTCATTTTATTCAACTTTTGCAGTTCAAAATTCAAAACCACACAAGCTTGCCCATTTTATCTCAACACAAATTATTTGCAACAATCGAAGACACTATTTCTTTCTTATTTGGTGAATGGACAAGTTCATTAAATTCAATATTGGAATATGAACACTAAAACTTAAGGAAATTAAAGGGACATAGGCTATACTTGCAGTAGCCTTGTTTCCAAATTTTGCCGCTTTGCAGTCCTAACACCTTCGTCAAAATAAATAGCTTCCATATCATACCTGCATGAAGAAAAATAAACTTAACAATTCACAACTTGGAACAAGTATGTTATTCGATAAGTGAGAATCGTTGAGCAATGGTAACCAACAAAATGAGATAAGAGAAAAGTCTTAATCCAGGTCAAGGTTTTCTAAACTTTTGAGAACTTCGTGATTGAAACAGCACATGTTGTAAAATAAAAATGTAGGGCCTCAATGGAATAAAAATCACTATTAAGGTTTCTGTGAAGGAAGCAGAGCAGGAAAAGACATCAAAAATTTTAACTTCAGTTTTGTTTGATAACTAATTCCGGTGTTGACAAAGCGCAGATTTGATAATAACCAGGATCGACCCAAGAACTAAGATAGCATCATTAAACACCAGCCTTGGATAATGAAAACCAATTTGGTAATGCCAAAATCCAAAAGCAGAATGCTTATCAAGGTCCATACACTGGTAAATTAGATACTGTGGAAGTACTCACTCTGACAGACATTCCTCGAGGATTAAGCTAAGCTTCTTTCCAAATCCTGAAATAGGACCAGACTGCACAGCCTCCTCCAACTCGCACCATTCCTATAATGGTTAAAAGAAAAAAGACGTGTTATTTATGGGTTAAACAAGAAGTTGTTAAGTTAAGTGTACATGCTAAAAATGAGCCAATAATATCTAAGATGACGAAAAGAAGAAACCAAGCATGAGAAACAGCAATTACCTCATTCTCTACTAATTGAGCAAACTTTTCATTGGCGATTTCTTCACAACGAACTGTGGCAACCATGACCTACAGAGTGACGAATGAGAAGAATATAGAATCAATATTTTTGAAAGAAGAAAAAAATGTGCTGGAGAATTAAAAAAAAGGAATTAACCGAATTTGCCCGATGTAGAGGCAATCATCTTCATCTTTTGAAGGTAGATAAAAAATGAGGGATTTATTGTGTGATCACCTTGTGAGCAGGAAGATCAAGATCCTTGTTCTCCTTGATAATTTTCCATATTTGTTGTGCACTAAACGAAAACCCTGATGCAGGAACTACAGCCCTTCGATCTCCAGCGAGCCCACCAGGAGCAATAGAATGGTAGAATCGCTGTCTTAAAGCAGCCACCTTCATTTATATAAAAAAGTATAACTGTATTAAGGACATTTCACAGATCATGGACAGACACTTTATTCCTCTTTTCCTTACTTGAGAAGAGTGCAGCTAAGGATCTAACCTATATAAGTGTTCATTTCTATTGTGCATACCTGTTCCTTGAACTGCTCTTCCTTTTCTTCGTAACTGTTTAGAGCTGTAACCTCAACCTGGAAATTTAAGGTAGTTACCCATAAGTTGAATAATAATCCCTTTCAAAGTAGTACTCCGACTGACAGTCAAAAAAATTCAGACTAAGCTCGTAATATCTTACATTAAAAAATTCGCTCAGTGGGGTATCTTTGTGAGCTTGTGGTTTAGGAACATTATCCCATATCTGCAGAAGACATATTTGTTAAGGACACAAATCGTAATGATAAACAAGTTCTTTACACTGCAGAAAGATTAGTAGGTCAGGTACCTTCTGAATATCTTCCCGCAGAACAGGTTCCAAATTTTCCAGTGGTGTCTACAGATAAAGAAGGGGAGATATGTAACATAACTTATCAACTACTAATGACCAAAAAAAAAAGATTTGGATCAGTCAAGAAAACTTTTATATTCATTAAAAAGAAGTTGAAAAACGCACCCTTGTTTTGTCACGTATGACAAATAGCAAAGTTGTTTTGCGTGGACTGAACAACCGCATCATAACCTGTTAATGAAATAGCAAGGCAAGAATTAACTTCACAGCTTTTAAGATGAAAAATACTAGCTGACATAACAGATGAAACATGTAACACAAAAGCACCTGAAATACAGTCTTTAAGAGTGGCTTATTGGCAGCTTGTTCACGGCCGATGTCATGACACCACCTTCATCGATAATTGTTTATGAGATTCAACAATATGAAAACATTATCAAAATACCTAGCAATTTAGAAAACAAACTGGGTTACGATAAAGGAAGAGAGCTTACATGTTTATAAGGACGATATCTGATACAGCAAGAGCAAAAAGGGCACTTTGCTTTTCAAATGCAGTATCATCCTGAAAATAAATCAGACGTATATTGCATTAAAAGAAGTATGCAATGATGCATTTTGACACAATTTTTAGTCGGTAATATATCAAGGACAGTGAAGTGATTATGAGTAAAAGTAAACATAATGAAAATAACACTAATTAAGATCTATACGGGTATTTCAGGCATACCTCTCCTCTTTCTCTTCCATCAGTACCCTCCAAATCCATGACTAGTGTGCAAGGTTCAATATCAGCACATTTTGCCATCCAAATACCTTTAGTGGTTTGAGACCTGAAAGTGAAAAAGAACTTTTACACCTCTGGAGAAATTCAACACAAAATCATGAGCAAATATCACAGTCACTAGAAATCGAGTCAGTAAATGATGATATAGCAACTTGCCTTCCTCTAAAAGCATCCATCTCTCTAAAATTGGTACGAAAAAGATGATTCAAGAGTGTGCTCTTTCCTGCACAAATTACAGAGCACAAGATAGACATCTTAGCTGAAGGACTTCAACATTGTATCTCTGAGATGAATGATACAGACTCCAAACAACAAAGACAGGAGTCACTTGAGTTTGCAACGGCATTAACAAATCAAGTTAAGCAAAACAGTGTTCAAAGTGATATCATAAGTTCATTGGATTTAATCGAAGTTGAAACAAAATCATACCACTACTTTGAGGACCCATGATGGAAACCACTGCATAAGAAAGTCCACAATCAGCCAGCTTAACTGCCTTGGAAAATCTAGCAAGGCCGTCGACATTAAATGAACCATCTCCGTCTATAAGTTGAGTGGAGCAACATTCATCCATTTGCTCTGGAAAATGAATTAAGATAAAAATCCCATTAGCAAAGAATAATAGTCTCATAGGTACCAATATACGAGTATGTTGGAACTCCTAAATTTAACGTCAACACATTGCACAGTTAAGTTACTCAAGTTAACTCCACCAGACATTGGCACCAACATCGAGAGGTCTGATCTTGCAACTAGTGTGAAACCAAACACAAAATACTTGAACTTCACACAGTAGATTCTTCCTTATCTCGTCATAACGACGTTCCAATCATTGATCAATCTTCTAATCTAATCATCATCATTACTAACTCAATCATTTCCCCCAATCTTCCAAATTGAACTTCAATTGACACCCACACAATAATCTTCATCAATAATAGGAAGAAAAACCCACATGCAGAATTAAATTACTAGTCTAATTTCACATCATTTGAGCTTATTTCCAAGACACAAACCAAAACCCATGTTCCTCTAATAACGAAATTCAATAATCTCTCGTCTAGTTAATAGATTCAACAACCCCCGATCAAAAATTCGACATTTTCTAATAAATAAACTAAATAGTAAAACCTAAAAGGCTAAACCCCAGGAAGAAAAAACTCTACAATTCCCAACTTTCTTGATCAACCGGATCATGGAATAACCAGATTTCAGTATTAAACTCAGCTTAGAAGTAATCAAAAAGTCCAAAATCAAAACAAGAATTGAACAGACAGACAGAGAGGAAAAGGGGGATTGGAATACATACCCATTGATTTAGGTTTAAGATGATTTGGCGAGAGTGAAACCAGACGATGATGATTATCAGAAGAAGGAATTGAATTTCAAGATCTTCGGAACGAAGGAATTGAATTAAATTGAATTAGAGAGAAAGAGAAAAAGAGGGAGGAGAGAAATTAAAGAAAAAGAAAAAAGAAAAGATCGATCTGAAAATTGAATGAATTATTATTATTTTAAGCCACCAACAGTATAGTAAGACTTTTTTTGTTTGTATTAAAGTGAAAACTAAAATATACGTATTTTTGTTTGTGTTGGTGTAAAAATCTACTCCCTTTGTCCCAGAAAAAATGAGACACTCACTTCTTAAACGTGATCTATTTCCAGATACAAATGAAAAATTGAAAGTGTCATTTTTTCTGGGATAAAAATGGTATAAAATACGGTACTTTGGTATGCAGACAAACGGTAGATTGATGTATACAATGAAGATTGAGGATCTAGAGAGATGTGCCTCACCGACTACTATGTACTGTTGTAGGACCCAACAACCGTCCAGTGTTTTTTTCTTTCAAATCATAAAAGTCGTTTTCTTTCATTCTGGTCTGGGGTGGCAGCAGCCAGCAGGGATAAGATTTGCATTTCTTTCTGTCTTAAAAATGGCAGCTGAGGTTGCAGATCTGCATAGTCCCGGAGGGACTCATCGCTGTAAAATCCAGAGCTGATAGATAGTTGTTACAGTTGGAAAATGGAGCGCATGCCTATTATCAGATTCTAAAACATTTTCTAATTATCATTGGATGCGCAATCTGTGGGGTTGAATGCCTGCTTGATGGGGATGAATAAACTGAAACAAGTTAAAAAAACATCTATAAGAGCAGTTTCCAGTAACCTCATCGCTCAGGCATATGATGTATCTAACACCCAACATTTTTGCAGTAAAAAACGTATGAGAACGTATGAGATTAAATCTATCACATCAGGGACGAAGTCAGGATTGTAGAAAATGAGGTTTAAAAGAATCTCTTACCCATATTAGGGGTGTAAAATGGGCTTCATAATGTAATTTACACTACAAATAGACCAAAACTATTATAATTGGGTTTAGAAGCCAACTGGACTGGATGTGAACTCATGTGTCACGTTACTTTCGGTTAATTGGGTTTGATTATGATTGTAAAATTGTTAGTTACTATTTTTTTAGGGTTTGGGTGTCTATTTTTATTATTTGTTAAAATTGTGCAGCTTTTCTAGTATATATGTATTATATCTGACTAAACTATATCTGTGTATATAAATGTATTGGTTGATTGTAGAGGTTTTTAAGTTCATGGTGATGAATCTGGTGATGATGTAGTTAACTATTTCTCTTGATTTTGTTGGTATATTGTTAGGTTTCTCTAAAAATAATCTAATTGGGGCTTTGAATTGAGGAGCGATTGGATTAACTAAATCGATGTTTAAAGTGGAGGAATAATGGGGTTTAAGCCATTACTTTGGTATTGTAAGCCTGTAGAGAATGAGATGTGGGTGATTGTGAATTTTATCAAGTTGTAAATCAGATTGTAAAGTATAAATATATCAAAAGTTTTTTTTAATATTTTTTTTTTCGCTCCGTCAGTTATTTAGAACTGGTAAAACCGAAACCAAATGTTAAAACCAGAATTGATTCGGTTCGGCTCAGAATATCCAAATCTCTCTTAAGATACACACGCCATCAAAATAGACAAGAGTTTAATTTCACCGGATGGCACATCAGATCTATTCAGGCAGGCCATGTATACCAGCAGACACCAACCTCACACCAATAAAATAATATTCCCCTAAAGCCTGAAATTGACAGTACAAAGTTGTTTTGTCTTATTCTTAATTCAGATCTGAGCTGAGAGATAATAACTTTTCATATTCACTGTTTTCTCTACTTTCCCTTGCAAAAACTATTGAGCACAACAAACTTTTATCCAGCCAAGACTAGCTTCTATACACGTGGTCAGCTGAGATGGCAAATCCACCAGCTTTAAGTATAAAAATAGTTGACGAGTCCGATTTTATACACGTCCCACTTTAATTTTATATTTAATTTTGGGGTCTATGTAACGAGAAGTCTATTTGAAGGATGAAAATGGATACATACAAGGTAATGGATTGGAGTCTGCCAATGGCCACCTATCGTAAAAAAGAAGAAAAAAATAAATAATAAATCAGTAAAATATTGAATTGACTATAGGCTATAGCCTTGACCAAATGAAGGGGCCATATAGGAGGTGGTGCCGAAAGTAATAATATGTACTGCTAGCCATGATTTCTGCTTTCAGAAAATTCGTTGTAGACAGATCAAAACACACAACCTGACCTGTTTCAACCACCACCGGAAGTTAGTTCCAAATCAATTAAGCACATGGCCCCCCAAAATAGAATTATATCATGTCAGTTTAAAATTAGTAACTTTTTATTTAATAATCAACATACTTAGTGCTAATCCTCTTATACTAATCTTAAATATTTTTACATCATGTTTTATTTTTTTTGGATTTGTCTCATCTGGATCTGACTTAAATCACCTGACTCATCTGGATCTGACTTAATATGTTTGTTTTTTAAGTCAGATCTAACTCATCTGACTTAAATATGTGAGTCAGTGGTTTTGTCCAATAAGTTAGGGGTATTTTCATACCTGACTTAAATGGGTCCGAGTCAGGGGTTAGGTATGACTCAGATCGCGAGTTAGATCTGACTCAAAATAAAAAACAAACGGTCTGACATCTGACTCGTATCGATCAGGGCCGAGTCAAATCCAGATACCGAGTCAGCAGAAAAACAAATACCCTCTTACTTTGTTGCAACTACTTTTGGGTACAATTCAAGTATTAGTCAGCATTCTTGACTATAGAGCCGAGCTTGAGACTAGGAGGGTTCTGTGCTAATTTGATCACAAAGCCTTATGCGAAATTTTTATTACCAAAAATAATACTCTATCCGTCTAAAAAGAGATGACCTAGTTCAAACTTGCGCAATTCTTAAAGTAAAAAAGAGAAATGAGTATTTTTAAGTATTTTTTACAACTAAACCTTTATGGATAATAATTAGTAAAATTTAGAAATGATTTATCTCTTAAAATATACTACGAATATTCGTAAACTTTATACCATTGAAAAGCATTTTAAAACACATATGTAACGTATATAAACATGACTATCAAATTATACATATTTCTTATACTAAAAATAATCAATTAAAATTGTAGTTTTAGAAATATCTCCTTGTTTAATGATATAGGTCACCTATTAGACAAAATCTAAAAATAAATAAATCATCTACTCTAGGACGGAGGGAGTATATATTTATCTTCGTCTTTGGGAAAGTTATATACTTATATTGATTAATGTTAATCAGAATATACCATCAAAATACTAGCTTTAAATTTATTATTATTTAGATTTTATAAAATAAATTGTGCCGGAATTATCAGATAATACGAAAATTACCTTATAAGCGGATCCTCCCTATATATTATGCTAGTATTAAGAAGAAGAAGATACACATACTGTATTATTACGTGTGTTTGGAGATGAGTAATGAGGAATTTTGAGGAACCCATTAAAAATAAAAATGATTTATTTTGATGAATGGGAACTTTGGAGAAAGAGCATTTTAGCTCTTAAATCCAAACACATAAATTTTAGAATAAACACCACTGTAAAGCGGACTGATTTTGGAATTTTGCACCAGTCAAAAGACACCAAGCATATGCTCTGCCTCCATATGTGCCTTAACCCTTGGCTACTTTGTTTTTCATTTTCCATTTTAACCTCAAACTGAAACACATAATGATATGGGGAAAAAGTCATTCTTTTTTTCTAAAATTGAAACCAAAACTCCTAATAATTGTTTTCTCTTTCACCTGAGAAGAAGTATTATGATCTGTACAATCGGAATCCTGGATTTGGTATGAAGTTTGTGGGATACAGTACTAGACATCAGTAATGAGGTGGGCTTGAGTATTTTTTTTATCTCGGGCTTAATCCTAATTTATCCAAATTCAATGAATAGGCTATGAAAAAAATGGGTTTTGGAGCTTTTTTGGAGTGGTTTTATCCACACAAAAAAACCTAGCTGTAGTTCCACCCTTCATAAGTTTTTATGCACATTCTATAAATAGTGTTCACCTAACATCTCATTTTATCTTTTAATTGCAACTGACGACATCCATGTAAGGACGAAATTTATCTGTAAGCAGAGAGTCGAACCCTTGATATTAATCATGAGAACCAGTCCCTTCGCTAACTTAGTCAATCCTAGTTAATATTTAATTAAAAAATTTAATTCCATATTCAAGATTTGTATATATCCATGAACGGATAAATTATTTGTTCCATACTCAAGATTTGGGCACCAGTCCATTTTTAATGGGACTCTTATCTATTTAGATTATATGCCGTACAAAGTTAAAAGGTGTCCTAATATAATGAAATGACTAAGTTACCCTTTATTAAATTTATCCTAATCTAATATAACCATCCATCCAAAACACATATAAACCAAAAACTAAAACAAAATCAACCCTAGCCGATTTTTTTTTTTATAAACTCTTCTTCTCCTCTTTCCCTCTTCATCTCCCATAAACGATTAATCGTCGATTCATAAACGAATTTTGTCGTCTACAAATGTCTCGTGTTACACATTGTAAAAGAGATCTACGACCTAATCCTGAGATTGCTACGATTACAAATCAAGCGAATCAAGCATATCAAGAAGAAGTTGAAGAGCTGGTTCTACAACCTGAAATCGAGCTCCAAATGGAACCAATTCCTAATCAACCCAACATGCAAATTAGATGGTAATTCCCGACAAACCCCTTCTATTACATGCGTTTTTTATTGTCGATTCGAGTAGAAATCATGAAAAGTAAGGTCCAAAATGTAGTTTCGGTAAAAAGTTCGGTTATACATATAGTGTTTTATACTTCTCGTCTCATCCGAACTTTCTGTTTTTCAAGAACACGAAGAACAGTTCGCTTGATAAATAATTTTAGGGCTAGCCGAACTTTTTTTTCTCTAGATATTTTAGCTAAACTTAGGAGTTCGGCTATATCGATACTTTGTTCTTTCAACAGAACTTTTAGTCCAAAATATAAACTTAATGTTCGGCTATACTCCAAATTAACATTCCAACCGAACATTACACTATTTTAGAGGGAAAATGGTGGATGCTAGCCGAACTTTTTTATTATTGACCAAACTTTTTGTTCCGTTAACTCGATTGTGTGTTATTATTTGCCGCAGTTTTTTTTTATCCCAACTTCATGCTTTGTTGTTCGAATTTAGTTAAGTAGTCTTTGTTTTATTTTTAGGGGCAAGTCGAAAGGTAAAGGAAAACAAACATTGGTTGAAGATATTAGAACTCCGACCCCTCGCCACGGAAAACACCTAGGGGCAAATAAGCGTGGAACTAAATCTACAAAAACATCAGGGTCCTTATCGGGAGTTGTAAACCGTGAAGTGAACCAAGAGATAAACTATGAAGTAAGTAAGCGTGGAACTAAAACAACAAAGAGGTCGGGGTCATTACCGAGAGTTGTAATCTGTGAATAAATGAACCAAGAGATAGAGCAGGAAGTTGAGGAAGAGCAAGAGGAAAAGGAATATCAAGAACAAGAGGAAGAGGAAGATCAGAATCAAGAGGAAGAGGAAGAGGAAGATCCACCCCAAAATTTTTATATTGTTGTTGTTAAAGACAAGAAGACGCCTAAGACACCTTGTGCTAAATATGCACGTATTCCTGATAAGAAATTGTGTTTAACTCCTATCAACCCACCTCAGGGTACGCTGGAAGATGGAAGCGTAGTGTTGTTCAGCTACAAACACTCATGGGCTGCTAAAATCTATTCGACCAAGGTATTACATTTTAATTATATATATCTGTTCCTAATTATGTTCCCTTAATTATGATTTCGTGTGTGTCTGTTAGTCAATGATTATGCTAATTTTGTAGGATCATAACAATACGACTAGACTTTTGAGACGCCAGAAGGCGGTTTCATAGGATATAAAGGATGAGTGTCCACATGTGGTGGATAGAGTCAAGTCATGTGTTTTGTGGTCTGCTATCCACTATGCACACTCCGCGTTTAACAGTGTCACCGTCTCAGCGTTTTCCGAGAGGTTATGCCCAGAGACGGATACTTTTCACCTCCTATTTGGCGGATAAGGCGAAGGATAAGAGAGTTGAACCCGGGAAGACGCCTACTTACGGAGAAAAATTGGTGAAGGATTTGGTGAGTGTGGTAAATAAATAATGTTATTCTCCTTAAGTTTTTCGAAGTATGATAAACTTTGATCTAAAATAATGTATTTTTATGTTTAACTTTGAATAGGTTACGGAGGATAGGAAGTTATTGAGGAAAATTGATGCAGATCGGAAACGTGTAAAGATGATAATATGGCAGCGGAATAAAATTATTGAAAAGTAACAGGTAGAATCGGTAGAAATCGGTAGAAATTAGTTGATCTTCAAAGAGATATCCTAAAATCTACGGGGTTATCTAGACTTCGTTAATTCAATACGAATAACGACTATAGATATGAGATTAGTATTCAGACTTCGGGATAAACCCAACTATGAATAAAAACCAAAATCAATAAACTCAACCAGTTTAATGAAAATAAAATAATTTTAATTAATCAAAAATCACCCTAATTTTCGTTTTTGGAGCTCCTTATATAGATAACTCCTACTAAACAAACCCTAAACTTATCAAAAACGTATAAACTTGTTTCCCAAGGTATCTACTACCTTTATCCAACTTTCCTAACTTAATAAAACTCTTAAAATAAACTTGTAGACTCTTCTTAAATTACCCTAAATAATAAATCCAAAAATTAATTAATATTCTACTAATAACATTAATAGAATATAAATAATAAAAAATATATATATATATTTATTTTCCATAATTCCCCCTCCATCATTCTACCAGTGTTGGAGAAGATTCGTCCTCGAATCTTGCCGGTACCATGTTCTGCATGTGTTAACTCGTTGATGACAATCTTCATACACATGAATTGATGTTGTAAAAAAATAATTTATGCACCATATGGAAGCATGAGGTACAATGGAAGTCCAAAACGGATATTCATAAGTTGATTCAACAAATTCTCTCTTATTAGGGTAGATATGAGAGACCATTTGTGTATCACAATAATCAACAACTAGCTTACTCTTGGACAAATACAACTCAACAATATCATGAATTTCTAAATCAATAAGTTTATCAGGATTAGATGACTCACCATGAAACTCCATTGAATCATGTAAAACTTCTTGGGACTGTTTTGCTTTGTCAGAAACAGGATGTTCTTCGCCTTTTTGAGAAGAAAATTTTATATCCTCCTCATCATCGGGATATTTATCAAAGATCGGAATTGTATATCTCTCAACAATAACTTGATTTTGTGCATCATTGTCATGACGGAAAAACAAGCCTTCAACGTCGTTATCTGCACTATTATTTTCTTCGATAATCGAGCATGGTTTAAATCGAGATTTTAATGACTTCTTCAAATAATATTCTATCACTTCCAGAATCTGCTTCTTTGATTTGATCAGATATTCACATCTTCTCGGATCTAGTCTTGGTGACAATTTATTAACCCTGAATACTCGTCTTAGTAACATCTTATTAACCCTAGAATCAAAATTTTTTCTGATACCAACTCTTCGGATTGTCTCCAACCATACACCGTAGTATATCACCAACCAACGATTCACAACTTCTGTTTGGCCATCACTTTGAGCATGATACGCACTACTGAAGTTAAGCCTTGTATTAGCTAATTTCCACAAGGTTTTCCAGAAATAACTAAGGAATCTTGTGTCTCGATCACTAACAATTGAACATGGCAATCCATGTAGACGATACACTTCACGCAAGAACAATTCAGCTACCTTCAGTGCATTAGTAGTCTTCTTGCAAGCAATAAAATGGGACATTTTTGAAAAACGGTTAACAACTACAAATATTGAATCATGTCCCCACTAAGTTCGAGGTAAACCCAATACAAAATCCATGCTCAAATTTGTCCAGGGTTGACTTGGAACCTTCAATGGCATGTACAACCCTGCATTAGTTATTTTTCCTTTTGAAACTTGACATATTCGACATCTATCCATGAATTTAGCAACTTCACTCCTCATTGTTGGCTAGTAATATGACTTCGAAACAAGTTGGAAAGTCTTATCCCTTCCCATGTGCCCCTCGTCGTGTAACTCCTTAATAATCTTCAATCGGAGACTAGAATCAGGAATACACAATTGTTTACCTTTGAAGAGAAATCCTTCATGCATAAGGTAATCACTTCGTTTGCCTGAAATGATATCATCCACAATCTCTGCAAAGTTCGGATCGGTTAGAATATGGTCAGAATATGAATCAAAATCTATTACCTTAGTTCATATGGTGTTGAGTATCATAGTCCTCCGTCTTAAGGCATCGACAACTTGATTCTGCGACCTAGCTTTGTGCTTCAGTACAAAAGTGAACTCTTGCAAATAATCATCCCACTTACCATGTCTAGAAGAAAACTTCTCTTGATTGTTGATGTGCTTCAAAGAATCATGATCAGAAAACATAATGAACTCGTTATGAATTAGATAGTGACGTTAATGCTTCAAGGCTTTAACTATAACATAAAACTCCACATCATAAGTACTATAGTTGAGCTTAGAACCATTTAACTTCTCACTGAAATACGTTACAGGTCGTCCTTCCTGACTCAAAACAGCTCCAAATCCCACCTTCGATGCATCACAATGTAGTTTAAGCGACTTGCTGAAATCAGGTAACACCAGTAGTGGTGCAGTTATCATCTTTGTCTTGACAGCTTCAAAGGCTTCGTCAGCTTCCTCATACCATGAAAACTTTCCTCGTTTTATGCATTCAGTAATGGGTGCCATAATGGTGCAAAAGTGGGGAATAAAGCGCTGGTAAAAAGAAGTGAAACCATGGAAACTCCTTACCTCGTGTAATATAGTAGGTGTAGTCCAATTTCTCACAGCTTCAACCTTGGACTCATCTACCTTGATTCCATCCTTGGTGACGACATAACCGAGAAATAGAACTCGATCTAAAGATGATAATAATCGCAGCGGAATAGAATTATTGAAAAGTAACCGGTAGAATGGGTAGAAATCGATATAAATTAGTTGATCTTCAAAGACATATCCTAAAATCTACGAGGTTATCTAGACTTCGTTAATTCACTACGAATAACGACTATAGATATGAGATTAGTATTCAGACTTCGGGGTAAACCCAACTACGAATAAAAATCAAAATCAATAAACTCAACCAGTTTAATGAAAATAAAATAATTTTAATTAATCAAAAACCACCCTAATTTTCGTTTTTGGAGCTCCTTATATAGATAACTCCTACTAAACAAACCTTAAACTTATCAAAAACCTATAAACTTGTTTCCCAAGGTATCTACTATCTTTAGCCAACTTTCCTAACTTATTAAAACTCTTAAAATAAACTTCTAGACTCTTCTTAAATTACCCTAAATAATAAATCCGAAAATTAATTAATATTCTACTAAAAATACATTAATAAAATATAAATAATAATAATAAAATAATAGATCTATTTTCCACAAATCTCCTTACATCAAAAATGATGGCTAAAATTCGCACGAGAGACCCTATGTCGACTCAAGAACAAACATCCCTCACAACGAATGGGACAAGGTCATAATGAACAATAAGGTTGAGCCGATCAAGGAGAAGGCTCCCAAAAGGAGTCGTGTACAAGAGGGAGGTTCAACTGCTGCTTGTACTAGAAGGGGACCAAGTTGGGAAGGCTCAAGTGCGGTTGCTGCTACTATGTTGGAACCAAGTGGAGATGAGACCTCATCCGAAAAAGAACTTGGATGTGGTAAAAGAGCTCGTCACACTTGTCGACGTGGTGAATGAGTGTTTGAATTCAGTATGTTTGCATTTTAGAATAATTACATGGTTTGAATTTCGTTAGTTGGTTTGTATTTGACGTTAGTACTTCGTAACTTGGTTTGAAACCTTAGGTAATGAATTGCGTAAGTTCGGTAAAAATTCGGTTCATAAAGCCTATTACATAACAAACCGAACAAATAGTTTGGTTGTTAAAAGAAAAGTTCGGTCGACATATATTTAAATATATGAAAAACAGAGAAATATTCGGTTATTCAGTCCTATTATCGAGCTAGCCGAACTTTCTACTTGATCAAATTGTTTGATATTTTGTGTAATGTTCGGCTAGAAAGAATAAGTTCGGCTAAGAATTGCACAATCCAGAGTAATGTTCGTCTAGGGGGTAAAATATTAAACCTAGCCAAACTTCTGACACCAACAATCCCTAGTGACATCATAAATGTTCGGCTGCCTGCAATAAATAATTTCCAACCGAACTTCTGACACAAAATACCCTGGTAAATTGAAAATGTTCGGTTAAAATACCAAATATAAGCTTAACCGAACTTTTTAGGATGGTTCTAGACATGCAAGTTCGGTTATTAAATCCTAATATCGAGCTAGCCGAACTTTATACTTGATAAAATTCTTTGTTATTTTGAAAGTTCGGTTAAGAATCACATTGTTCGTTTGAAAGTCTATTAAAGTTCTAACCGAATATCTCAGTTCGGCTACTACCATTAGTATTACTACCAGCTAAGTTCGGCTATTACCAATAGTTTTAACTAATAGTTCGACTACTACCATGAACTCAGATAGTTCAGATATCTGTGTTCTTCATCGTACTAGCCGAACTTATATCGAGCTTGTCGAATCCAAGCTATAAAGTTTGATATTTTCACCAAATTTTTAAGAAAAAAACACATTAACAAATATATCAGGGACTCCCAAACATTATCATCTTCTTCGTTGTAGTCTCGGTAATCTCGAAAGAAAACCTAATTTTGGGGTTGAGTTTGGGTTTGGGGAAGAACACATTCACCATCTAACAAATCATTCATTACCGAATTGTTGTGAAGATTGATGAATAATTTGTTTCTTCTGTGATTTAAAGGTTCAAATTCCTCCTTGTTTGCACTAGATTAATGCATTTTAAATTCAACAACCACCAAACTTAGGTTTTGATTTTTTCAAAAACTCTTCTTCTCCTTATTCTAATTCTTTAACACAACAATATTTAATATCATCTAACACTTATAATTAACTAAGTTTAACTAACTGTAATTATTACCTCCTAATTAAGTGAGAGCATTTTTACCATTAGTAAATTTTTATGGATATAGGGAGCTAGGAATTACTTCCTAATGAGCTTAAAAAAATAGGGGGTGGTCCCCTCAAATTCTGAGGAGTCCTCAAAAAATCATTCGAAAAAAAATGGTTTTTCGGGCTTTTTTGGGGTGGCTTCATCCAAAAAAAACTTAGTTGTAGTTCCGCCCTTTAGAAGTTTTTATGCACATTCTCTAAATAGTGTTCACCTAACACCTCGTTCTCATCTTTTAATTGCAACTAACGACATCCATGCAAGGATGGAATTTCGTTTTCATCTTTTAATTGCAACTAACGACATCCATGACCTCAATCATGAGAACCAGCCCCTTCGACAACTTGGCTAGTCCAAGTTAATATATAATTAAAAAATTAATTGTAGATTCAAAATTTTTATCTACCCAGAAATGGATAGATTATTTGTTCCATACTCATGGTGAAAGTTGGACAAATTAATTGTGTGGTTTGTTTGACGTTAGTGTAATATGATATTTAAAAATCAAAGACCTAATCCAACAAAACTTGTCAGAGACATTTAATTTGTAACTCTCTTATATTGAAAAAAGAACACGTTAGATGACCTTATGCTTGTTGTTGATAATTTCTCTGACTTGAAAAGTTTATGAGAAATAAGAAAATTATTCTAATTGATGTGCCATTTGATTTTCTTTTAGGAAGGCACGAATTAGCAACAATCCTCTTGAATGATGATGGAGAATGTTAACATGCCAGAGCATCCTCTGGTCTAACGACGAGACCTGAAGAAGCTGAATGTATTATTTTCAGAGATATGATTGGATGGGCTTTGGAGCTGAAAGTATCTCTAATATCACCTTTGTTGGTGATTGCATTATTATAATAGACACTTAAGAAATTTATGTTAGACATTTTTTCAATAATTTATTTATTTAATTATATAATTATTTAATTAATTAGTTAAGGGAAAAAAAATGTGATTCTTTAGTGGGAAGTTGCAATTGATTAATGTAACTCCCCATGACTCTCCCCCACTTTAGAAAACCACCCACTACATCCTATCATGTAACTACTTTATGATGGATAGAGTTAGTATACGGAAATGATAGCAAGAAATTAGAATTAAGGTCACCAAATTCACTCTCATAACTAAATACACCATCTAAAAGTGAGAAGGAGGGTTTGGAACCAAAGTTCATATCAATTAAGAAATTAGGGCATACTCAAGGATAAACTTTCAAATTACAATGGCTGGAGGTACACAAAATCAATCTCACTTTATTCTTCCGCTTTAATTATCGTATGTTCATTTTGTGATTAGAATATACATGTAAATACATATAGGTTTTCATATGGTATCAGAGCCTGTAATCACCTCTGCCTTGCTTGAAAATGACTGCATGTTTAGCCATTATAGTACTTTGTACCTCTTCTTTGCATACTGTAATGACTAAAAGGCAGATAACCAACTTCATGGTCATACTGATCAAACTCACAACAGTTAATTAAACTGCAATCCATGGAAACTAGTTCCAATCCCTTCTCCCACACATGTCATGAAACTAAATAGTTTCCTGAACCTCAATATTTTGGCGTACCAAAACTTTACTGTACTGTGAGAGAAATTCATACATGAATGGTTCTTGTACAACCATGTCGTTTATAAACCCCATTATTATGGATTTAATCTTACTAGTTAACCCATGTGATAAACATGGATGACCCATGCCATGTCAATGAATCACACACTTAAAAAAAATAAATGATCATGTGCTATCTTAACTTTTTATGTATTTTTGGGTAGTTTTCACTTTAAGTAGTCCTGTCATGGACTTCGTGTTCTTTCTTCTTTGTATTATTATCAGTAAAAGGGAGATAGGAATTATGAGAGGGAGAAAGACATAGGTAATGTTGAGGGATTTGGTAAAGATGGGGTCATCATGTTCTGTATGGAGTTTTGTCTTGTAAATTTGATCTTTTGTATTTGTGCAAGCATTCTTCTTTCATTATGTGAGGAAAGAATATGCTGTACAATAATAAAAATACAACTGTAGACACAGCATAAAAATACTAAAATAGAGATAAATAATGGAGCCGATAGACTAAAGATGTGAGGAATCTATTGAGAAGTTTGTTACTGAAGGCTACGAATCCCATATGCTACCGCTCCCTGGAACTGTTGATGTAATATGTGGTGATCCGCCCTGCCAAGACATTAGTGGATTTAACCGGTTCCGAAATTATGACCATTACAACATTTTTGATGTTTGTTTAATCATATAGCGGTAAAGACATTTGTGATGTCTGGTTTTGTAATGTTGTATTATTATTTGTTGACATGTGCAATTGTTATAAATAATTAGTTATATATATATTATGACCATTAGGATTGTACATGAACAAAGATTAAAGAAATATGTCGAGTGATTTAATAATTTTAGTAATTAGAGAGTAGCCACAACATCTCTAGTTATTTAAAATTTTCTTAAGAAATCACATATGGAAACTAGACATAAATTTGTAATTAATCATATGTAATATGATGAAATATGCCCACAGGAAATTTTATTATATTTGTATGATTAATTGGGGTGAAATATTGAATTATGTTCCTTAATATACCCACATGAATTAAGGAATGAATATGGTTTAATAGTTTCATCATGTAGTCATGAATCTAATTTGAGTAGGACTTTAGCCCACAAGCAAGTTTTATGTCACTAGATTCATATTTTTATGCATGATTTGCATTGGTAAATCATGATTAAGTTTAAGTCTCAATTTTTTTTGTTTATAAGCATGTATATATTTTTCTTTGCAGCAATTTTAACTGGAAACATTTCTGATGTCAATTGTGACATTCCTGAATTGAAGGGTGATAATTTTCTAGCGTTTGTTTATGAATCTAATATGGTTAATATTAATCATAATACATGGTGGATTGACTCTGATACTACAATCCATGTTTCGAATACCTTGGAGGGTATGACAAAACTAAGGAAACCAATGGGAAGTGAACACTACATCTATTCAGGAAGTCAGATGAGTTCACATGTAGAAGCTGTTGGGACATGCAGTTTAATTTTAAGTAGTGGTTTTACTTTGCATTTAGAAAAGATATTTTATGTACCAGGTTTCACTAGAAACTTGATTTCATTTTCAAGACTTGTACCTTTTTTTCCTTTAACTTTTCGAATTATGCTTTTAGTATTCTCAGAAATTCTGAAGTTATTGGTTATGGTATTTTGTCTGATGGTTTATATCGTCTTTATTTGCAAAATGATATCACTTATAGTTTTATGCATGTTAATACTGGGTTAAAAAGATGTATTATGAATGAGGACTCCTCAATTTTGTGGCACCGGAGATTGGGACATATCTTCATTGAGAGAGTTAAGAGATTGGTAAAGGATGGGGTACTTGGTACTTTGGACTTTACTGATTTTGATACGTGTGTTGGTTGCATTAAGGGAAAGCAAACTAACAAACACAAAATTGGTGCCAAAAGAAGTTCAAACCTATTAGAGACCATACACACGGACATTTGTTGTCCAGACATGAACGCTAATGATCGAAAATACTTTATCACCTTCAAGATGATTATTCACGATATATGTATCTTTACTTACTTCGTTCCAAAGACGAAGCTTTGGATGCCTTTTTAAATTGTTTAAGGTTGAAGTAGAGAAACAATGTGGTAAGCACATTAAGATTGTGAGATCAGATAGAGGTGGAAATTACTATGGTAGATACACCGAGAACGGACAAGCACCGGGTCTATTTGCAAGATTTCTTCAAGAGCATGGGATTGTTGCCCAATACACTATGCTTGGTTCTCCGGACCAGAATGGTGTAGCAGAAAGAAGAAATGAAACTTTAATGGACATGGTGAGAAGTATGAGAAGTACTGTTAAACTTCCATCATTTTTATGGGTCTTAAGACGGCAGCGTACATATTAAACCGGGTTCCTTCAAAGGCCGTCTCAAAGACGCTTTTTGAGTTATTCAAAGGATGGAAACCGAGTTTGCAACATGTACGCATTTGGGGATTCCCGTCTGAAGTGAAAGCGTACAACCCACAGGAGAAGAAGCTATACCCAAGGACTATTAGTGGGCATTTCATTGGATATGCTGAAAGGTCTAAGGGTTATAGATTCTATTGTCCGTCTCATAGCACTAGAATTGTGGAATCAAGAAATGCTAAATTTCTTGAGAAATGACTTGATTATTGGGAGTGATCAATTTCAGGATATGGTTCCTGAAAAAGATAATGATCAACTTCCACCTACTGTTTCAAGTGACAAGTTGATTGTCATTCACGCACCTCAAGCTAAATTCCGTGTTACACAACCAACTATTGAGGTTCTACAAGTTGACAACAATCTAATAGATCATGATGGTAATGAGGAACAAATTATTCATCGTGAGGATGAACAAGTTCCATTGAGGATATCTAATAGAGCAAGGAAATCAACTATTTCTAGTGACTATTTAGTGTATCTGCAAGATTCGGATTGTAACATTGGAGCTGATAATGATCCTATGTCATTTTCACAAGCCATAAATTCTACAGATTCAGACTTATGGATGAATGACATGAATGATGTGATGAACTCTATGGCATACAATGGAGTTTGGGATCTCGTCGAGTTGCCCAATGGTGTATAAGCCATTGGATGCAAGTGGGTCTTTAAAACAAAGAAAAACTCGCGACAACATCGAGAGACATAAGGATAGACTCGTTGCCAAAGGGTTCACTCAAAGGGAAAGAATCGATTACACAAAGACTTTTTCTCCTGTATCAAAGAAAGATTCTTTCCGAGTGGTGATGGCATTAGTAGCTCATTTTGATTTAGAGCTACATCAGATGGATGTGAAAACGACATTTCTCAATCATGATTTAGAGGAAGAGGTTTACATGAAACAACCTGAAGGATTATTCTCTAAAGAGGGTGAGCATTTGGTTGGTAAGCTTAATAAATCCATATACGGGTTGAAACAAGCTTCTCGAAAATGGTATATGCAATTCCATAAAGTTATTACTTCATTTGGATTCGAAGAAAATGCTATGGATCAATGTATATACCTTTAGGTCAGTGGGAACAAGATTTGTTTCCTTGTGTTGTATGTGGATGATGTTTTGCTCCCAACCAATGATAAAGGATCACTATATGAGGTGAAATAATTTCTTTCAAGTAACTTTGATATGAAAGATATGGGTGAGGCGTCTTATGTCATTGGAATAAAGATCCATAGAGATAGATCTCGAGGCATTTTAGGTTTGTCTCAAGAATATTATATCAACAAATTCTTTGAAAGATTTGGTATGAAAGATTGTTCACCAAGTGTAGCACCCATTGTAAAAGGTGTTCGGTTCAGTTTGGACCAATGCCCCAAGAATGACATTGAAAGGGAACAAATGAAACATGTTCCATATGCTTCAACTTTTGGTAGCATTATGTATGCTCAGGTCTGTACTAAACCCGGCATTTCATATGCCGTTGGAGTATTAGGAAGATATCAGAGTAACCCAGGCATCGATCACTGGAAGGGTGCGAAGAAAGTGTAGAGGTACCTTAAGGGTACTAAGGATTACATGTTTATGTATAGACGAACAAATAGTCTTGAAGTGGTAGGCTACTCCGATTCTGACTTTGGTGGCTGCAATGATTCACGTAAATCCACATCAGGATACGTGTTCATGCTAGCTGATGGGTCAATATCCTGGAGGAGTGCCAAGCAGACCTTGACAGCCACTTCTACAATGTAGGCTGACTTGTCTTGAGGCTACCTGACATGGTGTATGGCTGAAAGACTTCATATCTGGGCTAAGAGTTGTTGACTCTATTAGCCGACCAATAAGAATGTATTGTGACAATTCAGCTGCTGTCTTCATGGCTAAGAATAATAAGAGTGGAAGTCGAAGTAAACACATCCACATAAAGTATCTAGCCATAAAAGAACGTGTGCACGAAATGAAAGTGATCTTTGAACACATTAGCACTGAATTGATGATAGCTGATCCCTTGACTAAAGACATGCATGTTAAAGGATTCAAGGATCATGTAGTAAGGATGGGACTTGGTCCCATTATGTAATACATTCTTTATGTTTTTTTCTGAAGCTTTCATTTAGTTGGATTATTTCTCATTTGGAATTATGTACGTACTTACTTTGGTTATCTTATTGAGAAATTTCATTATATTTTGACCTAGAGTAAATATATGGTTTACTCATTAAGTTAAGTATGAGTGGTGAAAGACTAAATATATTGTGACACATGGAAGATTAATTCTTGCTCTTAAAGAGAATTAGTCGCCATGATCCGTATATGGAGTCTCTCGTGAAATGGATCAAGTGGGAGAATGTTAGACATTTTTTTAATAATTAATTTATTTTTTAATTAATTAATTAGTTAAGGGAAAAAGAATGTGATCCATTTAGTGGAAGTTGCAATTGATCAAGGTAACTCCCCATGACTCTCCCCCCACTTTAGAAAACCACCCACTACATCCTATCATGTAACTACGCTATGATGGCTAGAGTTAGTATATGGAAATGATAGCAAGAAATTAGAATTAAAGTCACCAAATTCACTCTCATAACTAAATACACCATCTAAGAGTGAGAAGGAGGGTTTGGAACCAAAGTTCATATCAACTAAGAAATTAGGGCATACTCAAGGATTAAGCTTTCAAATTGCAATGGTTGGAGGTACATAAAATCAATTTCATTTTATTGCTTCCGCTTAATTATCATATGTTCATTTTGTGATTAGAATATACATATAAATACATATAGGTTTTCAATTTAATATCAGTTTAGGATGGAGAGTAAAGAAGATTGTATGATCGCTAAGGGCAACTGCAGCGGTCGACCATACCAAAGAGTAAAGACCAGGATTACTCTTTGGTATGGTATTGACAAGCGCAGTGGGCGAGTTTAATTAGTATATGGTCTGAGAAAGTTACTGTTCCAGACTACTTCTTGTCAATGTCAATGGACCAAAACAGATTTGGTCTGACGCTGGTGTATTACAACGTTTGGTTGAAACGTTGGTGCACAAAAACGTTTGTAAACAAAAATGCTAGTGTACAGAAACGTGTAGCGAAACGGTTCACCACATTAGCGTTTAACAAACGTTATTGTAGAATAACGTAAGCGTTTAGTTTGTAAACAAAAACGGTGTTATAGTCCAACGTTTAGTTTATGGTATGTCTTTTGTCTTTTGATCATAAACGATGTTGTAGTCCAACGTTTGTAAAGAAAAACGTTGTCCTAGAACAACACTTCACGTACTTAACGCGCTGCTAGAAGAGCATTACTTAATACAACGCTATACCATGACAGCGTGAAGGATTGAAACGCTGATTTAGAGGACCGTGGCACTTGGGGGTTAACGGTTTATTAGAGTAACGTTTTCAAAACAAAACGCTACATTAAACAAGCGTTTTTAAATTAAGATTCAAAAACGCTGTCGTAGCTGAACGTCAAAAACATTACGTTTGCGTAGTCGAACGTTGTGGGCTCAGATGCTGTTCTAGAGTGGCGTTTGGAAATAAACGTTACTTTGCAGCAGCGTAATATCAAATATACTCGACTGTCCGCTGCGTTTAAATTTTTTTCCGACCAAACTAATTTGGTCTTTAGTCGATGGTATAGTCAAACTGCTGCAGTTGCCCTAAGGATAGTAGATACCCATGCTAAAGGTATCAGAAGCTCGATGATTTTATATTTTACTACTTTGAACTTGTCATGGAGTGATAAAATTAGTTTTTCTTTTTTAAAAGACTCGTATTAATGAACAATGCCCTAGTTTGATTTAATTTATAAAATTTCTTTCTTATGATATAAAAAAAATAAAGAAAAATAAAGAAAAATGTTAATGAGGATTTAGAAAAGATTACATAAACAAATGAAAAACTCTCACTTAAACAAGACATGTTGAAATTAGCTTGTACAGAACTACTTCCTTTTGTTCCTGCTGCCAAACAATAAAGAGATGTACAAGAGAATTCTGTAGAAGACACCCATTGCCAAAGTGATCAACAAGCAGCTCCATTTGCTTAAATCAGTTCCTTCTTGCTGTCTTACTATATCCAATCCAGTCAGTCTGCAAGGCTCATTTGGAGCAACACCTTTAACCAGACACATATTTGGCTTGTCGAATTCGTTCAACAGGAGGGCTTGATATGGATATTTCACAAAAGAAATATAATGAAACCATGTCCAGTATGATGGAATTCTACCTCTGTGTATAAAGAAACCACTGAATAAAAGGAATACACCAATTATAGGCATAACTACAATGTATCCCAACATAACTTGAGGAACCAATCCTGAGACCAAACTAACTGCCGAGTTACCTGCCCAAAATGATGCGAATAATGCAAGGAGATAGAACAAAAAACTTGAAAATCCACCATCTAGACCTACTGAAAAAAACGTCAGTGATGCTAGTAAAAAAGAAAATATGAATAACGTGGGTATAGCTAAAATCGAGTGATATAGAACGTAAGATGAACGCCGGTACGCGTTATAAGCTGTTTCTCTCATAAAGATGTACTTTTCTTGGAGGAGGAGTGCGAGCACATCTGTGCAACCAAAGAAGATGGTTGTCACTAGAAAAACGAAGAACCCTATTCGTTCTTGAATACCTACTTCTGTTTTATCAATCTGCCAATACACACTGGCTAAGTTACAACTTACCAAAACAATTCCACCAACTTGAAGCATAAACACTTTGGGCATTCTCTTTGAGTTTGTTAATGATCGTTTCACTAGTACAATGATCTCAACCCAGAAGGGATTTGCATATTTAGAAATGGTCGATGTTTGAGCAATGTCGATAACGTCACTGCCAACGAGTTTTCCCCTTGATATCATTGCTTGTTTTATGCTTACACCCAATCCGTTCGAATAGTCTGAATGGAATTGCTGGTTCTTTACCAATTTCTGCCGCAGTTTGTTGAAATTGACGATACTTTTTGTGCCACCAGGTATGCCTTCAAGTTCACGATATAAATCTAGCATGAATTCGGTTCTATCTTCATTCTCAGGGATAGGATGACCGAAATCCGACAAGAAAAGTGAGAGATGAGCGGGTGAGCCATAATAGACGGTTTCCCCCTGTGAGAGGAACATCAATTGGTCGAGCAGGCCAACAACTCTGGAACTAGGTTGGTGAACGGACATAATAACTATCCTCCCACTCCTAGCAATTCTTTGCAGGACTTTCACCACCATGAAAGCACACGAAGAATCAAGTCCTGATGTTGGCTCGTCAAGAAACAACACAATGGGATCATGAATTATATCAACTCCAATTGAAACACGACGACGCTCACCACCAGAGATGCCTCTATGACCTTCATCTCCTATTATCGTATTTGCTGCGTTACGCAACCCAAGCTCATCGATCACAGCTTGAACTCTTGCCATTTTCTTGGATTTTGAGAGCGAACGAGGCAATCTAAACTCAGCCGAGAACATTAGTGTCTCTTCAACTGTAAGCATAGGGAATAACAAATCGTCTTGCATGACATAAGCGGATATTAATTTAAGAACCCCCGAGTCTAGAGATTCACCATTCATTGTGACACATCCTTTCAAGCTTTCCTTAGATATCCTGTTTGCAAGTGCATCAATCAAGGTTGACTTCCCCGAACCACTAGGACCAAGAATAGCTAGAATCTCACCTTCTCTAGCTTCACCTGAGATATTATTCAACAAGATTTTCTCCTTGCCGGGCTTGTGTTTTCTTTTGGTATCTTTTCCGCCAACTATACTAGGAAGTGTCATTTCCATACATGTATTAAGGCTGTAGCTTAAATTACTGAATGCGAGAACAAATGGAGTAATAGATGTCTTCGTCATCTCGTTGCTAGGTTCTTCAAGATCATCGTTATCGGACATTGATATCTCTCCCACCTCAATCCTTACATGGAAAGCTAGTTCCTCATCATCAGTAACATTACCTCCTGCCATGTTCTATATTTGGATTCTGGCGACACTTTCTATTGATCAGTTTTCTTCCGAAAAGAAAAACACTTTTGCTGATTCAGTTATCTCATTAATTGCTGAAGTAGGAGTAACAACTCGCCTTAATTTGGAGACAGCTTGGATATGAAGGTGCGATCTGGTTTGAGATTTTCTACATCTTTGAGGATGCTAATTAATTGACTCAAATTACATAACAAATCTCAATCTAATTAATTTGAGATTTTCTCTTATTTTTGTGTTTTTTTCTTTTTTATTATTGAAGACCATGATGCATTGCTGTAACGCGTATTTACCACGTCCCCCACTAAGTGCACTTCCCGATCAGGAGAATAATAAACGTGCTCTAGCTGTTGCTTCCGATAACTTGCAAAGAATCAATCTAGACAGTTGTGGGGCTGATCGAGTTTTAAATCCAATTTTACAGTGTTGGTGTGCTAGGCGGATAGCTAGGAAGAGCCCCTCTCGAAATTAGAAGTTTTATGTGGTGATTAATAAATTTGACACAATCTCCTAACATGGTAATTAGACGAACTTTGATGCATTAATGTATTTCCAAAAAATAAATAAATTAAAATAGTTGAATTATAATTTCAAGTACCTTACTTCTTAAATCTCAATTATAAGAATTGGGTACTATTATAGTACATCACTCTTTTTATTCACCGTTTATTAAATTTTGTATTTTTTATGCAGTAATTTATTCCATGTTTATAATGTAGTATTTGTTTTTCTTGAAAAATATCGTGTAAACTTTTCTAGTTTATTATGAAATAATAATGTATGGTTTAATATTAAAAAAATTTAAAAATATAACAAATTGGTTGTATAACTCTTTTGAGATTTTTTTGATGGTATAATAGGCATGTAAAATGTCAGCGGTGTCCTTTTTCTTATTTATAAAAAAATAGGCAGAGCCTAAGCCAGATAAAATTGAGCACCTGAAATGCTTTGCCCAACCCCATATCTGGAGGTGTCTCCCGTACTGATATCATTGGGAGATTATAAAAGAAGTCCGAAATAATACAACCTTGACATCTGATAACAGACTGGATAGTAAAGCTTTTACTAGCCAAAGTTAACAGAAAAGATTGATTGTTTTGTGCCCTATATATGGATAACTTTAAGGTTAACAAGAACAAAAGATATTTGGTGGAGTACTCTATCGTCATTATCACCTTGATATTTAGCATGATAATAAAGGGGAAATTTTCCTTGTAGTGCATCTTGTTAGAGATATTTGAATCTCCCAAGGGTGATCATTTCTTCAACTTTAAATTTAACGGTAGTCTGTTGTAATTTTTTGGCCCATTCAAAAACTAGTTCAGTTCCTCGTGAGCGTTCATCCTTTACACCGAATCCTGGATATCCTCTGGCCCTAATACAATTTCTGTAAAATTGAAAACAATTAATCTAATATATAGAGAACGTGTGTCACGATATCTGAGGGTGTAAACTCTAATTATAACACCAAAATACTCTGTATCATTAAAAGAGAACATGTTTGCTCGTATAGAATCCTTTCTTTTGTAGTGAAGATTGTTCACGATAGGATCCTGGGTATTCTGGACCCTAGTCACAAAGATGTTGCTTGATACTTTTGACAGTGAGGTTGGCATCTAATTCAGCATGGTTGAATGTATGGTCACATCTGACTTTCTAGATAAACCAGCAAGATGAAGCATAAGTAGATATATGATTCCTTTTATTAGCATTGATTTCAATCCAAAAATTGAACCAATTTCCAAAGTTTCCAATGTTACCAAATATAGTGTTATTTGGAACAAAAAGTCGATGCCAGATAGGGATAGCAAAGGGACCGCCTATAAAGAAGTGTGTCATAGTTTCCTCCCCACATTTGCAAGAATTATAAACAAGATCAATGTAATGCAATATACTAGCAGTTTTAGCATTTGTTGTGAGGATTTCGTAATCACATTCCCAAAAGAATAGTATAATGGCACGTGAAGTATCTAAATTCCAGATCTTACTATAGTCAGTGATCTGAGCATCATTGTTGTACTTTTTGTCTATTTTATCCTTGTACATGGATTTGACAGAGGAATTTTCAGCGTCAATAAGATTCCAAATGATTTTTTCTTCCTCTTCAGTATTAACAGCAATAGTACTTAGGATAGCTTATTGTGTCTCCTCATGGATGAACCCAGAATTTAATTTGTTGATATCCTAATTTTCTCTATCAGAGATGAGATGGTTTACAAGAATGAGATCACCAGGACAATCAACTGGTTTGATGAGGTGGATGTTGAGATCATCAATCCATTTATCATCTCAAATATTGATGTTTTTACCATTTACTACTTTCGATATGTTGTGCTCCTTGATGTTTTCAATCCCTTCAGGAATTCCTTTCCAAATCCATGAGTCTTCTACATTTGGTTCTGTGGTCATACTAAGAATGTTTTTTTCTTTGATATACTTAGCAGACATGATATTGGACCAGAAAGAACTTTTATATTGAGCCAGTCTCCACCCTGTTTTGGTTATCATAGCATATTGAACATTTTCATATTCGTGAAACCCAAACCCCTAGCTAATTTGGCGTGCAAATAGAATCACAAGCATTTGGGTATAAACCTTTAGGCTAGGTTGCACGGACACGCCTAAAAAGATGGCATAAGCGTGTCAGACACACGATTGGGCACGACACGTCCTGACACTTCCAGACACGCGATAGACATGCCACATCATATGTCCCGTAAAATACAACATTGGATATTTTATGGACACTAATTTGATACTATCAGACACACCATAAATAATTAATATTAAGTTAAAAAATCAAAATAAACTAAATGATGTAAATTTATTCTCTTTTTAGCCATGTCCAAACATTATTCTTAAAAGAATTGATCAATAGTTCATATTTTTACTTTTGTTGACTTAGTAGTCAAGTATTTAAAAATGAGAAGAATCATTTTGTTGAGTAGAGTGTTATAAAATCTTATTTTTAGTGGTGTTTATAACACATATATAACGTGTCCCCGTAACCCGTTTTTTTTTTTTTTTGAGAATTGACGTGTCCCCGTATCTGTGTCATAACCGTGTCACGTGTCAGTATCCATGCAACCCAGCCTTTAGGATTGTCAATATTCTTAACCAAGAAAAAGTTTCTCTGAATTTTATTGAGATCTTGACAGTTTGTTTGGGTAGTTTGAAGCGGTTCATTTGGTAAATGTTGGTGTTTTAGGTGTAAAACATATAAAAAAGTGAAAGGTTAAATCATAAAGAATATAAGAGATCAAAATTTTATAAGGCTAGCCTAAACCAAGTAAATGGCCATTCAAGCCTTGCTTCGATCACGGAGAAGAAAAATGGTTGATCTTGCAGAAGGAAGCAGAGAAGGACGAGATCAGAGCTTGATGAGTTATAGTCGGAGAACTCCAATCTATATGGTAGAGTTCAATTAGAGAAGATAAAGTGGTTGATAGTCTGATGGACTTTCACAAAACTGTTTCTTTTCCTTGAAATAAAATAAGTCTCCTACTTATAGTGTTTGATTTCTTGATCTCGTAAGAAGTGGAAGAGATGGAGAGATAATGAGGTGGATAACGTGGTTGAGATCATTATCATTATTGCTAGGAAGACTCTTAAAACCTTAACTCTTATTTTGGCTGGGATAATTTCCTAACCGCAATTCCGATTAATCACTTCTCTAATAACGTCCCATTTAATTCCTTCTCATCATGGGTCTTCGATTACACCTCACAGACTATAGAACGCCATACCAATACCCCAATAAGTGTCCCGTGTGACACGTTTGATGTATCATATGTTTGATGGTTGGGCCATATGAATGAATCTTTCGAATAATCTAACCACTAGTGTCAAGTCTAGTAAGGTTAGTAAGTCTAAGTTTGGAAGTGTACAAGCTTGGAAGCGGCAAGTCTGGATGTACACAGGCTTGGGAATGACACGAATTTGGAAGAGTCCAGAGTCAAGAGTATGCAAAAGTTCTCAAGGACTGAGCCTGGGATTGATACCATGCTCTCTAGGACTAAGCAAGATTGGCATATGCTCGAAAGAGGAAAGCAGTCACACAGCATGGTCCTCGAGGACGCGTAATCAACAAGATATGCTCAAGAAAGGGTTGACACGAACAAGGCATGCTCAAATATGACATGACTGAACAAAGTTGACATGAAGGCTGGCACGAACAAGACTTGGTGATGAAAGCAATGGATACTGGAGTAAGGCTTGATGGAACAAGGCCCGTTGATGCAAGGCTTGGTGATACAAGCATGGTGGTCGTGACCGAACAAGCCATGGTCCTAGGTATTATTGTAGATTTTAGGTATTATTGTATAAAATATTTGATTCTATGTTGCCAGTTTTGGATGAATAGATTTTGAATGAGATTAGAGTCACCAGCAATGACTTTACAGATTGTGTTGGTTACCCCAATGCCAAACATGATGTCCTATTCATATGATGTTCATCACCCCACCCATCCAATGACACAACTACCACAAGTGGAGTGGAGTGTTCCTATGTACATTGGTGTACATCAGTTGAGGTTCCTAGGGTTACATCTTATCCATATAACTTCTCATTCATTCCTGCCAGCTAGATTAGTACCATAATTTAAAAGTAAATTTTGAAATTTCTTGTATTTACTATTATGCGTTGCTAAATGCATTTTTATTGGATTGATTGTTATTATTTGTGGCTTTTTTAGGATGAATTGTTGAGCTTTAAGCAACACATGTGCTCGGAACAAACCAAAGCAACCGTTCAGATTCTTAGAAAAATAAACTTTTATCCAGGCATTATTTTTCTTCGGGTTTTACATTTAAGACACATGAGAGCCATTCTTTAACACCAATCCAAGAAAAGCATTTCAGATAACGGGAAAGTGTTATGGCAACTCTACTCGGCGGAGTCCCTACATCCGGTATGATTTAATGTATTGGATGGTACAAAGTTATAACATAAATAGAGTGTGAGAAAAAATATAATGAAATAAATAATATAGCACGGTGTCGTTAAAAAAAGTCAAACAAATAATATTGATGGAAGAGATAAAGTACCTTCCTCTAGTAGGAGGGTATATTATATCTCGCTTAAAGTTAAAAGCGAGGTATAGAGTCTCGCTAAAGTTAACTTTCTAACGAATGTTTTGTTAGAATTTTGCTTTCCCCTATCGTTTCCGTTTTGGAGGAGAGAGACGGGAAAAGGATTTTGTTTTTCCCATTCGTTTCCCGTTTTGGAGGAGAGAGACGGGAAAAGAACCTTTTACATCTTGTTTTTATGTCACATTATTCCCTCGAAGAATCCTCCGTAAGACTTAGCCTAAAACCATATCCCTCTTAATCCCCAATGAGACATAAGACTTGGCCTATAACCATATTCCTTGCCTATCCCTCTTAATCCCCTATAAGACATAAGACTTGGCCTATAACCATATTCCTTAGTCTAATAAATTAGTAATAATCTTCCAACAATCGTGGATTAAAATTAACTGTCCTGGGATCAGAATAAAGAATCAAAACAAATCATAGAAAGATTCTATAAAATTAAGTGATGATCTCAACAAAAGATCATGATATCTCAACATCTTAGTTACTACATTTGTCATTTATTTTTATGGACGTTCACCACAAGACATGGCGAACAAATCCCATATGCACCTCAATTGGCCTTATATTTATTCCAAATACTTGAAAAATTTCCGAGTTTTTATTTCCGGAGGCGAGATTCATAATGCTGCTAGAAATGAATGAGAAACAGGGGAGATTACCAAAAAAAATTAATTAAGCTGTTGTTTTTTGTTGGAGAAAAATGAACTTAAAATGAGTTTTTAGTCTTGATGGGAATTGACCTTAGGACCTAGATGTCACTAAGGGACACTAGCTCATTTTCACTGTTGTGATTGAAGAACCTTTAGTCCCACTTTGGAGAGACTAGAGATGAGTTCTCCCTTTATTACCACTAAAATTGCAACTAAGGGAGGGCCCTTAGGGTTTAGAAGATTTTGAGGTTAAGGGAGAACTAAGGCAATGGTCTAGTTGAAGTAAGCATGCTTGCGGGATTAACCTTGCGGGATTGACCTTCGGGATTGAGCTTGAGGGATTGACCTTCGGGATTGCCTTGCGGGATTGCCTTGCGGGATTGACCTTCGGGATTGACCTTGAGGGCCAACCAAGACTTACCTTTTTAAAGCGAATATATTTCATTAAAAGGAATTTAAAACCAAAATTAATTTTGCTTTAAATATGAGGGCTATGACCCGACGAGAATAACTCTTGTCATAAAAGAAAATATCTTTTGACCGTTTTAAATTAAATTTTAGCAATTAAATCTTTTGATTAATTAAAAAATTTATTCTCAATTAATGTTGGGCTAATTTCACTCCTTCTTCAACTATAAAAGAAAAAGAATTTCTCCATTTCAAACTACTCCAGAAGCAGCTACTATCCTGTCTTCTTTTCCCCTCTTCTTGCTTTGTTTTGCGCATTGCTTGTTTATTTCTTTTCCACTTCTATCTTGTTGTTAAGTTCTTGAGGGTGATTAATATTGTGCTAATACTAATCGTAACGGGCAGTTCTATCCTGGACACATCTTATCTGTTGGGGTATAGCATCTCTCATTATTTAGGAGTACCCAATAACTATTGTGTTAAGGACAATTTGCTGAGCAGGTGGCTCTGTCCTAGTGTGTGCATCAACATCAGAGTGTAGAGATTTATCTAACGTTAACAGTTTCTCTTCTGTTTAGTTTTTCCATTGTTGCAGAATCAACAATCTTAACACAATAGTTATTACTTTTGCTTCAATGGTTAAAAGTGATATTGACAGACCACAGAAGTTCAGTGGAAAAGATTTCGAAAGATGGCAATCCAAGATGTTGTTCTTTATGAGTTTTCATATGTTGGATGAATTAGTTCTGAAACCTTTTTATGAGACTTTGAATGATCCGGAAAATGAAAGAGAGTTAGAAAGTTGGAGTAGACAGAACTATATGGCCAAAAACCATATTCTGAAATGTCTAGAAGATGCTTTGTATGATTTCTATAACGCAAAAGATAATTTTTCTGTGTTTGACTTATGGGCTGCCTTAAAAGCAAAATATGAAGCGGAAACTGCTGGTAGTAAGAAGTTTTTGGTTGCCCGGTTCTTGGAATACAAAATGACAAATGACAAATCTGTAGTAGACCAATTTTTTGAACTTCAGCGAATTATTAATGAAATTATTGCTGAAGGTATGGTGATTGATGAAATATTTCAAGTGTCTGCGGTGATTGAGAAATTACCTTCTTCTTGGTCTGATTACAAACAAAGATTAAGACATGAAACTGGTGAAGTCAGCATTGAATTAGGTAAAAAGATTCAAGTGGAAGAGTTGTTGTGTTCAAAAGAAAAAAATGTATCTTCCTCAAGGGACATGTCCAACAAAGCTCATGTCAGTGAACAAAAGTCTTCCGCAAGCCTGGAACGCAGCAACCGAAAGCCTGGACCGTACAAGAAAGGTACTTTCCCGAAACCAAAATCTGGCATTGGAAAAATTAAAGGTGCATGTTATGTTTGCGGTATTCTTGGACATATGGCAATACATTGTAGGAAGCGTAAAGAATTTAATAATAAGAAGAACAATGCTAATTTAGTTGAAAGCAATAATAACGAGTTTTCTGGCACGATGTCTGAAGTCAATCTGGTAACCAATGTGAGAGACTTGTGGGTAGACTCTGGTACTACCAAGCATGTCTGCGGAAACAAAGATCTGGTCACCTCCTATCAGAAGGTAGGGGAAGGATAGAAGCTCTATATGGGTAACTCGTCCGCAGCACAGGTTGCGGGAAAAGGCAAAGTTGGGCTGAAGCTCATTTCGGGCAAAACTCTCACATTGAATGAAGTTCTACATGTTCCGGACATCTGCAAGAATCTTGTATCTTGTGGTATGTTAGATGATAAGGGATTTAAACTTGTATTTGAATCTGGGAAAGTTATTATAACTAAGGGTAAAGATTTTGTAGGAAAGGGCTATAAGACTGAGGGTCTATATAAATTAAATGTAACCTCTGTTGAAATGAATAAAATTGATTCTTCTTATGTTTGTGTGTCATTGAATGTTTGGCATGGCAGACTTGGTCATGTAAATTATAAGTCAATGATCAATATGGCAAGCATAGGATGCATTCCCAAATTTAATTTGGAAAATGAACATAAATGTGAAATATGCGTAGAATCAAAATATGCTAAAAAGTCTTATAAGAAAAATATGCAGAGAAATTCTAAACCCTTAGAATTAATTCACTCATACCTAGTTGACATGAAATCAATTCAAACTAGAGGTGGTAAATGGTTTGTCACATTTATAGATGACTGTACGAGGTACTGTCACATTTATCTACTTAAAGGTAAGGATGATGCCTTAGAAGCCTTTAAGATTTATAAACTAGAAGTTGAAAACCAAATGAGTACTACCATTAAAACTGTTAGGTCTGACCGTGATGGTGAATATGTAATCCCTATAGGAGATTTTTGCATAGAACATGGTATTATTCATGAAGTAACCCCTTCTTATTCACGACAATCTAATGGTGTGGCTGAACGGAAAAACTGAACCCTTAAGGAGATGATGAACCCCATGACAATTAGTTCAAGACTACCTGCGAACTTGTGGGGGGAGGCCGTCCTCTCAGCTTGCTGTGTCTTGAACAGAGTACCCTTTAAAGGATCAGACAAAACTCCATATGAGTTATGGAAAGGAAGACAACCTTCTTATGCATACTTTAAAGTGTGGGGGTGTTTGGCTAAGGTTTCTATCCCTCCACCTAAGAGGACCAAGATAGGACCCAAAACTGTTGACTGTGTTCATAGGGTATCCCGAACATACTACTGCATATAGATTTATGGTTGTGAGTTCTGAAATATCAGAAATTTGTATGAATACCATTATGGATTCCAGGGATGCTGTGTTCTTTGAAAATATTTTTCCTTTGAAATCTGAATCTCGCATGATATGTGTTGATCCCCTAGATTTCTCTTCTACTAGTCAGACATTACCTGTAGAAGAAGATGAACTTGATTTTGAGCCTAGAAGGGGTAAAAGACTTAGAATTGAAAAATCCTTTGGGCCAAACTTCATAACATGCTTAGCTGAGACTGATCCACAGACTTATAGAGAAGCCATGACTTTTTCTGAAGCTCCATGGTGGAAAGAATCCAATATTAGTGAAATGGACTCCATTCTACAAAATGATACTTGGGAGTTAGTAGATTTACCTCTAGGGTGCAAACCCATAGGTTGTAAATGGATCTTCAAAAGGAAACGTAAAGTAGATGGAACTGTGGAAAAATACAAAGCTAGATTAGTAGCTAAAGGCTATAAACAAATAGAAGGTGTAGATTTCTTTGACACTTATTCACCTGTTACGAGAATTAGTTCCATTAGGATGTTAATTACTATTGCTGTCATTCATAACTTAGAGATACATCAAATGAATGTAAAAACAGCTTTTTTAAATGGTGAATTAGATGAAGAAATTTATATGGACCAACCTGAGGGCTTTGTAGTGAAAGGTTGTGAAAACAAAGTTTGTAAACTGAAAAAATCTTTGTATGGCTTGAAACAAGCACCTAAGCAATGGCATGAAAAATTTGATCATGTAATGATTTCTAGTGGTTTTAAAATCAATGAATCTGACAAGTGTGTTTCTAATAAACTTGTGAATGATGCATGTGTGACTGTATGCTTGTATGTTGATGATATGCTTATAATTGGTACAACCATGGATGTAATTAATTCCACTAAGAACATGCTAAATGAGAACTTTGACATGAAAGACTTAGGCCCCGCTGATGTAATCTTAAGGATGAAGATTAGAAGAGATTCTAATGGATATAGTCTTAGTCAATCTCATTATGTTGAATCTATGCTTAGAAAATATAACCAGTTTGATTGTAAACCTGCTTGTACTCCATATGATCCTTGTTGTAGACTCAAGAAGAATAAGGGTAATGGAGTTTCACAACTTGAGTATTCACGTGTCATAGGAAGTCTGATGTATTTAATGAATTGTACGAGACCAGACTTTGCCTATGCTGTGAGTAGGTTAAGTAGGTATACATGTAATCCGGGACAAGAGCATTGGGATGCATTTATTAGAGTGTTAAGGTACTTAAAGTACACTTTAAACTTTTGTTTAAGTTATTATAGATACCCTGCGGTCCTTGAAGGATATTATGACGCAAACTGGTTAGCGGACTCAGAGGAGTCTAAGTCTACTAGTGGATATGTTTTTACTCTAGCTTGCGGGTCTGTATCTTGGAAGAGTTCCAAATAGACATGTATAGCTCGATCCACTATGGAATCAGAGTTTATTACGTTAGATAAAGCAGGAGAGGAAGCCGCTTGGATAAGATGCTTTTTAGAAGACATTCCTCTTTGGTATAAGCATGTGCCAGCTATATCTATACATTGTGATAGTCAATCTGCAATAGCTAATGCTAAAAACAACAACTATAATGGGAAGTCTATACACATTCGTAGAATACACAATTCCCTAAAATAACTAATCTCAACTGGCGTTATTTCTGTTGACTTTGTGAGGTCTAAGAGAATATCGCGGACCCTTTGACGAAAGGTTTGTCCAAGGAGATAGTTAGTAATGCATCGAGGGGGATGGGGATTAAGCTCATCAATTAAACTTGCCATGAAGGATACTCAACCTTGCTGACTGGAGATCCCAAGATCAAGGTTGAATGAGACAACTAATTTGTGGTGGGTTAAAAGAAACACTATCAGAGAATTTCATTCTCTGTCCCTTCCCTATGGTGTAGACGTGATAGTGTGAATGCATGTGAGGATGACTTCTTATTAAGTCTTAATGAGTTCTATAGTTTCAATTTAAGATTGAAGTGGGGTGTAGCAGTAAACACTCTTGATAGAACTCACCTATCTGAATGAGGAAGTGTGCCGCTTCCTATGAGAACTGAGATGATTCTCTAGAGCATTCTGAGAAACGGGATACGTCCAGATCCAAAATGGACACAACGGCATGAACTTAACAGCACCTAGAGAGATATCTCGCTTGGAAGTTATTGATGAACTACACCAAACGATGGCAGCTCAAGACATCGCGTTCACTTTCCATCAAGTAGTTCCGGTAATTTCTCACTAAGCAAAGGTTCAAGGCCTTATGGACACCTATTGCCTAAGAGGTATTTCTCGCTTTCTGATTTCTGTTTTTTTATTGGGTTTTCATTCATGTGGGGGATTGTTGGAGAAAATGAACTTAAAATGAGTTTTTAGTCTTGATGGGAATGGACCTTAGGACCTAGATGTCACTAAGGGACACTAGCTCATTTTCACTATTGTGAATGAAGAACCTTAAGTCCCACTTTGGAGAGACTAGAGATGAGTTCTCCCTTTATTACCACTAAAATTGCAACTAAGGGAGGGCCCTTAGGGTTTAGAAGATTTTGAGATTGGGGGAGAAATAAGGCAATGAGCTAGTTGAAGTAAGCATGCTTGCGGGATTGAGCTTGAGGGATTGACCTTCGGGATTGCCTTGCGGGATTGACCTTCGGGATTGACCTTGAGGGCCAACCAAGACTTACCTTTTTAAAGAGAATATATTTCATTAAAAGGAATTTAAAACCAAAATTAATTTTTCCTTTAAATATGGGGGCGTATGACCCGACGAGAATAACTCTTGTCATAAAAGAAAATATCTTTTGACCGTTTTAAATTAAATTTTAGCAATTAAATCTTTTGATTAATTAAAAAATTTATTCTCAATTAATGTTGGGCTAATTTCACTCCTTCTTCAACTATAAAAGAAAAAAAATTTCTCCATTTCAAACTACTCCAGAAGCAGCTACTATCATGTCTTCTTTTCCCCTCTTCTTGCTTTGTTTTGCGCATTGCTTGTTTATTTGTTTTCCACTTCTATCTTGTAAGTTCTTGAGGGTGATTAATATTGTGCTAATACTAATCGTAACGGGCAGTTCTATCCTGGACACATCTTATCTGTTGGGGTATAGCATCTCTCATTATTTAGGAGTATCCGATAACTATTGTGTTAAGGACAATTTGCTGAGTAGGTGGTTCTGTCCTAGTGTGTGCATCAACATCAGAGTATAGAGATTTATCTAACGTTAACAGTTTCTCTTCTGTTTAGTTTTTCCATTGTTGCAGAATCAACATTTTTTCCGCAACACAAGCAAAAAAAAAACATGGTTGAATAGTGGTGGTGGTGAAGCTGTTGTATATAATTATTCCAGCGTTTGTCTAGGGAAACCGTAGCTGTATATCATTAACTTACTGCATGTTATAAGGCGCTTCATTTAATTTGAATAATGTGATTAAAGAAACATTGAGATTAAATCCAGTGGCTCCTTTCCTGATTCCACGAACTACAGTTGAAGACACTGAATTCATGGGGTATATTGTACCCAAGGACACGGCAGTGTTGGTAAATATTTGGGGCATTGGAAGGGATCCAGATTCATGGGGTGATCCATTGTCGTTCGATCCAGATCGTTTCTAAGGAAATACTACTGATTACCGTAGACAACATTATCGATTATTACCGTTTGGAGCTGGAAGACGTATGTGTGCTGGCGTCCCATTAGCCCACCAAACTCTTCCCATTGTGGTTGTGTCATTTCTCCAATCTTTTGATTGGTCCCTTGAGAATGGCGTCACTCTGGATTCCATAGACATGAATGAAAAACTAGAGATGCCATTGAAGAAGTCCACTCCTTTAAGTATAATACCAAGAGCATCAGCTCTTGCAGTGTGACTTCAATTAATACTGGACAACATTTGAATTTCATCCATGAACTTTTAAAGTTTATTTCTCCTCAATCATCTGCGCACCACTCTCTTTGGGAACGATTGTGTTTATAAAAATAATGCTTTATTTTGCAGATACTAGAAGGAAGTAATTTCAATTGGTTTCTCCATTTTCCGTATATTCTTGTCTTTTTCTGAAACTAAAACAATTTATTCAATACATGTGCATCTATCGCGCGCGATGTGGAAGTGTCGAAATGACCTGTTCTTTAGTATAATCCATCTGCATGTATCACGATGCCTGGAAGTGTCGGAGTGGCTTGTTCTTTAATTAATTTTTTGTAGTTTTGCATAAACTGATTTTTTTTCCTGAAAACATAGTCACATCTAGCCTTCCAGATAAACCAATAAATAGTAGCATTCATATAGATATCCTGATTGAATATACCGTTAGGTTGAAACTAAGAACTGAGCCAGATGAGGAAGGAGTTGCGCTTACCAAAATTTTCATGGTATTGCCCATAGAATTCCCGCCAAACAGCATTAGCAGCTGGACAATGAAAAAACAAGTGTGTCATGTCTTCCTTTTCACTCTTGCAAAACTAGCAGATAGGATCAGTGTTGTGCAATATGCCTGTGGTTTTAGCATAGTGGGAAGAATATTATGCCCACATTTCCAAAGGAACATCTGGATGTTTGGAGCAATATCAAGCTCCTATATGCCTTTCAAATTTAAAGTGTGGACATCATCCCTGTATTTCATGTCAATTTTTTCTTATAAAGGGACTTGACAAAGAAAGTCCCTGAATCAGTTAGGTTCCACTGCACTTGATCATCCTCATAAGGATGAGTAATAATAGCCTGAATTTCCCTGGCTTCCTCAGGAGAGAACCAAAAATTGATTTTAGCACTATCTCAGGAACCATTGTCAAGCATGAGATGTTCAACTCTTAGCAGATCTTCAGGGAAGTTTGCTGGTTTTTGAAGTTGAATGTTATCAAGCCATATATCATCCCATATGTTGATTCTCTTGCTGTTACCAATTTTCCATTTGTTGTAAGTTTGGATATTAGATATTCCTTTAAGAATGCCTTTCCAAATCCATGAGTCACCAACTTTTGGCTTAGTGTCCAAGTTAAGAATATTTTTCCCCTCCAAGTATTTGGCAGGCATTAGCTGACCCAGGAGAGAGTTTTTATCAGCTTCTAGTCTCCAGCCTATCTTGTTTATCATGACACTATTAAAGATTTCCATGTTCATGAACCCAAGTCCCCCAGATCCTTTGGTTTGCACATAGAGACCCAGGCCTTAGGGTAGTAACATTTACCGGTTGATTTATATTCTTCCCCCGGGAGAAGTCCTTTTGAATCTCCTGGCAAATTTGCTTTGGGAGCTTGAAGCAGTTCATCTGATAGATACTATAAGTAGAAGTAACATACTTGATAAGAGTGTCTCTTCCTGCAGCATTCAGAGTACTATTTTCCAGCTAGCAAGCCTTAGCTTTAGCTTCTCCACACAAGGTTTGAAAGAAATAATTTTGCTCCTATAAGTGAAAAGAGGGGAGCCCAGATACTTATCATCAAGTGCGATCATTTGAACCTCCGTGATGTTGTTAATGTGAGATTCCAAGTGTTCATCAACATTTTTTACTAAAGAAAACCCCGTACTTGGAGAAGTTTATGAGTTATCCAGAGGTAACACTGAAAATTTTGAAGATGTCCACCAGATTTTGACTCTCAATCTTGTTGGCTTTTGCAAAAGACCATGTAATCAGCTGCAAAAAACAGGTGACTAACAGAAGGAATATTTTTACAAATTCTTATACCTGAGATAAGCCCCATAGATTCATCTTAAAGCAGGGTTCTTGAAAGGGCCTCCATACAAAACATAAACATGTTTGGGATAAAGGGTCCCCTTGTCTTAGCCCTTTGGTTGGTTTAAATAATTCCCCAGGAACAACATTGACTAAGACATCAGAGCTAGAGGTAGAAAAACACTGGTAAATTTTGTTGCACCTATTGTCATTAAAACTCATCTGGTGCATGATAGCTGGAACAAATTTCCAATCCATCTTGTCAAAGGCTTTTTCCATATCAATCTTAATTCCCATAGTTCCATTTTCTTTTCTTTTTTACCACCCTTGGAACGTATGCGATGAATAATTTCATGAGTTATAGCAATATTGTCAGCAATTTGCCTACCAGGCACAAAGGCAGATTGATATGGGGAAATGATTTTGTTAAGGAAAAATTTCATACTTTAAGCAAGCAATTTGGAGATGATTTTATAAGTGGTGTTGCAAATACTAATAGGTCTGAAATGGCTTGGAGTTGATGGGTTATCCAATTTTGAAATCAGGGATATAAAGGTTGAGTTCATTTCAGTGAACATGTATTCAGATTGGAAAAATGTTTGACCATTTTAACAATATTTTATCCCACAATGTCCCAGTTGGCTTGAAAAAAATTTGGAGGGAAGTTATCCGGGCATGGAACCTTATCCCCAACCATACTAAACAGGACAACCTTGATTTCCATAGGGTCAGGTATTCTGTTGAGGGTGGTTATGTCATCGGGAGCAATGGTTGAGGGTATGAGGTTTAAAACATCATAGTTCATGGTGGGGTTTTCATTTATAGTCATTTTAAATAAATAAGAAGTGAAGCAGATGGCAGTTTCCTTAGGATCAGTCAACCAGTTTCCATTACTATCATGTATTGTATCAATATTGTTCTTTCTAGATCGCTTTTAGTGGCTCTGTGAATTTTTTTTTGTGTTCCTATCCCCCAACTTGATGGACTGCTCTCTACTCTTGGTTTTCCAGAATTTCTCTTCAATGTCACTCCACTCAGCAACTTTGAAGATTTTTTTTAGACTTGGTAACTTAAATATCAATCAAGATCAACCTACACTCAATATCATGATTATGAAGAAGATGTGATGGATGAGGAGATTGATATTCGGGAATTCCATGGGGGTCTAGCTCCGAAATATTTTGTTGATTGGTTGTCTATGGTTGAAAAAATCTTGGATTTCAAAGTAGTTCCTGAAAGTAAGAAAGTTGGGTTGGTTGCAACAACTTAAACAAATGAGGAAGGGCCGACGATTGGTAGCGACAACTTAAACAAATGAGGCTTAGAAGAGGTCAAACTAAAATGATCTTGGGAGAAGATTAAGAAACATATGAGAGTTGAATTTTTACCTTATAATTATACAAGGCTTATCTACCAACAACTCCAAAATCTTAGGCAAGGATCCAAGTCGGTAGATGATTATACCAAAGAGTTTTATCAACTGGTTGCACATAATGATATTATGAAAACGGAAGAACAACTTGTAACACGGTATATAGGAGGCTTGAAACTACAATATCAAGATACTTTAAACTTATTTAATATTTATTCGGTGTCGGAAGCATATCAAAGGGCATTATCATTAGAGAAGTAATATGGAAGGAGAGTTTCTCATACCAATTGGAGTACTCACACTCAAGGAGGTGTTAGGACTACTCCTTCTCTAATGCCAACTAATCGAGCTCCAAATACTAACATTCCATTAAAACTCAATGTTTCTCAACAATTCTGCCAAGGTAGATATAAAAAGTGTGGAGAAGGAGGCCACAAGGCATATGAATATAGAAAGAGTGATCGACCGGGGGAAAACCTATGTGTTCATGATGACGACGAAGGTGATGTGTATTTGGATCTTATGGAGCCACCAATATTTGCTAGAGAACCCGAAGAAGAAGTGGAAGAGGAATTTCTCACCGGTGACCAAGGACCGTGTTTGGTTTTTTTGCGTAAATATTTCACTCTAAAACTCGATGAGGTGATCGATGGCTACGCCACAATATTTTTCAATCTACTTGCATAACTGGAGGGAAAATTCACAAGATTGTGATTGATTCTGAGAGTTGTGAAAATATAGTTTTCGAAGAAGTGGTTCAAAGTTGAATTTAGGGACAAGAGAACACCCTTCTCCATATTCGTTATCATGGTTTAACCAAGGAAGCGAGGTAAAAGTCATTAAATGTTGTCTTATTAATTTTTCTATTGGTATCAGATATATAGACAAAGTTTTATGTGATGTTATTTTGATGGATGCATGTCATTTACTTCTTAGGCGGCCTTGGAAATATGATCGGTATGTGGATCATAATGAGATATCAAACAATTATTCTTTCATGTGGAGCAATAAGAAGTTGACTTTTGTACCCAACCGTGAGCTTATGCCTAAGCCAAAAAATGGTAATACTAAAAATCTACTTACTTATCACAAGTTCATAGAAGAGTTAGATGATTCGGAGGTGTTCTATATACTTCTTGGTAAAGAGTCTTCATCATATGATTTCATACCACCACCACTAGTGAAGCCAATTCTCGAAGAATTTCAAGATGTTTTTTATACCGATTTACCGGATGTATCACCATCATTAAGACAAGTGCAACACCAAATTGATCTAGTACCCGGGTCAAACCCAAAAAAGCTCACTACCGAATGATTCCAAAAGTGCGGTACCGGCCTTATTAGTACCAGAAAAAGATGGTCCATGGCGTATGTGTGTGGATAGTAGGGAAATCAATAAAATCACATTGAAGTACCGATTTCCAATACCTCGTTTGAATGATTTACTTGATCAACGCATGTGTTTTTAGCAAACTTGATATTTAAAAGCGGGTATCACCAAATTGTATCAAGGAGGGAGATGAATAGAAGACCGCTTTCAAGACGAGAGAAGGATTGTATGAATAAATGGTTATGCAATTTGGGATCTCAAATGCTCCAAGTACATTCATGAGAGTAATGAATCAAGCACTCCGACCATTGATTGGGAAGTGTGTGGTTATCTACTTTGACGACATACTTGTCCATAGTACCGATGTGGAATCTTATTTATGTCACCTTCGTGAGGTTCTCATGGTTTTGAGGCACAAAATTTTATGCTACCATGAAGATGTGTGCATTCATGAAGCCAAAAACATTGTTTGATATTTGAAGTTTTCATGGCTTAGCCTCTTTCTATCATCGATTCATTGCAAATTTTAGCAGATGGATAGCTCCAATAACAGAATACATAAAGGGTGGAAAGTATTCATGGAATCAAGAAGCGGAGGAAGCCTTTGAGTTGATGAGAATAAAGTTAAGTACATCTCCAGTTTTAATATTACCAAATTTTGATAAACCATTTGAACTTTATTATGATGCTTCTAAGCTACGCCTTGGGGCGGTTCTTAGTCAAGAAGGGAAACCGGTAGCATTTTATAGTGAAAAGTTAAATGGGGTTAGACTTGTAAATAACACTTATGATATTGAGTTTTATGCTATTGTTCAAGCACTCAAACATTGGAGGCACTATCTTATTCACAATGAGTTCATCTTACTTTCGAACCATATGGCATTGAAGCACATCAATTCTCAAGAAAAGCTTTCTACTAGGCATGGTAAATGGGCTTTTTATTTGCAACAATTCACTTTTTCCATCAAGCACAAGTCGGATGAACATTTTAAAAGAGATGTTGGCGATTTTTGTTAGGTGAATCACCATCCCTCACTAGATACTGTACATGCTGAGAATGAATATTTTACATTGGACTCTACAACAAGGGCGGAGGCAGTGTGAAGCAAGGGTATGCAATTGCACACCCTTAAATCTTAAATTTCTGTACTGGGTATTTATTTTGCAAGCCTAAATCTATTACGTATGAATTTTGCACCCCTTAGAAATTTGAAAGCCCAAGAATATAAAACGCAATTCCTAATATTAACTCTCATTTCTCACTCACATGCTCACAGCAATACACCATTAAAAAGAACTTAACAACAATAACAAGGGTGGTAACCATTAAAGACAACTTAACAACAAAAATCTGAATTTTTTATTGAATTTTTTATTGCACCTCCTCTCTTAAAATCCTGGTTCCACCCTAGCTCTACGAACAGTATAAGGACCAAGCTGTTGGGAAATTCACTTGATGTCTATCCTATCATAAGGTAATACATGAACTCTTTGCTTGTTCCTCGAATCCGTTTCTGTGCATGTACATAATCCAAGATGTTAACATACTACCTATCATCCGGCCAGGACACGTGTTACCGCTGGGGACTACGTTGTGCTAAAGTTTCAACTATCTATATATAAAAGTGCAGCCTTCCAAAAGAACGAAAACTAAGTAAGATGTGATGCATCTTAATTCTGAACACTAACTCCTTGTGCAGAGTATTTCGCGAAGATCAAATGTTATCATCAATTTACTTTCATTGCGTATACCTACCTGCATTTAAAAAAAAAAATTGGTTCAATAATCTCTAAAACCATTTTTATGGATCTAGAGGACAACTAAAATAATATACTTCTCTATTATCTTAAATCTAAAAGATATTGTTTAAATAATCAAATTTGGTCATTCCACCCAAAGTTTATCTTTTAAGAGAACTAATTTTTACATTAAGCGACCAAATACCCTTTTTAATCTTACTATAAATTTAAATAAATAAATTTTAATTTAGAGAGATACATGACAAGAGTCTGTAGTTGCCCACTCAGACTCAGGCCAACTAGTTTCTAAGTCTAATTTAAGCTTAATTTTTACCACCCTTCCCTGGGACCAGTACAAGACTACAAGTGTAAGTGTATAACAATAGTGTTACTGAGTTATAACAATCGTGTTTTGCTCGAAAAAATCTTTGATCTCCCTTGTAATTCTGATATTTAAGTTCGGTGTTTTGCCAAAAGCATTTCATTTCTTGCGAGATTCATTTAGTAAAACTACAAAATCAACCTTAAATCCCTTGCAAATTTTTGAATACACACATGAAGAAAAAAAAACTCCGGACAAAGAGACATAAAAACTGTTGACCAATCCTAAGATAATCACATCTCAGTTGATAAAACCACGTCAGTATTTGTAACAGCAGCAGCAGCACTATGCACTGTTCAAATACTAAGACTGTCTAGTTTCTCTAACATGGAAGTCAAGAAAGTTATATGTTTTACAGACACGTGGTGTTCCACTTCACACTCCACTTCGACTGCCTTTCGTAAATCTTGCATTTTTTTCTTGTCTGTCTGTTTGTCAATTTCATTGTCTTGTGGTTCTGGGCAGTGTGTACTGCTATTTTCAGCAAATGCTTCCCTTCTTTCTTGTCTTGTGGTTCTGGGAAGTGTGTCATGTTACTAGCATCAAGTTGCTTCCATTCACGATTAACATTGCCCACCATAGGTATATTTATCTGTTTGTGTTCACTTAAGATTTGGTAAGGAGTAGCCTCTGCTGTTGGGGTGTACCTCGCTACTCTGCTGCCCCAGCGTGGTATAACATATGGAGTTTCTGATTCGAAACCTAAGATTCCAAATATCGATGTTGTAGGATTTGAACACCTGCGCAAGACAATAAGGGAAACAAACAATAGGGCATTAGATCAACAATTTACTGTGCACTAACATGTACTTTGAATAGAATAAAAGTTTTCATTTCCATATACCAATTATTATGAAACGAATGGGATGAGAAATGGAGTTATTTGAAAGGAGCCTCACCAAATCTAGGATCCAAGAAGCCATATGTAGGAGAAGGCGGTCCAAATATCACACTTTGAAAATTACCCCATGCTAGAGGCTGATTTGAGGTTGTGAAGGCAGAACCGAAACTAGAGTTACCTTAAAAACAATAAAAACAAAATAAGACAAATTAAGACAGGAACTTGGCTATTAGCATTGATCAAAAGAATGAAATACTAGGTGACATATGAAATCTTCAAAAGAAATTTTCTAAAAGATCCTTCATTAGCATAGCAATCGAACCATTCAGAACAATATGAAATTAAAAGAAATTTTCTAAAGCTAAAAAGCTTTGTCATAATTGAACACAATAGTTGCAAATCATCTTTATTTACAAGAAAAATTAGTATCGGAAGTAGGAGTGTGCATCCTATTTTTAAAACAGGATGAAACCAGTTATATCCCATTTTTAAATCTGGATGAAACCAATTTCAACTCAGTCTAAACAAGATGAAACCAGTTATTTCATTAAATTTATCCAACTCTAGAATATGAAGAAACCAATTTTATCCTATTTTAAACCTAGATGAAACCATTTTCAACTAAGTCTAAACCATGGTGAAACCAGTTACATCATATTTTAAACCTGGATGATACAATTTCAGTTCAATCTACAACAGGGTGAAAACCAATTTCATCTATTTTAAACCTAGATGAAATAAATTTCAATTAAATCTAAAACATGGTGAAACCAGTTACATCCTATTTTAAACCTGAATGATACTAGTCTCAATTCAATCTAAACAGGATGAAACCAGTTTCATAAATATTGAAACATGGATGAAAATAATTTGAACTCAATCTAAAACAGGGTGAAACTAGTTTCATCTTTCTTAAACATGGATGAAAATAATTTAAAAACAAATACTATATCAATAATACATATCCTTGTAAAACACCCAACCAAAATATCATTTCGTTCCATACACATATCATAATCACTGCTTACCCAAATTGAGTTCAAATTTCATCCCATAACCACATTCAATTAGCATACTATCAAAACATCATACTATCCCATAACCACATTCAAGGTTTTAATCACAATCAGATAACATGTCTAACCTAAATTCCATCTACAATTCAATATTTCAGTCAAAAACATTTTGTTCAAAAAATAAATAATCAAAAACAGGAATTGGGGTTAGGAAACTTACGGGTAGTCATCTTGTGAAATTGATTGAAGACAAAATATGAATTAGGGAATTTGAAGAACAAAAATCACTATCGGTGGTGGTGGTGGTGTCAATGATGGTATTGTTGGTGTTGAGTCGTGTTGGTGACCAAGATGAAACTGAAAAGGGTTTTGACAAGGTTATTTTGTGCGGTGGTTGTGGTTGTAACGCCCCACCTCATCATTCTAGGTCGGCCGCCCTAAAATAGAAGTATGGCACTACTCATGGGACAAAAAGCACACTCAAGCCTTCAAGCCAACAAATGTCAATCCGGCTTTCGTGTGGGGTTTTTGAAGAATAATAAGTTTTAAGAAAATCTTATAAAAAATGACGAGCGTTATAAAAGAAATCTGATAAAAGAAAGTCTTAAAAATAATTATCTTCGACTCGCAGGTCGGATATTTAATTTAAATGATAAGAGTCTTACTTAAAGTAAAGAATTCTGGATTTAAACACAAGTTATAAAATATTTAATCGTTTAAGCACCTTGAAGAAAAAGGATGTAGCTTTCCGGGACAAAGATCGTTCTACAAGTTAGGTCGCTCCGCGGTTACCATTCCCTGAAAAATAATAGTAAGTTGGGTCAGACCACAACTTAAAGTAGATTCTCACACCCTTATGCCCTATACGGATAATTTAGCGAAACAAGGTTCATGAAATGATTTTGTCAGGTAGAAATAGTTTATAAGAGTGCCTCTTTGAAAGTAGTAAGGTCGAAGACCTAAACAGAAATATAGACTTTTAAAATCAAGACAAAACACAAAGGGACACAAAACCATTATATATAAAAGAAACGGAAAACAGATTTCCCACCCACGAAACTAATCGACTTCCCCTCTCTATAGTTTCGTTCTCTAACTGTACGACGACACATGTCGACCCTTACGTAGTCCACTTAATTTCTTACAGTGCGTAGGAAAATAAGTGTTGTCGACCTCCCTTTCAAGATAATAGGTCCATATCTTCTAGGCGACCCCTCGGTCATCGCCCTACATATTGTGGGAGTCGAACCAACTACGAATCTCAAACAAAGGTACACACACCAATAATTTAGCCACTGATAGTTACCTTCACTATCCTACCCGGAACCCGGGTAACCAATAAAGTGACGTAAACACAAATGCTAACCCCCGCATCAAACTAAAAATAATATTATGCATCATCACATAGCAGTATTATAACATTCAAACACAAAGGCAATAAATAACACCTAATTATCGCATTGTTAATATTGTTATCTGACTGTACTAGTTATCATCTCAACTGTACTAGTACATATCCTAACTTTGCATACTAACTGTATTAGTATATATCCTAACCTTGCATACACATGCTATATCTTCAAGGTGAGGAAGCACTAATTAGCTGTAATGACCAAAGCAAATGCTACATCCTCACAAAGAAGGCTTATCTTGACTACACAGTTAATGCAGCAGGTACTTCGCCAATGGCAACAACATCTAATTACCTTATTATTAGGGGTTATCGGACTGCAATATTATCCCCTTGACTGTACACAGTTAACCCAAAACCATTCACTGAAACTAAGAAGAACAATCCGGGTTTAATAGATAGACAATAATTCAAATAATGGTACCATGGAGGGAAACTTAAGCTTAACTAAAGATTATCATCTGTTGTATTCTTCCAACTCAAAACCACCCCACTGAATCATAAGAAAACAATAATTCAATTAATATTACAATGGAGGGAAACTTAAGCTATTCAACAATACAGAAAAACATCACCAGAAGAAACTATGACAGAATCGTTTTTCCAAAAAAAATCAGCTCTAACATGCTTTGTTCTAAATTCGTTACAGGCTTCATTAGGCATCGAAAATAAGCATACAATATCTCGTTGGAAACTAGATAAGTCCCTCTACAAATTCTTAGAAGATACACAGGATTATTCAGAGTCTAGGTACTCCAAAATCAGCCGAAAAAAACAGCTCACGCGCTGCCCTTCAGGAAAATTCAGTTGCGACTGCCAATATTGAAAATGTTTTACACGATTCATTTGTTGGTGAAAATAAGCAAATGATACACCAATAGAAAGGTGAGACCGTCATCTAAAACTTTCTAGTTTTGTGCTAGACCCAAATCTATCATTATCGTACCTAATAACGCCCATAAAGTTGCTGCAGTGTGACTCCTAGCATATCTTCCAGATTTCCCTCCAGTCACTGAAACACTCATATCGCTTTCAATTTAACTCCAAATGAAACAAATTATATGCCCTTGGAAAGATGAAAGACTCATCTACAATTCTAGTGTTTTAACCCAAGACCAAATCATATTTTAACATGTTCAAAAGGTATCTCAAAACTGCTGGCAGACAACCAAATATGTACACTACCATTGGAAGCTAAGCTTGGCTCAGTCTGTACACAGGAGTAACAAGACCTGGACTCTAACTAAACCTGGGCATTTTGTACTTAAACAGTCTGTACACAAGAGCTAAGAGGTTTAGCTAAAAGGTCACGCCTGAATTCCACAAAGTCTGGACATAACTACAAAGCCTGAACACACTAAGCTTTTCCATTTGTTTCACTAAGCCTGGACTAGTACGTCACTAAGTCTGAACACATGAGCTAAGCTTGAACACTAGGTCTAGACACTAACTAGGCCTGAGTTACTATTGCCAGGCCTGAACGCCACATATACTTCATTGTTAGACTAGAAATGGATCTTTATGAACTGTTAGGGATAGAGCAAGAAACATCACATAACAATGGAGTTAAACACTAGAATAAGACAATGAAATACAGAAACAATCATCACATAACAATGGGGCTAGACCAGAACTGTACATTAAGGTTTTTCCGGGTTCAACCAGATTCATGTTCAGTAACTGTCAGGGTATTTTCTGGGGATTCTAGCTGTCATAAAGAATTGATCCCAGCAATCTTTCATCCCAGTAAGGCTGCATAGTTTTCGTTACTAGACTATAGACACATCAAAGAACTACAGCGTATGAATGTGTTGCACTTACCATTATCTAAAACATACCCAACATAATGAGAATAAGAACGAGAGAACCTACCTGGTATAAGGCGAAGAACGAATCCTTCTGCTTCCTCCTCAACTCAGTCGACTCTTCCTCCCACTTTTCTCACAGAATCTTTTTTTTCCATTTCTTTCCTTTCCCTCACCGAACATAAACCCTAACCTCTCCACAAGTCTTAACTAAACTTGCCATATTTACTCAAACTTCCCACCTCGTCCCACGATCTCACGATTCTCACGGTTTGAAGGATCCCACAGACACCTAACCTAATCCTACTACTAAAGAGCATTCAGTTTTAGGATAAGGGGTTTTACAGTGGTGCTGGTGGATAATGTGGATGGAGAAGAAGAGGAGTTGAGGGTTTCTGAAGGCGGAGAAAAAAAGGAGTTGATGGTTTGTGGTGGTGGAGAAGAAGAGCAGTTTTTGAAGGCGGAGAAGATGGGAGAATTTTTCTCCGTGGAGAAGGTGGAGAAGAAAGGTGGGATTTGTTCGATAATTTCAAGGTGGTGGGAGTGAAACTGATTTTGTGGGGTAGAAATCCTAAAGGGTAGTATAATCAGTTTTTTTGAAAATTTATTACCGTCTATTTCACCCAGGGCAATAGTTTAGCAGTCCATTTCAACCAGATTTTAAAGGTTTCTGGGCGATAGGCCCATTATCTCAAAAAAAAAAAAAGCTTGTTAATGTGCAGTGGTGGTCCCTTTGGAGTGGATAGATATGTTTACAATGCCGCCAAGGAACGCAAAATACACGTATGGAAAATGGACAGAGTGTATGAGTTATCAACCATGCGATAAGGAAGGAAATCTGCTTCCAGGATTTAATATTCAACATCATTTTTCCCATTTATATTTAAGAGCAAGGACAATGGAGTGGGCATATGGGTAAATTTTCCCATTGATACCCCACATTAAAACCTTCAAATGGGAAAATAGGATGGGCAGATGGTTAAATTTGAGCATCACGTCTCAAGTTAAACCGATTGGTCAAGGTTTGTCCGAGATGTAATATTTTCAAAATTTAAAAACTTATTTTAGATAACTAAATATAGTTTTTTACCATATTACATATATAACGGTCTCAGTTATCCGATTTATAAAATTATTTTAAAAAACAGGTCTCAAGTAATATTAATTTATATATAAAACGGGTCTTATTAAGTTTTCCCATCCACCTGGATGGGAAAATGGACAAATCTGTCTAATCTCACTAGACTTGTTCTAAGTACGGAATTATAATCTTAATCTAGTATGATTTCTTGTATTATAAAAAGTAGTATTCCAAAATACAATTTGGTGTTTTCATATTTATTTACTCGCTGATGTATTATATGTAAATCTGGAGAGTTTCTGATGTTCCAATGAAGGATAAATATCAGTACACATACTTCACACATAAGGTAGACAGCTTCAACACTGCACCAAGGCAGATGTTAGCATCAGACTCCGGTTTACGTCCAGATAAATATGCATTTGAGAAGGGAGATTTATTGAAAGTCAGCCCTGAGAAATACAACCTAGAGGTGAGACATATAAAGGAAAGGAAAAGGAGAGAAACCAACGGCGATAAGTTTACTCCTAAATGGTTCGACTTGACTAACGAAGTAGTAACTACATGACATGGCAAAACATGATAGACGTAAAACCTATAGCCGTAATCGCACGACGACTACAAAGTAGAAGCGGCAAATACGGATCGTTCACAGGTATTGATTAAATTATTTATAGTTAGAAGACAAATTATGTCCTATAAATGAAAAGAATGATTTTTTAGGAATTGAATTAAAGAAAATAACTATACAAAATAATTAACCAGGAGGAGAAAAATATAGGGTTTCAGATTCCACTATTTCTGATATTTGTGAAATTAACATTATCTCAAAAAATTACTTTTAAAATACTCAAAACCATATTGAACCCAATCCCATATTTTGGAAGATAAAATGTTTCAAATTTAATATTACAATTTTCGTTGTTATGTAAAAATATAATCTCCTTCGCTTATAAAACATCAATAGCTTAAAAACTATTCAGAACAATTGTTATGAAGTATTTACAGAAGAGAAATCATTATTCATGAAGTAGCACAAATAGAGTAATATGTCTAAAAAATTAAATATTAAAAATACTCATCAAAACTAGTTTCCTCCTATACCCTAGGTAAGATATTTAGCTAACCATAGCCAAAAGAATAGAAGAAAATATAGAAGAAGCCATTTTAATCATGATTTTATACATAATTACAAGAAAGAACTGACCTAATTTGTCGCATAAGCGTTAAGAATTAATGATTTAATTTAATGATTCAACGACTCTTTTCACACGCAGTTGAAGAAGCACATACTTTCAATATCCTTAAAACCCAAAACTGTTTCAGAAACTATTTAGGAAACTGTCGCTAAAACTGTTGAATACAAAAGATAAGGTTACCGTTTTTAACGACAACTTCCATCTTTGGCAACACTTTCTTTCTTTTCTTCCTTGTTCTTGCTGCAAATGTAGAATTTTTCTCGAATTTATTTCTCTTTGTTCTGGCTGCAGCCAGCTTTCTCATCTCTTATACAACTCCTTTATTTATACCAGAACAATCAAATCACTCCAAATCTTCTCTTTTAATGAGTATCATCTCGACAGTAAAGAAAATTATTCTCGATTTATTATTTTTTTCTTAAAGCTCAATCGATTTCCTCTTTTCAAAATACTCGGTGATCTGTTATTTTATTCAAACTCGTTGTTGCCATTCAAGGGACCCGAGAATATATGGTTGAGTGTTTAAGGAGATAAAATCTACATTGTATCAAATCAAAGTAAATCTTGTTTCTTTTTCTTATGTAAGTAACCTTTTTTTTTAACAAGATATTCTGTTGATTTACTTGAGTACAAATCTTCTTATTCAGGCAAGAGTATATCTTTTTCATAAGAACAAGAAGATTTCCTCCGATTCACGAAGAGAAACTGCACATATGAGAGGTAAAATTTTCCCGCCAAGTTTAATTTCAAACTTAAGATGGTAGGTGCCTTTAACACTTTTTATGAGTGTTTTTAACACTTTTCGGGCCAACTTTACCAGAACTATTTATTCTTCCAAAAATATCTACAAACACAATAAAATGACAATATTAATACAGAAACTAAGTAGTAGCATTATAGATATGAGATTAAATAAGATACATAAATGTATCTATTAAATACCCCAAACTTATATTTTGCTAGTCCTCGAGCAAATCTAATCTAAAAATTACTTTCGTAGGAATCGCGGCTACGCATGTGTAACAAGACTTTAAACCCCTAAGTGGCCTTAGTGGATGAGTTTTGTTTCGTGAGGGTTTACAAGAGGTATACCCACAAAAACTTTACTCTAAATTCTAGCTACCCGTGAACGATTGAGGATAGACACTAAACAAGCTATTTAGTTGGCATACTAAATTCTTTGGCTATAAGAATCATTACCCTGCATGAATCTAATTTTTGTACACGAGTTTGCACTCAGCGTAATAAAATTCATATAAGAATGCAAAACTCTACTCATATAATCATCAAATGTTCCAAAACTGGATGAAAATTATCAACATTCACATTGGTCAAAATCAATCAAATTCAAACACATGGATAGATTAGAAGATGGAAATGGAAGTGATGAATGGTGCATATGTTGACTAAGGTGAACGGTGTTTCCCATAATATCTTTATGAACATCGTGCCAAGATGAACCCTAATGGATTGAGATATGCACCCACTGGTATGGATCCTAATTATAGTATCAACACAGCTAGTATATACAAGGGCCCCAACAGTCGATTTATTGAATATACATAATTTTTTTAATTATTGAATGTATCAACTACATGATTGGATCCTCTTAATCTGAGGACATGCTCCTTTTCAACAAATTACATGATAATTCCCACGGATCCTGCATTTCACGCTTGCTTAGGCGACGGAGACAGAGAGAACACACACATATTTCTATCCAAATGTCACTTTAAAAAAAATATATTGGTCAAGTTAAATTAAAATAATGGGGCTTGATCTCAATCATTCTGCTTCATCCTAATAGCGACAACAAGGCGATACTAGTGCCCCAACAAATCACTTAGAGAAACAAAAAATTGTAAAAATAAAATTAGAAAGTGATATGGTTGTGATGATTCCGAGATATGCTTGTTCAGTGATTATCATGTTATTTCTAACACCTGAGTTACACATTCGAATATGAATAGACCATTTTTCTGGGCACGCCAATTCTTATAGACAAAAATATTGTTTCCATCTACCTAGAATGGTTAGTGTCATCCTGAATTGATCACAAGTTTCTAAATTTTAGAGTTTTTGGTACAACTAATTTTTTAAGATCCGGGGCCCGCCCCCCTGTACCCCCAAACTTAAATTAAGCATAGTCCTCGATTTTTTAAAGATAAATGAATGAAAGCATGAACAAAGAGAAGTGATGTACAAAGTAAAAGAGATAGGATAAATGTTACCATATATAGCCATGTATCAAAAGCATATGGGTTGCCTCCCATAGAACGCTAAGTTTAAAGTCTTCATCCAGATCAAGAAATGATTAGTCACAATTTACGAATCATATAACAATAATAAAAAAAGTTGTGGATCCTTAAAGTCCATCGAATTTGACTCATACAGTTGACCACAATGGAATAGATGAAAGTGGTGGTTATTCTCATGAAAATGTGTCGATTCAGATTTTCTAAAATAATTAGGCTTAGATACAATATTCAATATGTGACAAATTTGAAATTCATACGTTTCCACATTTGAAAGAAAAATATTTGGTTGGAAAACAAAATCAATCTTGGTATCATGGCCCGGATAAACCACATCAACAAGAGGATGGGTTTCCAACAGCTGAACTTATTTCTAGACAAAATTAGTTCGGGGAAACGTGTATGAAGATAATAACATAAGTTCGTAGAAACACAAATGTCAAGTCCAAAGTGAGGGACTATTCTAAGAGTCAAAGGATTACCGTGGGGAGAATAATATTCACCCCCAAACCTATAGTGGTCAATATCCTTGGAAAAACTAGTCACAATTTCCTTAATTTATAAATTATTAGATTTAGGAAAATGGTCAATTATTTTATCTAGGTCATAATCAGGTGGGGTACCTTTACTCACATTTAAATTCTCAATGAGTCTATCATCTTCATCAGAGACCATAGTTTTTGAATTATTGGACTCTAAAATACTAGTCTCGTGATAAACCCGTTCCTCTAAACCATCATCGTCTTCATAATAACAAAGAAATATTTCAGCGTCTAAAACAATGGTATCTCTAGTCAAATCATCATCCTTTTGAATAGGTGAATAATCATTAATATTATTAGGATTTGAAATAGACACAACACTATCAAAATGAGGCTCAAATGGTGTAAAAATTTCCTAGTCATTATGACTACGGATTTCAAATTTTTCATCAACAATATCATCATCATCATAACAATATGAAGATAGTTGAACCTTATCTAAACAAGTAGTGTCTCTTATTCTAACCTCGTCCTCTTGATTAGGTAAATATTCATCATTATTGCCGAGGGTAAAATTGAAAACACTATATTGACAATTAAGTTTACTTAGAGCAATATTATGAGCTGACCGTTCTTCTTCCAGTTCTCTAAAGGTCTCATGAATTTGTTCCCACACTATGTCATTCTTACGTGAATTTTCAGTCAACTGCTTGAGTGAATCTTTTAAAGAAAGACTAGCATCATAAGAAGTGTTGGGTATCAACTGTTTAATTAAATCCTCCAAAGACGGTGAACATACATTGTGATCATTAGAATATTGCTCATTACCAGTTTGTATGACTGGTGAGCGTGTGAATAGTACTTGGGATCACCATGGTATGAACCATAACCTCCACATGGTTGGTAGTGGTCCCAAGTACTATCCACACTATGGACATAGTAGAGATATTGTCCATTTTGAAATTCGGGTCGATATTCATTATACTGGTCCTCATGATACCAGTTCGACATTTCTTTTTTATTGTGCAAATGCAAATGCAAGGTTGACTAAAATAGGTAAACTCAGGTTACCTTAGAGAATATACCTACATTCAAAGACTGATCAAAGGTACAAGGCTAAGGCTTGTGGAATTCCGGCTGGTAACTCCCATAAGGCGAACGACACGGGTTCAACGTACTTTTCCACGAATTTTTCTAAATTCGGTAATCTGACGATGCAGTTGGTGTGTGCACGTTTTTTTATATATATACGCAATAAAATAAAATCTAAAACAAATATATTACAATTCCTAAAATAAATTGTTTCTAAAAAAATTAATGAAAATATTAACTATCCTAAAAATTATTCACAAATAAATTATGGAAATCCTACTTACCTTTTTAGTAGGCGAATTTATTCCACATTAAATGCAAAATATAACCTGCACACCAAAGATAAAAAGATAAACAAGTAAAATCTAAAAGAGAAAATAAAATAAATAAAAATATAAATTAATTAATATACTTACACAAAATTGTAAAACTAACCAAAAATAATATTTCTCAATCCCGGCAGCAGTGTCAAAATTTGATAGACATAAAACCTGTAGTTGCAATCACACGAAGACTACAAAGTAGAAGCGACAAATAAGGGATCACCCACATGGATTGATTATATTATTTCTAATTAAAAGATAAATTATGTGCTACAAATGAAAAGAATGATTTTTAGGAATTGAATTAAGTAAAATAACTATATAAAATAATTAACCAGGAGGAGAAAAGTCTAGGTTTCGGATTCAACTATTTCTGATATTTATGAAATTAATATTATCTCAACCAATTAATCTTAAAATATTCAAAACCATATTGAACCCAATCTCATGTTTGGAAAATAAAACGTTTTAAATTTAATATTACAACTTTCGTTGTTATGCAAAAATATAATCTTCTTCGCTTATAAAAGATCAATAGCTATTCAGAACAATTATTATGAAGCATTTTTAGAAGCGGAATTATTATTTATGAACTAACATAAATAGAGTAGTATGTTTAAAAAAATAAATATTAAAAATACTCATCAAAATTAGTTTACTCCTCTACCCTAGGTAAGATATTTAGCTAACCATAACAAAAAGAGTAGAAGAAAATATAGAAGAAGTCATGTTATTCATGATGTTATAAAAAGTTACAAGAGAGAACTGACCCAATGTGTCACATAAGCGTTAAGAATTAATGATTTAATTTCATGATTCAACGAATCTTTTCACACGCAGTTGAAGAAGCATAGACTTTCAGTATCCTTAAAACCCAAAACTGTTGCAGGAACCATTCAGGAAATTGTCGCTAAAACTGTTGAATACAAAAGGTAAGGTAACAGTTTTTAACGACAACTTCTCTCTTTGGAAACACTTTCTTTTTTTTCTTCCTTGTTCTTGCTGCAGATGTAAAAATTTTCTCGGATTTTTTCTCTCTTTGTTCTGGCTCCAGCCAGCCTCCTCATCTTTTATACAACTCCTTTATTTATACCAAAACAATCAAATCACTCAAAATCTTCTCTTTTAATGAGTATCATCTCGACAATAAAGAAAATTATTCTCGATTTCTTATTTTTTCTTAAAGCTCAATCGATTTCCTATTTTCAAAATACTCGGTGATCTATTGCTTTATTCAAATCGTTGTTGCCATTCAAGGGACTCGAGAATATATGGTTGAGTGTTTAAGGAGATAAAATCTCCCTTGTATCAAATCAGAGTAAATCTTGTTATTTTTTTTTTACATAAGTAACCTTTTTTCACGAGATATTCTATTGATTTACTTGAGTACAAATCTTCTTATTCAGGCAAGAGTATATCTTTGTCATAAAAACTAGAAGATTTTCTCCAAATCACGAAGAGAAAATCGCACATATTAGAGGTAAAATTTTCCGCCAAGTTTATTTTCAAACTTACGATGGTGGGTGACTTTATCCATTTGATGGGTGGCTTTAACACTTTTTCTGTGTGTTTTTAACACTTTTCGAGCCAACTTTACCACAATCATTTATTCTTCCGAAAATACCTACAAACACAAGAAAATAACAATATTAATACATAAACTGAGTGATAGCATTATAAATATGAGATTAAATAAGACATATAAATGTGTTTATCAAAACACGAGTTTACAAATACAATGGTAAGTACAATGAACACCGAGGAACGGTGAATAACTTAAACATCAGCCTCGATGAGGTAGATGTGCAACCAGCTGAATTGGACCCTTGCCAATATGGACAAGAAAATATGACTTAAGGCTAAGTCTTATGGAGGAAAAAAAAGAAATGATTAGACATAAAAGCGTGACGAATACCCACAATTTCCCCTCTATTTCCTCCGAATGAGGGAAGCTATAAGGGAAGCAAAAGATGGGGGATGATTCATACCTCGCCAGAAAAGTTATTTTAACGAGATTTCATGTCTTATTTTTTTATTTTTTGCAATGTAATATAATTTGAATTTAATAGATGGATTTACTTTTTGTATTTAATTAATCCCTTAAAACGAGGAATGATATCTTATAAAGTATTTTTTTCTAGAGCGAGAATTCATCTCTCGCTTAGATCTATTTTCCCTTCCTCACTATAAGACTTAGGCATTCCCCCAAGCTAAAATGTCAGCACTGTGTAAGTGAGATGTTTTCTCCTTTATAAGATTTAGCCTAAGCCATCTTTGTTTGCTAAAAGCCATTTTAAGTTGTTGTAGACCTTGAGAAACCAACATTGTTTCTAAAGATGATTCAATTTATTGATAATAAAAAAATGTTATGTAATACCTGGTATGATTGATGAAGATTGATGAAGGGATGCAACAATAGCTTGTACTAATTGTATCGACCTATTTTATTGCTTCTTCGTGTGTTCTATATGTGGTCCATTAATATAAAGAAACTTGTTCTGTTAAAGCAAGTCTCACAGTCTATTCTAAGCTATTCCAAGATAAAAACGCCTTGGCGGAAGCTCTTCCCTCCCTATGAACTCTCTCCCCGCTTGGAAAAGATTAATTGACTATGTAACTTTTGTTCTTTCTTTGACACAAAAATGAAAGTGGGCATGTCCACCTACTTCTCGATTCAATAGAAGCCTAAAGAAGTGAATATGGTACCCAAATAACAAGAAATATGTAAAAAGCAGGTCCGGTCTATTCTAAGCTATTCCAAGCTTGAAAATAGTGTAGAATGTCAAGTGTAATGGTTACCAAATAGGTGTCATCTATATTTTTCTAAAACGTGTTCCGAGGTTTCATGGAAGAGAGTTTGAATTTCAAATGATGAAGGAAATCCGAATATCGTTCAACGATAAAATCACATTAAATTAATCTATTAGAAAATGCAGTTCAGAATTGCGTTCAACGGCACTCCAAACTGCATTTCAGAACTATGCTAGTCGCTGCACAAAATAATGTAAAATTTATACTTGTTTGACCTTTTTTAGGTTATACATTTACACTCCCTTTACACCACCATCAAAATAAATTGTTTGGTTTTTGACATCATATTTATACTAAGTTTAAATTAATTTGTTTATATTTATTTTAAAATCTAAAATGATAATTAATTTATTTAAATTCATAAAAATTAATTAATAAAAGTATAATTCTAAAATTTTGTAGTTTTATTATGTAATTTTAAGTATTTTTAAATAGAGTTTAATTATATAGTTTAAATATTTTAATTATGCAATTTAATTATATATATATATATATCTATATATTAATAGAAACTATTTTTTAATATTAGTCCATGAGTTTTCTTTTAAAGTAATATCAACGGCCATCTTAAAAACAGTTCCACATATCAACGGCTATCTTAAGACGAACAAGACGTGGCCGTTTACTGTAACACCATGAGATCATGACAGTCAATTCAACCATATCGAGCTTATAAAACATCAGCTTGCTATACCATTACTACATAGAATATTAACTCTTTTAAATCAGATCAAAGACTTCAGTTCTTCAAACCCATTTTCAGCTAAAGAGAAAAAGGAGAGAAATCAAAGATTTCTAGGGTTTTTCTCTGCAATCACTAAAAATGGTGAGTCTGTGAAATCTCATGAATAACTACATTATGATCTGAATTAGTTTTGGATCTTGATTTGAGTTGATGTTTTTTGTTTTTTTTTATGGAAATTGAAGGCAGGATCAGTAAAATCAATCTCAAGTCCAGTTCCAGTGACTTTGTTTCCAACATTAGCTGCTCTTATGCTTACAGTTGGTCTTATTGTTACTGCTTCATTCTTCATGTAAGTCCTCCTCCCTGATCCTCTTCTATTTTCATTACTTCATGTTTTGATTGAATTTTTTAGGGTTTTGTTTTTGATTTAGGATTAGATTTACTTATAAGAAAGCCAATTGCATGATTTTGAGGGGAAATTAGCTTCAAATATGAATTGATTAGATGGTAGAACAGCTAATTCTGAAATATTTAAATATCGAATTCCTGTGTAGACATGTATATTTTATTTCACATCTTTCAGAATTATTCGGATGCATTAATTTTCCAATTTTTAAGAGGATATAAGGAGTAACAATTGGCATTTGTTTTCCAATTTTTAAGAGGATATGAGGAGTAACTATTGGGTTGTTTTGGTCTATTTTAAGCTTCTGTAGTTTTTGAAAAGACTACCTGTAGCTAAAATTTCGTTACATTTTAATAGTTACTATGAACTCGTTGTCATCCCACAGTCTAATTTGGGTCATTCAGCAGTCTAATTTGCATCTGGGTTAGTATGTCTTAACATTGTGTTTATTGCTATGTGATCAGATTATCGGTACTTGAGTGACATTATTAGAGAGAGTCATGACCCTTTGGTTTAGGTGGCTTCACTACGTAACTATGGACCTTTGGTCTGATGCCTTTTTAGTGTAGGTGGATAGAATTTGAGGTTACCAAAATGAGGCTTATTAGTGAAACATTCTTCCTCCGTTTGAGCCTTTACTCTGATTATTTGTTTCTTATCCATCGGGTTCATAAATCCAACCGCCTCTTATCCTATTACATACCCTTGGCCTCCATCTCATTCTTTCATATGGAGTGCAAGTAGCTACGGAATACTGAGTACTGAGCATGAAGTTTCATAGTTTTCTTGAAATTTGTCACTGCGATCTTTAACATTCTGGTCTTTGCAATCCACTACCGTTCCTGTAATTCAAAGCAGTCTGAGGTTTATCATTTCGTCTGTGATTTGATAGGTCATGTTGATTGTTTTTCTTTTTATATGTTTGTGTAAAATTGAAGTTCTATGTCAGGCATGGGAATACGATTTGGTGATCTTTGGATGTTCTAGTAAGTAACGGCCGATGGTCATGGAATGATGCCATATTTTCTTTCACTTTTCCTAAGAATCACATGATTACGAAGGGAAATTGGTGTAATATTAAGAATCTCAAGCTTTTGATAATATCACTTGTTTTTTAATGCCTGTCTGTGGTTGGGAAGTCTGTCTCTTCCTGACCCTTGGGAATTACGTAGCAATAGTAATGGTTGTTAAATCCTCATCTATTTTTCATTAATCAATTTTTTTAATTGGATTTTCTCCCAAGGGTTAGAGTCTTGATTGAGTTGATTGAATGGACAATTGCATAATTTTGGGGGGACTTAGCTTCAAATATGAGTTGATTAGATGGTGAAATAGTTAAATCTAATATTTTTTAATAGATATTGAATTACTTTGAAGACATGTACTTGAGCATCTTTCATGATCATTCTAAATTTTTTATCCTGTTTTAAGAGGATCTGAGAGTTGTTTGGTCTATTTTAAGCTTTTGTAGTGTTTGAAAGGGGAGATTACATATGGCTAAGATTTGGATAAGTTTTTGGTCGTCTCAACTATAAAATCTTACATTAGGTCATTCCACAATCTAATCTGCATCTGAGTTAGTTTGTCAACATTGGGTTTATAACAATGTGATCAGATAGGCGGTATACTTGAGCAACATTATTAGAGAGAGTCACGGCCCTTTGTTTTGGTGGCTTCGCTTCTTAACTATGAAAAATGCCTTGTAGTTTAGGTGGATAGAATTTGAGTTTACCAGAAAAGGGTTTATTGGCTAAACCTGTTTTACCCAGTTTGATTCTTTACTCTAATCATTTGGTAGTTATCTACTGGGTTCATAAATCCAAACTTATGCTCTTATATTTTCCTGTTAGATACCCCTGCATCTCATTTATTCGTATGGTCTGATATCACTATGGAATAACAATGAGTACTGAGCGAGAAGATTTTTATTTTTCTTAAATTTATTGTCCGTAGGATCTCGAACATTCTGGTCTTTGCAATCATTACCTTCCCGCAACTTGAAGCAGTCTGAGGTTTTTCATTTGGTCTGGGATTTGATAGTTCATGTTGATTTTTATGTCACTGTAAGATTGATGTACCATGTCAGGTATGGGAATACCATTTGGTGGTCATAGATTCATAGGATGTTCTAGTAAACCAAAGGCCTATGGTCATGGCATCATGTCATTTTCTTTTTCTTCCATTTCGGTAAATGGCACATGATTATTAAGCGACATTTGTGGAATATTAAGAATCTTGAGCTTTTTGATAATGGCACTTGTTTGCTGATGCCTGTCTGGTTGGAAAGTCTCCTGACCCTTGGGGAATTACGTATCAATAGTAATGGTTGCTATGTTTCTTGCAGCTATGAAGCTACCTCGTCTAGGAAAACTCGCAGTGTGGCGAAGGAGCTGATAACCGGGACAGTTGCATCTGTTTTCCTGGTATGTTTCAGTGTTGCAATATATTTCTTGTGAAAAGACAAAAAAAGAAACTGACTTTAGAGTCTACTATTGTATTGCATTTGCAGGGGTTTGGATCTTTGTTCTTGCTACTGGCTTCTGGTGTTTATGTTTGATAGCGACACAAGTGCAAGATCATATGAAGAGAAGAAAATTTAAGAAACAAGGCTCATATTATAGTGTTCGTATAATTTGAACTTCGAAATCTCAAATTTTAATATTTCTGCTCACATTTGTAGTTGTGAACAGATCTGTAGATCCCAACTCTTAGTATTTTAGACAATAGCAATATGATAAGTGTTTAAAAATGGTAATCTAAGCATGTGCTTTCTTGCTATTAAATAGTTCCTATTCTATTAAATTTTGCAGTCCAAACGGTAAAAAATAACATAAACACGACAGGTGAAAAGCTTTCTTTTGAAGCTTGTTTCACTGGACATGAAAAGAAATATCTCACAAAGAACTCGAAGAAGCCTTTATCTGGAGCAAGATCAGTTCTTTTGAACTCATCTAAATCAACTATGTGTAGTTGAATGGCTCGACTTACCGCTGCAATATCGACTAAGATTCCATACATTGCACCTTTCGTCCTTTCTACATTTGGAAGATATTTCTCCTTTTTGTATTTTGCAGCTCAAATAACATTAGTTGTGTCTAAACTGTTAACTAATCTTACAGCCTAGTCTTCCACACTGAACTGTGCGTAATGCTTGTTTAGAGTTCACTGATTAGATTCTTGTACTGCTTGTTACGTATTTCAGCCTGCATCTCGACCTTGATCGTTAACTTCAAACTCCGACTGCATTAACAAATCAGCAGCACTGCCAAACATCGAACTTCAGATTTCCATACCAATTCAATCCTAAGGGTGGAGCCAGTTATGAGCAAATGGGGGCAGTTGCCCCATTTGCCATTGGCCATACCTCTGCTATTGCCTAGAACTAGAACCAAACTCGGTTATACCAGTTCCGAATTCCCAATTCCAATTGCCATAAGTACTGGCATTTATATGGAACCAGATCTAACAATACAAAAAAAATCATTGAGTTCCCAAAGTACGGTGCTCCGATAATAAGACCCGACCCGTTTTTACCTTATACGGAAAAAAAAGAGGGAAAAGAAAAAGGTGATTGAGCATCATCAGACCTTCATTTACTCTCTTCAGACAACAACAAAAAACCCCACACTTTATTTTCTCCCCATATTCATTCGAGAGAGAAATCCGAAAAAAGAAAACCTTGAGAAGAAAAAAAGAGAGATTTTGAAGAAAAATGAAGGAAAGAGGGAAAACAAACGCACAGGCGAGTGTAGATGATAGATACACACAATGGAAATCACTTGTACCTGTTCTTTACGATTGGCTTGCTAATCATAATCTTGTTTGGCCTTCTCTTTCTTGCCGGTTCGTCAGATTCCAACTCCATTTCTAGGGTTTCTTTACTTTCTTTTTTACCTTTTTTACTCACTTAAACCCTGTGTCTCTCCATTTCTAGGGTTTTACTTTGTTTGTTTGTTACTTCTTTTGCTTCGTCTTTAGTGTGTCATGTCACATAATCAGGACATTGGGTTTCTTTCTTGTTGTTGTTGTTGTTGGCGTTGATGTTGAGATTTCTAGGGTTTTTGTTTCGTTGTTGCTGAAGTTGCTCAACTGTGAATTTTTTAGCTTGTTTAGCTGTTCTTATTGGAGAAAATTATGGGGTTTTGTTAACCTTTTTACTTCATTTTTGTGCGTGATATCACATAATCAAGAATTTGGTTAAGTGGTTGAGAATTTCCAGGGTTTATTGTTGTTGTTGGACTGTGGAATTTGAGCTTGTTCAGTTGTTTTTTAATGGAGAAAAGTAATGGGGGTGTAACTTTTTTTTTGTTATTTATGTCTTCTTGTTATTTCGTAGGTGGGGTCCTCAGCTAGAGCAAGCTACTTACAAGAATCGACAACGTCTTTACCTTTCTGAACAGGTACATGCTCATTTTTGTTGTTGGTGGTGGTGTGGGTTGAATTCTACTGAATCTGGTTACTTTCTTGTGCATTTCGTGTTGGTTGTTTGCTTGAAAGTTCAAATGTGATAAAATACGAAATGGGTCTGTTTTTGTTTTTGCTGTTTCTCGGTTTCTTTGAAGTTATTTAGTCATTTGGTAGTGGAGATATGTGACTGCTAATGTAGTTACTGTAAATGCAATGCTCCAAAGTAAAATGAACGGGAAAAGGGGTTCCCCCTACTAATTGCTAGTTATATGCTTCTTCGTATATATATGCAGAGGGATTAAGTTATAATACGTCTTGTCGTTTTCGCTTTTATGTATTTCTAACATGGATAGGCAGCCTGCCTGTAAGGAACTCTGGGAGCCATGTAGATAATTTTTGGTAGTGGAGATGTATAGGTGATAATGTAGTTACTGTAAATGCTATCTTCCGATGTAGGTGATTTGTGCGAAAAAGGGTTTTTCCTTACTATTGCTAGCTATTATGTGTTGCTTACTGCATATGAAATTGGTATTAGTTAAATAAAATGTGAGTTGTAAATGCATCTCTTCGTCTTTGTAAGTTTCATAACATGTGTATGTAGCACATAAGGAGCTTCAGCTACTTAGTCCCTATACCTTGTTATATGGGACATAAATCTGGTAATCCATGCTTAACTTTTTATAACATGTGGTAGTGGGAATTCCTGGACTCTTTGAAGAATGCTATCTATATTCCTTTGGACAACTCAATTAATATTACGTACTTCTATTCTATTAGCCACGATTAATAAATATAAACCTTGTTGAGAAATTTGTCTTGGTGAAACTTTCCCCTGTCTCCCTTTTCAGACTGATGGTAGTGTTCCAAATACTCTAGTTATAGCTAATTGTGAAGTGGTTAAACCAAGAGTTGCAGCTGCGGAGCACATATCCCAGGTAACACTATACCATTTACCTATGGATTTCCTGATATTTCAATTTCTGTAACTATTCTCATACTTTGTGTAATGCCTTACTTTCTTGTGTTATCAGTTCAACGAGGAAGCACGTTCCCCCTTTGTCAAAAAGTACAAAACAATTATTCATCCTGGAGAGGTTTGAAACAATTCTCTCTATTTTTGAAAAAGTTATTTTTTAATTTTGAAGGGTCCGTTGACTTCTGTGTTTATGCTCAATGTGGCCGTATAGAATGGAAACCAGACATCTCAATCTATGTGCTTATCATCTTTAGTGGTGACTCACTTTTCAGGTCAACAGAATCAGGGAGCTGCCACAGAACATGAAGATTGTTGCTACACATACTGACAGTCCCGATGTAAGAAACTAAGCATTTCTGAGATAAAGAGATTTGCCATTAATTTCTAGGATCACCAAGCTAGCAAAGTGGTTTGGATGTTACATCCTTTTGAGTTTTCTTTGGTTATTATGTCTATCATGTTTGAGTGACTAACTTGGCTAAATGTTTGGGTTTTGACCAGGTGCTTATCTGGGATGTCGATTCTCAACCTAATCGCCACGCTGTCCTTGGGGCTTCAGAATCACGGCCAGATTTGGTAAGCCCGACTTCTTTTTAATGATTATCTTAATCTTTGGTAGTGTTTTAGTTTTAAGAAGGCGAGATGTATATTTTTTGTTAGGATTTCAAACATCACTAAGATGTCAGTGAATTTTGTTGGTTTTTGCCACTTACTACTTTCTTGTTATCGTCAATTGTTTTTTGGAGCATGTAATTGTAAACTGTATGTAACTTCAGAGTTCATCATCTTGCAGATACTAACTGGGCATCAAGATAATGCGGAATTTGCACTTGATATGTGCCCAACTGAGCCCTTCGTATTATCTGGAGGTTAGATATTTCAAGTCTGTGCCTTTTTAATATCTTTGTAGATGATGCTTCTGAAATCTAATTCTTTTTATTGAACGGTCTTCTGAAACCTTGACTGATGGAGGCATGATAGTGTCGTATCTTTCGACTCATGACATTTTTAGCAGTATGCTGCTAAGTGTTCCAATAATGAGTTTTGTGTTCTGTAACTTCCCTTGATTATTTCAGTTGTTTTAAAATCTGGATGTTGGATCAGGAGATGTGGTAGAATATTCCTGAAACATCATAATGTATTAGAATTGTAGATAGTTAATTATTTCTTGGAAGTTCAAACTTCAAAGGTTCATAGTTTGTATTGAGGTCACCTGGAGCTGATTTACTTATTAGGATTTTGATATCAATTTTCCTTTACATCCTTCTAATTTTACATTTATATAATGCCAGGCAAAGACAAGTCAGTGGTCTTGTGGAGTATTCAGGATCATATATCTGCTGCTGCAGTAGAGCAAGGATCTGCAAAATCTCCAGGGTGTAAAACACCCTCTAAAGCTGCTGGTGAAAAAGCTTCTGAGAGCCCTTGTATTGGACCACGTGGTATCTACCAAGGGCATAACGACACTGTTGAAGATGTGCAGTTTTGTCCATCAAGGTGATTGACTGTTATACTTGGATATGTTGTTTAACGGTTGGCATAGTTATTAGCTCTCCATACAATCGCGAATGTCTTTTTCTCTGACTTTTTCTTTTAATTGTACTGTAGTACTCAAGAGTTTTGCAGTGTGGGTGATGATTCATGCCTTATTCTTTGGGATGCTCGTACCGGCACAAGTCCAACTGTCAAGGTCAATTCTCTACTTCTTTCATGTTAACCTTTTCCGTTTCTCTTCCTCTCTTCCATTGCTGTACATTTCTTCGCCTGATATTGTTAAGCAACCCATGTCTATTATAATGGTTTCACTTGCATTAGCATCAGCAATTAGCAAGATCACTTGTCTGTTCTTGATTTTTGTGCTCTAGGAGTGGAGTTTTGTTTATCAATCTCATGATCTGGGTGTTTTTATTTGTTTTTGAGTCAACAGGTTGAAAAGGCTCACAATGCTGATCTGCACTGTGTCGATTGGAATCGCCATGATGAAAACCTTATTTTGACCGGGTATGTATTTGACCTACCTGCCTCATCTTGCAAAAAAAGGTGTTATGATCAACTTATATCGGAATATGATGTACGGTAACTGTTGAAGTAGTTGGTAGGGATGGGAATCCTGCAAACCCCACCAGATCTTTCTCATATGTCCTATTCTAGGGAAGCTTGGCTGACATTCTTTAAATATCATATTCTCATAGCCATATATAAGAGGCGATGATGATGAATTTTAAAATATTTTTTGTGCTATTACATCAGGTCGGCTGATAACTCTGTTCGCATGTTTGACCGTCGAAATCTCACTGCTGATGGCGTTGGAGCCCCTATATACAAATTTGAAGGACACAAAGCAGCTGTTCTTTGCGTTCAGGTTCGACACAGTAACTTTGTTAATTTGTTTCTTTCTCTGTAACAGTATTTTTGCTATCACATGTTATAAAGAACATTTATAGGAATTCTTTACCTTTTAACTAGTATTTATATTCATTTTCCAGTGGTGTCCAGATAAGGCATCAGTATTTGGCAGTGCTGCAGAGGATGGCTTTTTGAATGTCTGGGATCATGAGAAGGTACTGGTATCCATTATTACGGTTTTATTTGCTCATTATCATCTAAGCTACTCGGTTAGTTTGTTTGAATATCATACCTGGATCTAACTTCAAGGATATGTCCATCGATTTCTTATGATTTTGAACATTGTTATACTGCCTTTTTTTTATTATTCATTTTCTGTAATTTAATAGATCGTAATCGTAAGTTTCAAGTGATATGGTCCTTGAGAGAAATGGTTTTATCTACTCTAGTAGTCCTAAATAATTGGTGGGATCTGATCCAATAAGGTGAACACCACTCCGCTTTTCTATTCTGATGTTGTAACAAATAGGTAATAGAAACAGATTGTGATTTGACAGAAGTGCCTCATATTAATCAATCTACAACTGATAGTGAGTCTTCCTCTTCTAGTCTTGCTTCGTAATGTTTTCTTCTGTTATGCATGTTCAATGAGTATAAAAAATGAACTGGAATGTCAAAGCAAGCATACAGTAACTTCTCCTGTTTCAGGTTGGTAAGAAGAAAGAACGTGTTGGAACGAGAATGCCAAATTCTCCTCCAGGCTTATTCTTCCAGCATGCTGGCCACAGGTATGTGAAGACTGAACTTTTATGTAATTTTACTTCGCACATATTACTTTATTTCTCTTTGTTTTTCTTGTCCTGCATCCTGTTCCCATATTATTAGTATCCAAGTTGAATCTAAATTATTCTTGTGGCCATGAGTGTATATATACAAAACAAATTTAATTAATAACTGGTAATTGGAGTCAATTCTGTTGGTTTGCTTGAGCGTCATTTACTTGTATAGTGTAGTTTAGGTCATACCATCTGCATTCAAGTTACTGCCTTTTTCCTTAGATTGTCTGCATAAGTTAAGTAGAGCATAGTTTTTAATTTAGTGTGGTTTCACAATAATAAAACATGTTTCAGTTTTGTGGAACTTGATCACGTTTCTGATTCATGCAGGGATAAAGTTGTTGACTTTCACTGGAATACAACTGATCCATGGACAATTGTTAGTGTCTCTGATGATTGCGAAAGCAGTGGTGGTGGTGGGACATTGCAGGTAAACCTTTTGTGTCCTGATTCCCGAATCTTTGCATTGTACATACTTTCAAGTTTTAAAAAGAACTTGAGGTTTGGCTACTGAGAATAATTTAACTGAATTGTGATTGACTGATGTTTGGCACAGATATGGCGCATGAGCGATCTAATTTACAGGCCAGAGGAGGAGGTTCTGGAAGAACTTGAAAAGTTCAAGTCACACATACTTGCTTGTTCGTCGAAATCTTGAAGTATCATCAGTGTCTGTCTGTGAAACCGTGAAAGCCATTAGATGCACTCACAATGTTATCCTCTTCAGCAAGAAAACAAAGATTTTTATTTTGAGAATTAGGTCTTAATCGGTAGCTATGAAATTGTGGCAGTGATGGTGATTGATTGTGTTTTGCGTTTGACTTAGTTTTTAGAGATATTTGAAATGCTTCAGTTGGTGTTGTTTATGTTTATCACCTTTTTTTAACCATCACATTCGTTAGTAGCCTTCAAAAAGAGACTAAGCTGTCTTCTTACAGGAGCATTTAGATGCTGTTGCAACCATTGATTATATTTTCATACTAAGGATAGTAATGGGGTTTGCACGAGAGTGATTACTTATCATGAATCACAGCCTAATCTCGCTGGCCTCGGTCAGTTTGTACAGACTTGCATCCAATTGCATAGTTGGGTCTGTTTTCGATTTTGTTTGTGGTGACAGCATCCAGTTCTATGACTGTTGTTGCTAAGGTGCATGGTTAAGTCCTCGCTGACACCATGTGATAACTTTTCCATATTCCAGCGTCGGAAGTGCACTAGTGTTGAAGTAGAAGTTTGCCATTATCACCAAAGACTACTTTCAGATATTACGACGAGTCTTATGACAGTAGTAGTACTGGTATATTAGTCAAATAATAAATGGTTTCTTTTGTCTTTTGGATCTTTGGATGAAACAGTCCTTTGGTTTTTGCTGTTTTTATGACTATAGTCTAGGGACGTTTAAAGCATACTAGTTCCTTACTAAAACTGTGAGCGTGAGGGATTAACTTTTACTAAAAGGTAGTGGAGATGAGAAATTCAACTTTCAAGTTCTATATTTTTTTTGAAGTTCACAAATGTTTTCCATTTTGAGTCGTTTCACAAGAGTTTATTTGACAAACTTGTCAACCCAGAGGCAGAGATCATCTCACCCTTTGTATCTTGTTCAACATGTGAAATGGTGCCATAATGAAAGCCATTACAACCATGGAATTCCTGGAATCCCAAATGATGGTAAAGTTGTGCTCCTTGGAAATTCCATAACTGGTTCTCAAGTTTATCTCATTGGTGTTCTCCATGGTACTAAAGAAAGTGCTGAAACCGTCAAGAAGGTGAGTAATGCCGCAATCTCACTAAGATGTATGTTATGTTTGTTTAAATTTTCTTTTCCTAGCTATTAGCTGCTTCTATAGGCTGCCTTTCAAATGGTTCCAATTGACAATTTATAAGCATACATTCTAAGCCCTGCTTATGTTTTTGCCCAATTTTCTTGTGGAGAGTCTAGAAAATTCATGATTGTTTGCTTGTTGCATAGTGATGGTCACCAATGTTTTCATTCCCTATTACTTTAACTGATTCGCTCACCGTTTGTCCATCTTTATGCCCTTTGCTGATGCCTTCGAAAATGCATTGTAGGTGATTAATGCTGTAAGGCCTGATGCAGTGGCAGTAAGTATCACTCCGTAGTCTCCATATGATTTCGTGCATAGGATGTTCTTGTAATTTTGTTCCACCTCAAATGCCATCAAATTCTTACAGAATGAGTTTTGTTCTTTGTCCAGGGAGATGGTGAAATGAATATTTCCAAACTTTTACTTGTAAATTCATTCTCTTCTACATAGTTTAGAAACCGTTAATACTTGTTCTTTAACATATGTCTAGGCTGATATAGAGTTGATTCAAGCGACGATTTAGGTTAGCATGGTTGCATCCATATAGAACTCACCTTTGTCAGCATCAGCTAACTGTAATATAGAAGAAAAAACTTGATTATAATCTAAAATTATAAACCATATACTTGATTTACGCGACCTTCATTTTCCCTTTAGTTCTTTATCAAATCCGAATGGTGCCAGAAGAGTTTTCTGATGATCTGCTTCTATTTGGGGAGATTTTTCCTGTGATTGCAGATTTTGTTAGAATTAAGGTTTAAGAGTGGAAACAAGAAATAAGAATGGAAAACTAATGGCAGGAGAGAAGCAACACACACTTAGAAGGCTATATATGGGAACTCCCACTCTGTTCGTGCTTGGGTTTGATATGTAATCATTTAATCCTTGTATGGAGTAGATATACGTGTACATTGTCCACTCTGATTTGTTCCGATAGCTGGGTTCAATACCCTGTACCTGGTCTGTATAGTCTAGGGACACCCCATACAAATTACAGACTCCAACACTCGTAGGCGTGTCATTGCCGTTGTTACGTAGGTCTCATTCAAGGTCTTCCAAGCTACTATACAAAACATGTATAGTCTGGCTTTAGAGGTACCAATAAATGTCTGTGGTTTCTTTAGTGACAGTTGTACATGACTGCTTCATTACTTCCAACTATTTAGCTTAGTAGTCATTAAGCTTGATCACTATTGGTCTTTGCTTTAGCTAGTGTGCTAGATTGCTGTTTAATTTAGATCTGTACCGATTACATGTTATAGAAGTTGGTATCGTTCTGCTTCCAAGACAACAATGCTTGAGCTAATCTGTACTTTCAGTCTTCCTAATTGGAATTGATAGCAACTCCTATTCTTTTGAATGCAGCTTGAGTTGTGCAAGCAACGTGCCTTGCTATATGGAATGTGGAAGGTGCCTGAAAAAGTAGGCTTGGTTAGGATGTTTCTCATGTGCATGAGGCGGTCAGGCGGTTTAAAACAAAAGATTGATAAATTTTTATATCTACGTCGACTGCAGGCATCTCTCATGGGGGGAATGGAGTTTACGGTGAGTTTTTGGGACTTGTTCATTTCACTGTCTAGATTTATGATTTTGCATGACTGGGCACTTGTTTTAATTTGTTGAATGCATATAGGGCTTGCTTAACTAAAGAGCATTGTTAAATTTGACGGGTTAGTGCTTTGTCTGACTGTACCGTCTGCCTTTTGAATTCTTCAAAAAAATATTGCAGGTTGCCATGGAAGAACCTAAGAAAGTGAAAGCAAAATTGGTTCTCATTTGATCAAGATATCAATGTAATTCTTATCATTTCTTCATTACTTAATGTTGTCTAATGTTTTGTTTGTTCATTATGACAAGGTATAAACTCATCATTTATTCATTTCAGGTTATCTGTAAGCAGGTTCGCTCATTATCTATTCCTGGAAGTATCTTTTATCGGAAGCTTTCAAACTACATTGAGAGAGTAAAGGAATGGCTCATGCCAGTATTTTCCCCGGAAAAAGTACCAAGATCATACATAGCAGAGAAACAGCGTTTGGGCCATCATTATATTTCACCAGAACATGTAAGTCCCTGACATCTCACTCTAGGCTATGCTTATTGTCTCTTTTGAAAAACAGAAATTGCTACTGAAATTGATTCGTCTTTCACTCTTTCTGCATCACTGACTGACTACTTTTTATTCAAATAAATGCATCGAATGAAATTCTGTCATGAGTAACTTTGATAGTATTAAGCTTCATTACTGATGACAAAATTTGACCATTCATAGGATAAACTGATTGTTCAAGAGAGAGACATACTTATGTGTACAAGGCTTCGAAGATTGGAAGAAAAGATTATTGTTGTAGTGGTTGGGATGGCTCATATGGACGGAATTGAACTGTTGTGGAAACATGCAGAGGAGTGAGCATGAATTTCCTGAGAGAGAAGGCAAAAAAAAGAAAACAGCACTACAAAGGGACAAACATCACTAGATATGGGAAGAAGAAGTTCTAAGGGTCACTATAACATCACTATTTATTGGAAGAACTTTTTAGATGTGATTTATACTTTACTTTCTTCGAAATTTACTTTACATGATAATTTTGTCCGGGGAGCTAAACTTCAATTTCCTGACACCATGTGATAAACTTTTCCATATTCTAGCGCTGGAAGTGCACTAGTGTAGAAGTAGAAGTTGGCCATCACCACCAGAGACTACTCACTACTCCCAGATCTAGCGTTTTGTTTGTGTACGGGTATATTAGTTAAATAATAAATGGGATAGTTTCATTCATCTTCCCTTTCTTGGTTTTTCAAAATTTTTGCTGTTTTCATGACTCTATAGTCTAGGGACGTACAAAGCATGTAAGTTCCATACTAAAACTATGAGTGTGAGGGATTAACTTTTACTAAAAGGTAGTGGAGATGAGAAATTCAAATAACAAGTTCTGTTTCCTAAAAGAGTTCAAAAATGTCATCCATTTTGAGTCGTTTAACAAGAGTTTCTTTGACAAACTTGTCAACCCAGAGATCATCATCACCTTCTTCTCACCACTTGTATCTTGTTCAACATGTGAAATGGTGCCATAATGAAAGCCATTACAACCATGGCATTCCTGGAATCCCAAATGATGGTAAAGTTGTGCTCCTTGGAAATTCCATAACTGGTTCTCAAGTCTATCTTATTGGTGTTCTCCATGGTACCAAAGAAAGTGCTGAAACTGTGAAAAAGGTGAGTACTACGATCTCTCGTTAAGAAGTATGCTATGTTTGTTGTTTAAACTTTGGTTCCTTAGCTATTAGCTTCTATAGGCTGATTCTCAAATGGTTCCAATTGACAATTTATAAGCATACATTCTTAGCCATGATTATGTTTTTGCCCAATTTTCTCTAGAAAATTCATGATTGTTAGCTTGTGGCATAGTGATGGTCACCAAGGTTTTCATTCCCTATTGCTTAACTAATTCGGTCACCCTTTGTCCATCTTTATGCCCTTTGCTAATTACTTTTGAAAATGCATTGTAGGTGATCAATGCTGTAAGGCCTGATACAGTTGCGGTATGTATCGCTCCATATAATTTCTCAAAGGAGGTTCTTTTAGTTTTGTTTCACCTCAAATACCACCAAATTCTTATAGAATGATGAGATTTGTTCTTTTACCAAGAAGATAGTGATTCTGTACTTTTACTTGTAGATCCATTCTCTTCTGTATAGTTTAGCACCATTATCACTTGTTCGGTAACATATGCCAGGGTTGATATAGAGATGACAAGTGATGATTTTGGATAACATGGTTGCATCCATATGGAACTCACCTTTATCAGCACCAGCTAAGTATAAGATAGAAGAAAAAAACTATAAACAAACTAATCTTGTCAACCATACATCCAGAAGAGTTTTAGTGAGCTGCTTCTAGTTGGGGAGAGTTGCACTGTGATTGTAAATTCATTAGAATTAAGATTTAGGAGTGGAAGACGCATAGAGAAGCAAAAAATAAGAATGGAAAACTAGAGTGAAGCAGCACACACTTGGAAGGTTATATACGGGAATTCCCAATCTCTTCGTGGTTGGGTTTGATATGCAATCAGTTAATCCTTGTATGGAGGAGTATATACGCTTGTAAATTGTCCACCTAGTTCGTTCCAACACCCCCTACCTGGATGTACCATTTTAGGCGTTGTGTCAGACACCCATATCTATTTCAGACTCCAACACTTGTAGGCATGTCAGTGCCGTTGTTACATAGGTCTCAGTCAAGGTCTCCAAGCTACTCTACACAGGATGTATTGTCTGGCTGTAGAGATACATGGCTGCTTCATTTTTTCCAGCAATTACTTTGCTTAGTAGTCACTAGGCTTGATTGATTGAACACTATTGCTCTTTGTTTTAGCTAGTGTGTTACATGCCTGCTTAATGCTGAACTGTGCCGATTACAGGTTATAGAAGTTGGTATCATTCTGCTTCCAAGACAAAAATGATTGAGCTAATTTGTACGTACTTTCTGTCTTCCAAATTAGAATTGATAGCAACTCCTATTCTTTTGAGTGCAGCTTGAGTTGTGCAAGCAACGTGCCTTGCTGCTTGGAGGTTGGAAGAAGCCTGAAAAATTAGGCTTGGTTAGGATGTTTCTCGGGTGCATGAGGTCTTCAGGAGGTTTAAAAAGAAAGATTGATACATTTTTTGGAGTACGTCGACTGCAGGCATCTCTCATGCGGGTTTTGGAGCTTAAGGTGAACTTTCGGGACCTTTTCATTTATTGTCTTAGTTGTATGATTTCGCATACACAGTACATAAAAGTTCAAACTTCTTATTTTCGTATGACTGGGCACTTGTTTTATGCATATTGCTTTGTATCTACTGGCTTTTGAATTCCTCGAAAAATGCTGCAGGTTGGCATGGAAGAAGCTCAAAAAGTGAAAGCAAGACTGGTTCTCATTGATCAAGATGCCTATGTAACTATCGTTTCTCTTATTTTTTAATGATGTCTAATATTTTCTGTGTTCATCATAACAAGGTATAAACTCATCATTTATTCACTTTCAGGTTTTCAGTAAAAAGTTTCGCTCAGTATCTATTAATAAAAACATCTAGTATCAAAGGCTCGATGATTTGGACCCCGTTGACATATTAAAGAAAGGGTTCATGCTACTGTTTTTCCCTGAAAGAACACCCAGATCAAATATGGAAGGCCTACGGCGTTGGTTCCAGCTAATTTTCCCAGTGGATTTAAGTCCCTGACATCTCCAGTATGCTTATTTTCTTCTCGAAAATTGCCACTGGAATTGATTTGTCTATCAGCATCACTGACTGACTGACTGACTACCTTTTGAAATTCTGTTATGAGTGACTTGGAAAGTGTTTAGCTTCGTTTATGTTGATATCCTTTGTGGTTCACAGTATAAGGTGATATTTAAAGATAAAGACATACTTATGTGTACAAAGCTTAGAAGGTTGGAAGAAAAGCTTATTGTTGCAGTGGTTGGGCTGGGTCACATGGATGGCATCGAATTATTGTGGAAATATGCAGAGGTTGTTGGTGATGATAAGCTTCCTTCCGCGACATGGGAAAATGGCCGTCCGCAGGCACCATTCCGGGACTTTATTATCTTCCAACTTCAGTTTATGTTGGTCACTACTGGTAAATTTGAAATGTTTGTGTTCCTTCACATAAGCCTTGTTCCCAACGGAATCCTAAAGTGGCGTCAACAAATTAGAATAGCAGAAGGATTCTTAACTAGTGCTCATCGCGAAAATCTGGATTCCTTGTTTAATTATCAGTTCATGGTTTGTCAGATTCTTATTCAGTGTTTCCTGACATGAAACTCTGTCTGAATTTTGACTCAGCTATCATACTTATTATTTTTTGTCGGATTTTTTTATTATTAATAGATGGCCTTTCTCTAAATTCCAACGGATATGATTTGCTGAATTCCGAGTCTTTGGAATTTTTTGAATATAAGTCGCCCTAACAAAAATTTCCTAGAAAGTGCTCATGTCCACAATTTCATGTGAACCGATAATATTTCGGGTTTGATAACATTCAATGAGTTTTTTCTTCGGTATGTGCTATCATTTAGTAATTTTGCGTATATTTGATTTTTCACATTGTTAAAAAAAATACAAAAAAATATATTTATAAATAAAAAAGAGACTCTCAAAAGAAAGATTTATTTCAATCCTATTTTAACTAAAAAATCATTTAAAATCTCTCAACAATTTAATATTTAGATTTCAAAGTTTATACTCCAATAATAGGAAATTCAAAGGATTTTCTAAAAATCTTTATAAAAATCTTTTATTAGCGGAATCAGATATTTTTTTAGATTTCTAAAAATCTTTAACCAACAACAAAGATTTTTAGAAATCTAAAAAAATATCTGATTCTGCTAATAAAAGATTTTATATCTTTTTAGGAATCTCTAAAAATCTCAATTCACTAATCCAGGGGCGGAGCCAATGTAAAACAAGGGTGTGCAATTGCACATCTAGCCCAGTTGGCTCTTAGGTCCGATTATAATTATTTTGGTCTATTTTTAATAGAAAATTGTCTTCTAAAACCCAACATGGTTTATAATTATGAATTTCCAAAAGGGGTTTACAATTAGCTCTATAACTAGAGTATTTGGAACAGTATTTCATGAGTCTAAAAAAGGGAGACAAGAGAAAAGTTAATCAAGACAAATTTTCCATCAGGGTTTCTAATTATTAATCGTGACTAATAGAATAGAAGTACAAAATATTAACTGACATATCCTAATGGATACAAATACTACATTTCAAAGATTCCAGGAATTCCCACTACCACATACTATGAAATAGTTAAGCATGGATTACCACCGGATGTGTTTCCCATATAATAAGGTATAGGAGCTGAGCAGCTAAAGCTCTTCACACGCTACATACCCATGTTAAGAAACTCTAAAACAAAGACTAAAAGATGCATTTACAACTTACACCTTATTTAACAAAAACCTTTTACATATATACTAAGCAACACATAATAGCTAGCAATAGTAAGGAAAACCTCTTTTTCCCACAAATCACCTAATCAGAAGATAGCATTTCAAGTAACTACATTATCACCTATACATCTCCACTACCAAAAAGCATCGTCATGGCTCCTAGAGTTCCTTACAGGCAGCCTAATCGTGTTAGAAAAACAATAATCGTGTTAGAAAAACAAAAAAACGAAAACTACAAGACGAATTGTAACTTAAGCCTTCTGCATATACACATAGGAGCATATAACTTGAGTTAGCAGGGGAAGCCCTTGTTCTATTCATTTTACTTTAGAACATTGCACTTAAATAACCTCGTGAATTTAAGGGCGACCAAAAACTAATTAGGAGCGAGTAATAAAACAAAATAAGATCATTTTGAAGTAATCTCAATACATCGCTTATCCATCCAATTTCTATAATGGCTAATCTACTCTTGTTTAATTAGTGTTAATTTTGATTAATTTGGTTATAGTTAGTGTTAAATGATGAATTTGAGTTTTAGTTTTAGAATAGAAATAGAGAGTGTGTTAGAGAGGAGGAGGAGGAAGAAGAAGAAGAAGAAGAAGAAGAAGAAGAAGAAGAAGAATTTTTGGGAAATCATATTTTGACTAAATTCAATCACAAACATGGATGGGTATGAGGAAGAAGGTGAGATTGAACATGAAGAACATAGTATTGAAGGTTCAAACACGTTTAGAGACGACGATTTGGGTTATTTGTTGGATGATCCAAATTTTGGTGAAGAAGAAAACCTAGACGATGAATCACATCAAAATGAAGATAATAATGCATCAAACAATCAGGTATTGTGTTAAGAAGCTCAAAACCCAATTTGTATGCGTTTGTATGTGATCGGCAACAAAAAATATTTATTTTTTCATGCATTTAATGCCATAGACGTACCATAATCGGTAGTTTATGAAGGACCATAAACTACCGATTATATGTCTGTTCAGAAAAAATTGATCAATCGGTAGTCTCGTGAAGATTATTACCTACCGATTATACAAAATCCCCAAATTGTTTTTTTTTTTGATTTTTTTACACAATCGGTAGTTTAGGAAGACTTATTGACTACCGATTATGTTAGTCGCCCCATATTGAATTTTTTTTAATTGATTGTTTGCACAATCGATAGTTTAGGAGAACTTTTTATCTTCCGATTGTGTTAGTCGGCCCAAATTGGTTTTTCTCCAAACCTACAAAGTTATTATTTTGCAAACTTTACAATCGGTAGTTAATGTCAAATAGTTACCTACCGATTAATATAATCGGTAATTGTGTAACACACTAAACCACCGATTATATGTGTACAAGACTTGAGTAGATTTCTTCCGTGCTAGTCGCCCTAAAACTGAATTTCTCCAAACCTACAAAGATAATATTTTACAAACTTTACAATCGGTAGTTAATGAATACATATTACCTAGCGATTGTAAATAATCGGTAGCACGAGAGTTTTATTAACTATCGATTGTGCATATCGGTAGCAGGTGAACCTAATTAACTACCGATTATCATTGTCTAACTCATTGCTATTTTACGTAGATTATTGAATGGGTTAATCCTGTTGTATACGAGGGTCCTGATACTTCCCTACAATATGCAAATTATTTGGTACGCTACATACCCACTCTTAACTTGTTCTTAGAATGTATGTTATATAGTTAGGCTTATGATATTTGTTTTGTTATATGTGCATCAAGACATTTGGAAGTAAGGCGGAGGCAAATGAATGGCTTCCCAACAAGGCTAAAGAGAATATGTGCGTTTTAGTTCAGAACAATTGCGTGAAAGTTGATCGATTCGAAATGATTTGTGAGAGAGGTGGCGAGCGAAAGAGTCATATGAGAAAGAATTATAAATACGTAAAGAAGACGGATATGATATACCGAGGTAATTCAAAGAAGATCGGATGCCCATTTAAGATTATCTTCCATAAGCCCGAAGGTAAGAAAAGAAAAATATGGAAAATGTATAGAGTTGCTAATAGTCGTCACAACCACGAAGATCCGGAAAATCTTGTAGGGAACGTAATGGTTGCCAAGTTAAAACCACAGGAAATGGAGACGGCGAAGTCAATGAGGACCGTAATGAAAGCGAGTTCAATCCTATCTAAGATAAAGGAGGACGACCCCAACAACTTGTCTTCGTTGTCTACAATTTATTCGGCGCTAGCACAGATCAAAAGGACGAAATGGGATGGTCGAATGGTTACGCAACAATCTGAGTGGTTAGCCGAGAAATACAATTACACGTTGAGGAAAGAAGAAATAGATGGTAAGGTGATTCGTATTTTCTTGGCACATCCGAAGATGATCCAATTGGCTCAATGCTTTCATCAAATTTTGTTGATAGATGCTACTCAAGACAAACAGGTACAACATGCCGTTGTTGAACATCGCTTGCCACACTTCGGAAAAATGCACATTTATTGTGGCTTGGGGTTTAATGGAGAGCTGAGAACGATGTGAGTTTCATTTGGATGTTAAAAAAGTTGAGGTCGATCTATAATGGCGAGAATTTTCCAAGGTTTATTGTAACGGATAACGATACAGGCTTGATGAATGCAATAAAGGTAGTGTTTCCGGAAGCCCAGAACTTGCTTTGTACGTGGCACATTCAATGCAACATCAAAGTAAATTACAGACATCATATCCAAGCTAAACAACGAAACATATGTACCAAGAGGTCAAAGGAAGAGGATGAACGTATTAGTAATCTAACCGTCGAAGAACAAAAAAAAAAGAGAAAAGGTTGGCCGAAGAAAAGTGGGTCAAGGATGGAATGAAGTGGTCTTTATTTCAAAAAGAATGGGATAAGATAGTTTGGTCGATGACGGAGGAAGTTTATGAATACAACTTGAAGAACTTTGAGGATGAATGGGCCAAGGACTACCCCAAAGCAGTTAAGTATTGCAAATCACAATAGTTGGGACCGCATAAGGATAAGTTTGTGTATGCATGGACATATGAATATCAACACTTCAAGAACGACGCAACAAGCATTGCAGAGGGGTCCCATGGCAGATTAAAGAAGATACTAGTCGGAAGCCAAAATGGGGTCGTCACCGTCCAAGAAGCAATCCATGAGTTCTCCGAACGTGACCTCATTAAGATTAAAGGTTCAATGGAAAAAAACAAGCATAGATTGTCTTTGACACATTTAAAACATAAAAATCTTCTAAGGGGTATAGTTTACAAAGTTTCTTGGTGGGCAATAAATTTCATGATCAAAGGATTGGAGTTTTAAAGATGTTACGAGGATGAGACGACGATTTGCAACTGCAAGACGATGATAGGTATTGGAATCCCGTGTCGTCACATGCTTGGAAGGTACAAAGAAGTGATTGACATTAATGATATTCATCCCTTTTGGAAGCAATTAAATTTCACTCCAACAACCCCGGAGGTGGATGGTAATCCCTTCACCCCTGTCAAAAGGTTGTTCATGAACCAATAAAAGGGAAGCCGATTGGTAGGCCGAATACCGAAAAGCCGAGATCAATTAAAAGGAACGAGTTGAAGGAATTGTTATCTAGTCGTCGTGACCTTTGTAGGCATGAACATACTGAAGCTGAGTATTAAGATTTGTCGGCTCCAACAAAAAGGGGTAGTCCAAGGAAGGATCAAGGTGGACCAAGCTCACGACAATTCAAAGCTAAGGTATCTACAATTCCTTACCAATAAAGTCAAACCCAACATATACACGATGAGTATTTGGATCAACTCCCTCTACTCATTATACCATATGTTTTGTCCACCGACGATGTAGATGGGGATGTCAATTGTGGTTTCCACGTAGCTTTGCAACAAATTGGAAACTTTAGTGAGGCAGCTATCGAGAATATGACCCAATGAGAATATTTAAGAAATAAGATGGCCGCGTATTTATTAGAGGATAAAGATTTTTATATTGAAATGATGAAAAAAGGAGATACACATGGCGGAGAAGAAGGGTTCAACGAGTTATATACTCGTGTAAAAGGCGAAAAGGGATTGGAGGTGGTCGGATCCAGGTATTGGATGGTAATTTCGGTATGTGGGTATCTTTTAGCAGATGTATTGAACTGCGTGATACATTTTTCTGTCCTCCAAGAACAGAAGTTAGTGTCATATTTACACCCACAAGAGCGGTGTGTGATGAATCGGTCAAGGATAGACGAATCATTATGGATTTTGTTAATCGCAATCATTTTATCGGTTTAACTTTAAAAGATGATTTTCTATTACCTCCATTAGTCAGGTGGTCGGAATACTTCACAACTAACCATTGTAAGGAGTGGTTGAAGCAATACGAGTCCAACATGAAACGTTGGGATCGTTTATTTGGAAATTCAGTACATAATGTAATTGATTTGAATCAGGATGATGAATAGAAAAAGTTGAATATATTTGAACATATGAATGTATACAAAAAAACATTAATACAATGTTTTGTTATACGATGAATGGAAAAAGTTGAATATATTTGAAAATATGAATGTATACAAAAAAATATTAATACAATGTTTTGTTATACGATTTATTTGTACCGAGGGTTCGAATCCCTCACAACGACTAATTCATTTTTTGCATGCATTTAATTCCATGAACGTATGATAATCGGTAGATAAAGGAGTAATATATCTACTGATTCCACTACAATCGGTAGTTTTAATTTTGTCCAAACTACCGATTATCAGCAGTTGCCCCAAATTGGAAATCGAGTTTTTTTTTCAAAACTCCTGGATACTAACAATCGGTAGTTTAAATTTTATACAACCTACCGATTATATAAGTTGCCCCAAATTGGAAATCGAGTTTTTTTCAAAACTCCTGGATACTAACAATCGGTAGTTTAAATTTTGTACAAACTACCAATTATGTAAGTTGCCCCAAATTGGAAATCGATTTTTTTTCAAAACTCCTGGATACTAACAATCGGTAGTTTAAGAAAATATTAAACTACCGATTATCATAAGTAGCCCCAAATTGGAAATCGATTTTTTTTTTAAATTTCAACATTTTGTACACTCACAATCGGTAGTTTAAGAAAATATTAAACTACCGATTATCATAAGTAGCCCCAAATCGGAAATCGATTTTTTTTAAAAAAATCAACTTTTTGTACAATCACAATCGTTAGTTTAAGAAAATCTTAACTACCGATTATCATAATTGGCCCCAAATTGGAAATCGAATTTTTTTTTTTAAAATTATAACATTTTGTACAATCACAATCGGTAGTTTAAGAAAATATTAAACTACCGATTATCATAAGTGGCCCCAAATTGGAAATCGAGGTTTTTTTAAAAATTACAATATTTTGTACAATTACAATCGGTAGTTTAAGAAAATATTAACCTACTGATTATCAGAAATAGCCCCAAATTGGAAATCGAGTTTTTTTAAAAAAAAATTTAACATTTTGTACAATCACAATCGGTAGTTTAAGAAAATATTAAACTACCGATTATCATAAGTAGTCCCAAATTGAAAATCGATTTTTTAAAAAAAATATCATCATTTTGTACAATCACAATCGGTAGTTTAAGAAAATCTTAAACTACCGATTGTCATAAGTAGCCCAACTTGGAAATCGATTTTTTTTAAAAAAAATTATAACTCTCCTCTTTCACAATTGGTAGGATTTAAAATTTTATATCTACCGATTGTAGCCAGAATTGAACTAAACTTTAAAATTTTTTACATTATAACCGGTAGTTTAATGATCAAATTAACCTACCGATTATACTTGTTTTTTTGTCCAGGTCTTTTCTTGCTAAAATCGGTAGTTAGTGGTTTAGAAACATAATTATCTACTGAAATGTGCCGATTTTACGTAACATCTGAAGAAAAAATTGTTCACATAAAACAAACTTACTACATATTGTTCATTAATGATGTTCAAAAAAGCAAAAAACATCTGACTTAAAAGAAAGAAAACACATCATTAATCATAAAAAGTTACTTAACATCACTTACTAAATATTGCCAATATTCTTCAGATAACTTGTTGAAAATAACTAAAAACATCCGAAAAGAACGACAGAAAACACAACATAAAATTTCATTAAATTCTTCCACTCCTAGTTACTCTCTTCTTCTTCTTATTCTCCTTGGTCCTAGTATCACAACCTTTTACTTCCTTTTTCTTCTTCTTCTTCTCATTGGACCAGTTCGCAGATGTCTCTCCAAAATGAATTGAATAGTCTTCATTATCAATGCTATCAATGAGGTCAACAAAACCACTTGTATAAAATATTCCCGTATTCATGCACCCAACTATCTGGTTCGACACAAATGCAATCCTTTTTTCCTGTTTTTAGGAAATAAGTTTATAACGATTATTATCTAAAATTTTGACCCGTAATACTAAATTCTAAAGGAAAAAACATTTCGTACCAGTCTTTCATATCCCGAGGGTTTGTCCTTGATAATGAACCTATATTCAAAAGCTTCATCTTCCTTATTTGTAACTTCAACATCGTTGAGGGGATTGTCAGAATTGTTCAATTGACAGTCAGGATCGTTCATCATTTGTGAATAATCCCGGTTATCCATCATCAATTGACTTACTTCTTCACGAGTAATCCGTCCGTCGCGTTCAAAATAATTGAGGGGAGAAATAACTTCATCTTCATCCATGAACCTTAATCAAAATTTGAAGAACATACTTTAATGAACAAACCAAAACATAGATTTTTAACTAACTACACATTAACATAATCATTAGACAAAATTAAACACAATCAACCGATTATACATAATCGGTAGGTCGTGTTCTCAATATACTTCCGATTCCATGCAATCGGTAATATGGGTACACAAAATATCTACCGATTATGATGTTTAACTAAAACATAATAAATAATCGGTAATTAAGTCTATTTTATATCTACTGATTATTGTAAATGAAATTCCAGAAACTAATTGCAAGTCTTAGTCGGTAGATAAAACTAAAGTGGATCCACCGATTGTTCATGATGTTACGCAGGAATGATGAACTCGAGCCATAATCGGTAGATAAAGTGTATCATAGTTCGATTATGCATCGTTTATCTAAAAACTTAAAAGTTCGATTGTATTTACCTTTGCTGGAGGGTGTTATCGTCGGAATCAGTTGACGAATCGACATGAATTTTTTTGGACTCTTCGATCACCATCTTTTCCTTTTCCTTCTTTGATTGTGATGCAAAGCTTTTTGGATCCATTTTTGATGGAAAATGAGAAGAAATGGAGAAGGAAAGAGAGTAGAAGAATTGGTAGAAGAGAAAAAATGAATTTGAAAGATAATATTTTCAACTTTTACACTAAATTCCGTGCAAAATATTTACAATAAGTTGATATAAATTTTCAACTTTTTCTGTGTACGATATTTTCCATGTGTGAAATTTAACATTGTAGACAATCGCAATCGGTAGTTTAAGACAATCTTAAACTACCGATTATCAGAACTAGCCCAAAATTGGAAATCGATTTTTTAAAAAAAAATTCGACATTTTGTACAATCACAATCGGTAGTTTAAGAAAATCTTAAACTACCGATTATCATAAGTGGCCCCAAATCTTAAACTACCGATTATCATAAGGAAACCAGTTCTCAGCATCATCAAAACAATCTGATAATAAGTTTCCCAAATCATCATCCATTGGAAACAGAGAAGAAGAATCCCCCCATCTCTACAACAGTAGCAATATTACTAGTGGTAGCAGTATCATTTGCTTTTGATGCTGCTAGCAACTCTTGCTTTTTTTTTGGCAACCTTCTCTTCCACATCAAGCAATTGATTTCTTACTGCCGTTAATTTCTCAATGCTATCAAGTTCTTCTGGGTTTAATTTATCCCACCAAAAGCCATCATCAGCAACTTCTTCTTCTTCTATAGCATTATTGAACCTAAAAATTTGATCATTCGAAGAAGAAGAAAAAGTGAAAGGGTTACCACCAGGTGAGATTACTAGAAGAAAAATCTCGGTACCAGTAAGACGGAAAAGATCATCAGCTTTTTTGAAGAGCCCTTTTCGTCTCTTAGTGAAGGCTACATTTCTCTTCTGTCTATCTTCAATCTTCGTAATCTCAATCCTTCTCTTACCCATTGTTACAAATTAGTTTAGTTTCTCTGTTATTCAATAGAATCTAAACCAACCAGATAAAATCACAATCAATTAAACCCTAGATTCAGAAGAACCTTAAATTCAACAAATTGATGGTACTGCAGACGGAGATGATGTTGCTGTTAAAAAGAAATCGTGAGAGGAAAGGAAATTCTAATTAATCTTTATATAAAGAGGAAAAATAGACGCTGAGAGAGTGATAAATTTAGAAAGCGTATTGAATTAGGAAAGAAAGAAAAAAACCGCGGAAGACAACCATGTTGAGCGGGAAAAAAACGCCCAAAGAACTTCATTTCTTTGGGCGGAGTCCTAACAACACGTTTAAGTGTAGGCGGTATCTTAGGATTACGTTTCAATCGGGCAGTATTCTAGCGTTACGCATGTTAGTTGACGTGATCCTAGAGTCTCGTTTCATCAGGTGTAGTCTCAATGTACCGCTTGATCAAGTGTATTCCTAGAATACCGCCCGTGTTTTTTATCGTTGTTCCAGAATCACGCTTGGTGCCAGGCGGTTCACTACGATACGAAACCGCTTGATGCTAGGTGGAATACTACGAGCCCTCCCGACTAAATCAAGTTTAGTCCGGATTATCCACCAAATTCCCTCTGCTACAGTTGAAAATCTGGACTATCCACTAAATCTGGTCGCGCCGCTGCGCTGCACTTTTACGGACTATCCACCAAATTCCCTCTTTAGTCCGTCTTTTGATTATCCCATTGTGGACGCTCTCAGGGATCCTTTATTTGTTCTTTTTCTTTTATCTCAATTACCTAGTCTAATTCATCCGAATCTGACTCAAAAAATGTTCAATAATAAAGTTACTGAAAGCTTTTAAACTCACATCATATTATACATCACAAGAAAAGCAAAAAACAACCCACCTGATATCTGATTTCAATAATATCATAAGTCAAATCAGATTCGGTTCTTGAGTCAAATCCAAACAAACAAGATGTTACATTTTTTTTTCTGACTCAGCTGACATATCTGTCTTATTATATATTTCTCAAAATTATTAAATAATAAAATTATTAAAAAAATAAATGAATCATGTCAGATATGTTCCCGACAAATCAGTACAAAATGATAGCTGACTAAAATAGCTCTGAATCAAATCAGATCTAACGTCAAACGTCCGAAAATAAAAAACCAAATGACCTAACTTCTGATTCGGGTCAAGTTCGATTCAGATCACGAGTCAGATCCAAATAACCCGGGTGTTAGTTCTTTGCAGTGGACATGACAATGACAACTTACCTGAACTATCAAGTTTAAAACCTCATACATGAGCCGGGCTCGACCCACTGCTATTCCTAGTCCTAGTTGGTTTAGGCTCTGGATGTTCCTTTTTCTTAAATTTTGAACTGTCCCATGGATCACATCGCATAAGAGTAAAGTTTTAAAATTGATTTTTAAAAAAAAAACCTCTATACGATTGAAGGGTTTCTAGTATTCAAGGTTGAGGGGCATCATCAGATCAACCTACTTTTTTTGTTTTCTCTTATTAGAATAAGTAAATATACTTTCATCTCTTCTTCTTTGTGATTATCAGATTATTTTCAGATTTATCCAGCTCAACTGAATGGCTGCTATATTGGATGTTATGCGTCCCTGCATTGCTTGGATTCCAATCCTTTGGGGTGAGAAGTGTCTTGATTTATTTACAAAAAGAAAAAAACCAATTGATTATGAAATTCTTCAGGAATTACCGTTAGTCGATGAATGTGTCGATGATGATAATAATGTTCAAGTTCAAGCAATTGATGTTCCGATCCCTGAGCTTCCTTTTGATATCATGATTAACATACTTACTAGACTTCCAGCAAAGTGCATCTTCCAGCTATGGCAGATTAAGAAAAAGGATGACCTATATGCCTTGACCACAACTCCCTTCTTTATGCGTACACACCAAACCAAGCCACCCCAACCATTGTTGTGCAATCTTTTGCACAATCCAGTAACAATGAAATTAAGCTTTTTCTTTTTGACGAGAGAGCTGATAATGTTGCAGCTACAAGCTTCAAACTTGATTTGTGTGATGCATATTGCAAAGAGCCAATAATTCTTTGTGGTTCATATGATGGGTTTCTTTTGTTTAAAACCTCAGATAGTCTAACACCGGTTTTCTGTATCTGGAATCCGATTACGAATGAACAAGTAATTGTGACTTGCCCACGCCATCTTTTGTATTATGTATGTGGATTTTACTTCCATCCTCGTAAAAAGGAGTACGAAGTGGTTGTTATATGCATCTCAGGTGGACAGAATCGCTTTGAAATTCTTAATTTAAGAAGTAAACATAGAAGAAGTGTTGGCAGTTGCTCTTATCCTCCGGATTATCAAAGACCTCCGGTATTTATAAATGGGAACTTTTACTGGATGGTTGATCAGTTCTTGTATTTGATTCAGAAAAATGTTTACCCTAGCTTCTTGCACTCGATACTGATATTCAATACAGAAACCGAGGAGTTTAGCACTATGGAAACTGCTATGCTATCTGGTGATATGTCAATATATCACTTGCATCTTTTTGAGATGGAAGGGGATTTATGCTTATTTGATTCTTCATCATGCACTGAAGTGGTCATATGGGTCTATAACTGCATTACCAAGTGTTGGGTTAAAATGCACTCCATGACTATTCCAAAGTGTTGGAGGTTCGACTGGTACTTCGAAGAAGTTGTGTACATCAAAAAGAAATGAGAGTTCTTAGCGAATGCGATAAACGACTAATTAATTGCAATCTACATTTGGGTACTTGGAAGATCGTTGAAAACAAAGGATTTGAAGGTGATGACTTTACAGCAACGATTCATACTCCTGGCCTTGTCTCTTTATATGCTGCAGATTCGGTTATATCCATGAAATGTGACAAATCTTAGGTAAGAACTTTATTGCTGATAAGTATCTCCCACAAACAGCTTTCAAGACTTATTATAGCTTCTAAGTTAAAGAATTTGATTTTGTTTTAAATATTTCTCTTTAAAAGTCTATTATAGCTTCTAACTTAAAGAATGGATGGTTTATTAATTTCTATACGTGTCTGCATTACAACATTACAATGGCATGAACCCATTCATAAAACAAGTAGAACCCAAACACCATCCTCTGCATTCTACGTACGTTCTGAATATCGACTCACACTGTCTAAATGGCTGTTGGGTAGCCTTCTCTGGAATCCCAACTGATGGTAAAGTTGTAGTACTCCTTAGATATATGATAACTGGTTCTCAAGTCTATCAATTTCATTGGTGTTTGCCATGTTACTAAAGCAAGCACTCAAACTGTCAAGAAGGTAGTATTGTCGACGATCTCATGCTGAAGTATGTTACCTTTGTTGTCTGAACTTTCTTTTCCTGGCCATTAGTTCCTATAGGTTGTCTTTCAAATGGTTCCAATTGACAATTTATAAGAATAAATTCTTGTGGCGCGTCTAGAAAATTTATGATTGTGTGACGGATACTGGGTCTTCTTTGCGACTGATATTGGTGATCACCAAGCTTTTGATTCCCCATTATTTTACAAATTCGCTTACCCTTTTGTCCAGTTTTATGTCCTTGATTTGCTAATGCCTTCGAATATGCATTATTATGTGATTAATGCTCTGATGCCTGATGCAGTTGCGGTAAGTATCACTTCATATAATTTCGCATAGGGTCAAATACCTTCAAATTCTTAAAGAATGAATTTTGTTCTTTTATCAAGAAGATGGTCATTCCGTACTTTTACTGGTGAGTTCATTCTCTTCTGCATATATTAGAAATCGTTAGCCCATGTTCTTTGAAATTGAAATATGTCAATGCTGATATAGAGATGACTCCACTGATGATTTTGGTTAGCATGGTTGCATCCATATAGAGTGAATTCACAAGATAGAACTCACCTGTATCAGCATCAGCTAACTATAAGATGGAAGAAAAAACCTAATAATAATCTGAATCTTGTCAAATCCAAATGGTGCCAGAAAGAAATTATAATGGGCTGCTTCTTATTGTTGCAGTTGTTGGACTGGTTCACATGGATACATGTTTGCATTACTAGATCTTGGACTGCAATCAAAAACTATGAATAACATAATAATTACAGAAAACAGTAAGTTCAGCATGGCTATCAAACTGTCATGTTATTTTCAACAACAAAGTTCCCTTGCATTGGTTAAGCGATTCCATACAAGCATAACGTGAAATTTAAAGAAAACCCAAGACCCTTTGCGAGGGTCGATATTTACTTTTACCCAATATGTGCACCAGATTGATAACAATCTGTGTTCTGAGTACTAACTATCTAAGTTCTGACTACTATTTAGATTACAAAAAAAAAGTAAAATGTCAGAAGATTCAAAATATCATTTTGCAGAACTAATGCTGAATACGGTTCAAAATGCTAAGAAATAGATTTTGATCACATTCGAAACCCAAGCATCTGCTGGAATCCGACCGAAGATGAGATCCCTTTACCCTCTCCTTGTATTCTCCATCCACCACATACCACAGTGACAATTCCCATATCTCTGAAACAAAATTAATAACATTAGTATACCTCTGAACTTTTAGTCGGAGCTTTTGTACTATCTTTTCAGTTTCCTGTAGCGACTCAACTTTCTTTTCAATATCTGGTAGCTTTGCTATTTCCTCTGCAATTTTTCTTAGAATTTTCGTAGACTTCTCTTCCTCGTCCACTGCCATATCTACGAGAAATTAAGTGCCACCAGTCAAATTAAATCTTCAACCCAACTCAGAATTTCTTTACCAAATTAATTGAAAAAAATTAGATGTAAAATTAAACTGAAAATACAACATGGAATTGATTACAAGATCTAAGTATGAACATCAAAATCGACTTAAATCGATAGATACCAACAACAAGAAAATCTGATTAAAAAAAAATCACGTACAATTAATTTGATCAAGATACCGAATTAAACTCTAATAGCAGAAATAAAGTTAGTGTATCATACATCAAAACATGCAAAATCAAAATCAATCAAGAGGATTTGGGAAAAACAGATTTCAACAAAATAATCAAAATCATGTACGAATCAAAGACAAAATTAAACTCTGATTACTTCAAGAAATTTGGTATTCCAACCAAGATTTAACTTCAAAACAATCAAGATCAAACTTACTCATAATAAATTAGGAAAAAGAAATATCAAGATTTTGTTTACAAGAACATATCATCAAAATTAGATGTAAATTAAACTATAAAAACATCAAATCAAGCAGATATGAAGTTAGAAAACAGTAAAATCGACTTCAATGTTCTCTTTCTAAACCCTAATTCTCAAACACACCCGTTGAGTTTATAATCTTCATTGAAAGAAATCTAATTCTTCAATAAAAACATTTTAAGGCTTCCTATTCTGCACCTAATGACGTTAGATCAAGATTTAGAGGTGGAAGGTAGAAAGAAAAATCTGGAATCAAACTGGTTTAGCTACAACGAGGAAGATTATTTTTTTGGAAGGAAATTATGTTAGAGATGGTCGAGTGATCTAACCGCCTACGTGGCAAACCATAATTTTTGGGTGGTTCTTTATTTCCACCCTAGTTGAAAGAATCTATATAACTCATCTAACTTTATATTACAATTTTACTGAACAAATTTGATACCTTAATTTTGATATGCATTACGTTTTCAACAATTATATGCATTATATGTTTCTAACAATTATTATATCTTTCATGATTGATCGGTTAAATTCGTGGCCTGAAAGTAAGTCGTGGCCGAGTTTGAACTATAAACGGCGGTCTATGATTGTTATTTTTATGTTCAAGACATTTAAGAAAATTAACATTTTAATTTTTTTTTTCTTTTACAGTTTTTATAAAATTGTATCGGCTTTATTTAGGCAGAATTTAAGTTTTTCTTTACCCTTTTTGATATATATATTTTAATTCTCAACTAGGTACCATGTAATATTTTTTTCTTTTTTACCCTAATTTATAATACATTAGTATGGATAATTGTTTAATAAATGTTTGTCAAAGCATAAAATAAAAAAGATAAAAAAATTTATGAAAATTAGGTGTTTTCTTAAAATGTGAGAGAAAAACTCATCTCGACTTGTATGAAGCGGATGGAGGGAGTATTTACCCTCTGGATGTTTTAATTAAATATTTGCATTCAATTATCTTGAATTTGTGGTTGTTTCGAACTTGTTAAAGTTTTATTAACCCGAATCTTTTTGTAATTCTAACCAAAACCCTCTTTAAAAACTGACAACCTATATTAAAAAATGTCTACGTATTCAAAATTAGAATTCGAAAAAAAAATCTATCACTGAAAACTAGAGAAAACATCTATCAAATAAAATCCATAAAGAAAAGTAATTATAAAAAAATATATTAGGTGGTTCCGAAAAGTGTTTGTGTGATGCCCCAACTAAACCACCTACTTAGAGTCTATGCTAAAAGATATCAAAGAATACTAGATCACCAATTTAAGATTTCTAATTACATAAGACAACCCAAACCATAAAACCCGAACACTCTAATATTTTTCAAATGAAAACCTCTCAGATGATATAAATAAAGTAGTGTTTTGGTTTATATAATATATATAATCCAAAATATACAAATCGTAACAAAGATATATAACATTTCTAATTTAATAAAGTGTTAAGCTATGGAAACGAATATCTTCACCTGCATCATCCCTTCTGATAGCTGAAACTGAAGTGAAAACGAGTTAGCACATCATCCCGAAGGATGCTCTATGGAAACATACAACTTTCAAGTAATCACTAACATGATTTACAGTTTTAAAATAATAACAATTTAAAAAGACAATAATAAATTAACGCATTCAACAATTTAAGCATTTAAGAAGCTGTGTGTTACCCTAACCTTTCCCTATTCACTGGAGAAAGCGACGCCAGAACAACTCCAATCAATAATAATAACACCATCCGCATAGAGTGCCCATACAAACCATGATTCTGGATATTACCATCAAGATCAGACAGTTAGACAATCAAGCATAATATACATACGAGTGACTTTCCCCAAATAGAATAGTATATATAATATCGAAATGGATGAATTACCTCTCTACTAGATAATATTGAAACAGATGAATTACCTCCCTACTAATAATATCGAAACGGATGAATTACCGTCCTACTAGTAATATTCAAACGGATAAATTGCCGCCCTAATCAACTTAGCAAAAAGCTGTGGGGAGGCCACAGACAATCCTTACAGGGAAACCACACTACGCATATCACACAACATGTTCATCCAATTGCATACAAACATGCTCAAAGATAGTAAAGTTACATCGTTCTCGCAGTTAAAATAGAACTTAACGGTTACAAAAAGTTATAAGATTCTCACCTCTTTTGATGACGAGTCATGCCTCCTTCGAGATCCACAATCTACTGGTTCATCCTTTAAATCGATCGTTTTTAAGATAGACTAACTGTTAATCACACAAGCATTCTAACAATATAGCCAATAGGCTCACATAATAAGCATAACACAATATCATACAAGTTTACATATAATAGCTAAGTGAAATTTATTAATGGTTCTAATTCTATTAATGTTCAATAACCTAGTACATTGTATCAGGTAATTTTATCATAATTAAATATATATATACATCCATATGAGATGAATTTGATGTCATTAGGAATTTTTCGTAAAACTCTACAACTTTGCAGAAGAAACTGAAAGCTAATTCAGACTCTAGGTTGTCTAAAACATCAAATTAAGCAAAATGACCCCAAACCCAACCTATTAATTAACCCAGGGGCCTGACCCGGAACGGCATATAAAATCAGCCCAACATACCCATTCGGGTCGATACATGACCCGACATTTCAACTCGGTCCACGACCCGTATTATCTGACTCGGTTGAAGTCAACTGAATTAGATCATCTGACTCGGTCATCTTCTTCCTCCACAGAACCTTAACTTTTCACATAAAAACAGCACAAGGGTCAAAGTTTCGGGGTCTCTAGAACTCTCATTTTTGATCCAAATGAGACACTTGATTTCTCTATGGAAACATGAACACCTTCCCTACAACTTTCTAGTTTTAAACAGGAGCTAATTTCTTCTCCAACATATTTAAAAAAATATATTTAATCTCTAACTCACCGCTGATTTTTTAGTAAAATTCAGATTTGATGATAATTATCGAAATGATCATAACTCACTCATTTCTACTCCAAATTGAGCAAACTCAGTTTTTATATCTTTATAATTCAATATAACATAAATCATAATAAGAAACTAGGATTAAATCAATATATATGGTGTCTAAAAATCAGAAACAAATAAAGACAATAATCATATGAAATCATGATTATCAATCTATTTATTATTGATTCTAAGCAATTTTCAACATATAAAAACTACCCAATCCATTAATAACTTGTATAAATCAGTTAAGAAGGTTTCTTCATCATTAAAAGGATGTTATATTATCGTCTTCTTGATTACCACTATCATCACCATTTAAAATACCACCATGAGTAACTCCATCTTCTCTACTTCGTTCTCCATGTTTTTCTCTTTTCTTCTATTCCTCTATTTCATATTCTTGCAAACCATCAATTTTTCCTCCATCTCTCTGTTTCTCTAAATACACAACACCACCACCTTCCACCTCATACCTTCACGTGAGGGAGATAAACACGGAATTCATGTTTGAATTTTAATTGTAATCTTTTCTTACAGTACTCCTTGTACACCTTAATAATTATTATAAAATTAAATATTTAGCTTAACCTTAAATATTATTAATTAGTATTAAATCCTAATTAGGAAAATGTTTTTGCAGGAAAACCTCTTCTTTAAAAAAAATATGAATCCTTGTACACCTTGATAATTTGTTCATCTGCTAGACAACTTCAGAAATAGGTTGACCAATTGAAAGTCAATTTTCTTAGCTCCTACAGGCAAAATTGTGACGAACCAAGTTGTTCTGGGTAGCGTAGCTAGCCATCACCTAGTTGTTTTTCCATTGTCTAAAGAACTGACTGATGAAATGGACAACATTCAGATGAAATTTTGGGTGGTAAAAAAGAAAATGAAAAAGGTTGTTATCTTAAAGGTTGCCATGATATAGCTCTTCCTAAAGAACTTGGTGAAACTAAATATAAGAAGAAATTACATTCTGAACTTGGCCTTGCTTTCCAAAATAGCTTGGAGGATGATTAACATCCCTAATAAACAATGGGCTACCATTCTTACACAGAAATATTTTGCTAATGCTAACCCTCTTACTGATATTGTTACAAAACAGGGATCCTGAATATGGAATGGGATATGCATTGGTTTGAACATTGTTAGAAGGTATTATGTTTGGAAAATAGGGGATGGTATTTCTGTGCAAATTTGGAAAAATAATGCAATCCCAAATATGCATAGTCCACCATATCATCAGTTTGTTTCCTCAGATATGTCCAGGGTCAGTCAATTGATTGACTATGACAGGAAAGCTTGAAATATTGGAATTCTTAATGATTTGTTTGATGAATACACTGTCGAATAAATAACAAAAACTAGAATTTCTTTTGCAGGGAAAGACTAATTGAGGTAGAAGCCATCCAGTAATGGATTCTTTACAGTCAAATCAGCTTATAATGTCATACTGAAAGAAACTCTTGTTTCTAAACCAATTAAGAACAATCTCTCTATTGTTTGGAAGTCCTTCTGGAGGCATAAAATTCTTCCCAAAATTCAACACTTTATCTGGAAAGTGTTAGGATCGATGTTATAAAGAAAACAAAACGAAAGCAATACAAGACACAAAATTACTTGGTTCACCCAAATTGGGCTACGTCCAAGGAGCGGCTGCGGTTTTTACTATGATCACAAAATTAGAGTTCCAGAGGAATACAATAAAAACCCTAGATAGGGCAACTCTCTATATATACTGAAGCTGGTGGTACCCATAAAACTGTCAAACTTCATATACCACTGCCTTGGAGCTTGTTTCAAACCATACAAGCTTTTATTCAATTTGCAAATCAGATTCTCCTTTCTCTGTATTGCGAAGCCCTGTGGTTGCACCATATAAATGTCTTCCTTCAAATCACCTGAAGGAATGCAGTCTTCACATCTAACTGCTCAAGATATAAGTTTTGTGCAGCCACAATTCCCAAAACCAATTTGATTGTATTTAGCTTCACAACTGGAGAGAAAATATCATTGTAATCTACACCTTCCTTTTGCGAAAACCCTTCACAACAAGCCTGGCCTGTAACATGTACTCCCATCATGCTCTTCTTTTAATATGTACACCCATTAGTTATGCAAAGCATTCTTCCCTTCTGGTAGCTCGGTTAGCTGCCAAGTCTGATTCTTGAGCAAAGAATTCATCTCATCTTTCATAGCTAACTCCCACTTGCTCGAATTCTCAACTTGTAAAGTGATAGACACATTTTAGTGTCTAATTTGCACCTTAGTTTTTATTAAGTTAGTATTCGATTTTGCAATTATTACGTGTTTTTATGCTTTTGTAGGTACATTAGAAGAATCAAGATTTATGAAAAAATTGGCTTAAAAAGTGTTAAAGGCACCCGGGACAAGTGTTAAAGGCACCCACACTATGGATTGGGGGCACCCCTTTCACGTTTCAAAAATTTAGTTTTGGCGGGAACCTATTTGGTTATCAAAATGAAGTTGCTGGTGATTTCTTTTACGTGATTTTTGGGATATTTGGTATTTCAATCTAACCCAAAAGCAAGTAGAGATCAAAACAATATCAAACACGTGAAGAAATAGAGATTGACGCCGAGATTGTCTCGGCCCCTCGGGTTCGCACACTATTAAAAAGGATATTAGTGGCCCGAGTCGACTTCAACGGTTCATCGCCCGTCTAGTACGGGAGGTAAGCTTCGACCAACCCACGAATCTCCTGTCAGTGGGTTTTCTGGACGCCTTTGTATGCATATATGTTGAAGACTGAATACGGAACTTAATTTTTGCATAGTAAAGGGCAAGGCCTGGCCATACAAGATAAGCCCGCCTTAGGAAAACGAAACCTACGCGAACCTAAGCCTAAAATCTTGACTAGAAAGAGACCGATAAGGTAACGAGCTTATAGGAAAATCGGTTGGAAGGACTGTATTGGTTACCTTATTAGCCTAACTAAAAAACAGGAAGATTAGATTAAAGTTGATTGGAGCCGCTCTGTAACCCAGGGAAGCGTTGCCAAAGAGACAGGGGTATCAAAGCTCCATTGAGCTTCTCCTGTTTCTCTTCAACTTGATTTAACTCGGATTGTTCGGAGAGATTCGCTAAAATTGTAACCAGTTGCCTTCTGAAAGAATAGAAGCTGGTCTAGAAACAATCTAAGTGGAACCATCATGCTTGTTGTTTGCTAGATTTAGGTTTGATTTGGTTGAGTCAGGGCACGATTGTGTTTGATTAATTTCTTGTTAGGATTTAATTTTTGCATGCCAAGAACGCCCTTAAGGTGAACTTGGAATAAAGACCCTCAAGGTAGGACTTGTAGTTCATCTTAACCTTGAGAAGTCAACTGAGAGTGAAATAGTCACTCCCGAGACCGTGTCAGCAATGACAACTCTGAAGGATTTGTGGAATCCAACCAGGACCTTACGTCCATCTTGCATCAAGTTAGCCGCTACTGAAGCGAGCTACGAACTGAAACCCAAAATCATCCAGATGCTTCCATTATTCTTAGGAAAAGAGAACGAGAATCCCTATTTTCATGTTAGGGAGTTCGAGGAAATATGTAGCACAATCAGGATTAGAGACTTGAATGACGAGTCTATTAAACTTAGACTATTTCCCTTTTCACTAAGAGATAGAGCCAAGTCATGGTGGTATAGCTTGGCCCCTCAGTCGATTGAGACCTATGCCCAAATTACTTCATCTTTTATTCAGAAATTCTTCCCTAAGAACAGAATATCCTCAATTAGGCAGAAAATTTTCACGTTTTCTCAACAAGAGGGAGAGTCTCTGTATGTTTATGTAGAAAGGTTCAACGACTTAGTGTCCCAATGCCCAGACCACGGTTTAGATGAGTTATGTCTAGTTCAGATTCTCTATGAGGGTTTGGATTATGCGACTGTAACCTTGGTTGAGTCCTTGTCGATCGGAGAATCCGACAGTAAGACTCCTGCTGAGGCGATGCAATTTCTGAGTGACATCGCCGAGAAAACCCAGCAGTGGGAGAGCAATAGAAATCCCAACCCATTAGAATCCTTATCTAGAAGGCTAGAACTGGTCGAAATGAATCAAGCTAGTAGTTTAGAGCCCCAACCCAATCCAAGAGGCGTCAATGAAATGGCGACAGGTGAGAAATCATCCAGTCACGTGAATGCAGTCACGACCCTCAGGAATGGTAAATTGGTGGACAACGGGGTAACTGGGCCTGATAGTGGACATACTGTAGTTCACCCTGACCCAATAGCCGAAGAGACTGATAAAGTCTCTGATGAGCCTGAGGAAACCCCTCGGGCCACCGATTTTATGCCTAGAGCCCCTTATCCAAGGTTGTTAGCACCTACTAGGAAGGACCCCAGCTTAGAAACTGTCAACATGATAGAGACCCTAGTTCAGGAGACATTACCAAACACTTTGATAGAAGACCCATTAGAGAAATATCGAGCCCACTTTGGATTAGATTTTCATGAGTTGGACTTTAAGCATGACCCACCAGATACCCTGATAAGTAGTAAGTTAGGCCCATCAGAAGAGGAATCCAAACCGTCTAGTGAGATGGAGCTTAGGCCCAACCCATTAGAAGATCATTAGAAAAATGCCTAACCAACTACAGATTTAATGGCGATAATGATAGGATTATTGATGAGGTGCGTACTTTGTTAGGCTTTGCACCACCGGATTGTAATTTAGAAGAAGCATGTGACTATTTTCGAGAATCTAACGATCCGGAAATGAGGGAAATTGTTATTAGTCTATCTAGAGACACTGAAAACTCTAAGTTTGGGGGTGACTATCATACTCCATGTGCTGTACCATTAACTCTTAGAAAGGTCCCTAGCTTGGGACCTGACATAGGCACCGCTGCAATTTTACGAGATCATCCTCCAGCTAAATTTACCGATCCTCAGTTGCCAGAAACCCATCCTCTGGTCGATGTGGTTTACCTAGATAGGGATCAAGGTGTACTCAGATCGTTTATCCTCTTAGCTTGCTGCAGTTTACTTCTACCGTGGGGCACACTATTTGATTCAGATGACCCACAGTTGTTCCGATTCTTGCTATATGATTTAAGGGGGTGACTAATTCTTTTCTAGTCTGGCTGAAGACTTTAAACTTAGCACTTCTTGGGAGGTAACCCATGCTCAGGCAACACGGTACTATCTTCCCTCATTTTATTTTTTTTGTCCAGTTCTTTACTTAGAAACATTGAGGACACTGTTTAGTTTAAGTTTGGGGGTATTTGGGAGACTTTTTAGGTTTAATAAGGTTTGGAATTTAGAAGCATGTGAACAATTCAGGGTGACACTAACCACTCTAGGTAGATGGAAACTTAGCCATTTTGCTATAAGGATTGGTGTGCCCAGCTAGATGGTCTATTCATAAAGGAGACAGAGTTCAGGTGTTAGAAATAACATGATAGTTGTCACCACCACATCATGTTCTGTTTTATTATTTGCAATTTCGTGTTTCTCTGAGAGTATTGGTGGGTCCTAGCATCGACATGTTAATTAGCACTGGAATGACATTTAGTGTGTTGAGATCATGCCCCACATGAATAATACGTTAGTGTTTTAGAGTTACGTGTGTGGTCCCCCTGTCTCCGTCGCCTAAGCAAGCGTGGAACGCAGGATCCATGGGAACACACATGTATTAGGAGTCAAAGAAAAAAAAAAGAGAAAAAAAAAATTCGAAAAAAAAAAAGAAAAGAAAAGAAAAAAATCGAAAAAAGTTAGAAAAAATTGAAAAAAAAATATAGTATTTGGTATTTTAAAGTTCTCCCTGTCTCCGTCGCCTAAGCAAGCGTGGAAAGCAGGATCCATGGGAATTGTAAATATTGTAGTTAGTAGTAACCGTTGAAAATAAATGGGGAGTATCTCGACACACTAGGTTTCATCTCGGTACTGACCTTCAGACAGATATGGGACACATCGTTCGCCTCAGTCAACATTTGCGACTTTCTACAGTCTACGTTCATCTTCTAAGTCTTTTCATGTGATGGGTGGTTAGATAACTATCTGAGTAGAACTCTGTTGTCTTAGATATGAATTTTAGTATGCTTGAGTTAACACTCGTGTACAATGATTGGATCCATAAAGGGTAATGGTCCCTATAGCCGAATATCTGAATAGCCAACTAACTAGCTTGTTTAGTGTCTATCCTTGATCGTTCACACCTTGCTAAGATCCGAATCCAGGTTTTGTGGGTATACCTCTTGTAAACCCTCACGAGACAAAACTCGTCCACTAGGGACACCTAGGGGTTTAACGGCTTACTGCATATGCTAAATGTAGTCGCGATTCCTGCGAAAGTGAGTTAGGATTTTTACTTTATTTTTAGAGTAGTTTGCTCGAGGACTAGCAAAATAGTAAGTTTAGGGGTATTTGATAGACACATTTTAGTGTCTAATTTGCACCTTAGTTTTTATTAAGTTAGTATTCGATTTTGCAATTATTACGTGTTTTTATGCTTTTGCAGGTACATTAGAAGAATAAAGATTTATGAAAAAATTGGCTTAAAAAGTGTTAAAGGCACCCGGGACAAGTGTTAAAGGCACCCACACTTTGGATTGGGGGCACCCCTTTCACGTTTCAAAAATTCAGTTTTGGCGGGAACCTATTTGGTTATCAAAATGAAGTTGCTGGTGATTTCTTTTACGTGATTTTTGGGATATTTGGTATTTCAATCTAACCCAAAAGCAAGTAGAGATCAAAACAATATCAAACACGTGAAGAAATAGAGATTGACGCCGAGAAAAGTGCTCCAAATCCGAGTTGTAGCCGGAGAAGAAAATATCATGCCGATGTTTGTTTGAAACAAGAATTTGAGTTTGATTGGGACTCTTATTTGAGTCCTTATCAATTAAGGGAAGTCCCTAGGGTTAGGAGAGCCTATAAATACCAAGAAAAGCCAAGAAAATCAGGGTGGAGAATCGCTGGAGTAGTGAACATAAAACTTTCTTTTCTGCTGCTGCGTATAGGGAAGAAGGAGGTGAAGAACAAACAGCTCCAACGAACTGTCGTTCACTAACGCTGGAACTGTCGTTCACTAATATTGAGCTGCTTCAACTGTTTCTTTCCTGTTGCTCATTTTCTTTTGTAACGGCTGAACCATCTTCTGTAACGTTTATATACGTATCTGTTCAGCTGTTACACCATTATTTCACCTTGTAATATTTTGAGCAATGAAGAGATCTTTTGAGCAAGTTTTCTCCACCATGAGCTAAGTATATTTACTGGGATGATGGAGGAGGTTTTTCTCTCAATTTTATGTGGTAAGTCTATTTTTAATTAATTAATTATAATTCTTTACTTGTTAAA